>OY735218.1:37805272-37937772 GCA_963457665.1 Thysanoteuthis rhombus
AAAATTACTTTAATTGTGCTATGATTGTGCTGACAGAAAAAATGAACTCAGTAATTAAAAATCTTCAAAAATCAAGTAGGCATTATTGAATTTGAAGATCTGGTATATGACCAAAAATAGCAACTCCTTATATTAACCACAATGGCAAAAGTATAATTTCAATATAAAAACACTGTCATGTGACGGACTACACTCTAGTCGGAATAATAATCATTTAAATATTGAATGATGGTCTGAATATTATCGTAGCCTTCTACCAATTCGTAAAAGATAATGATGTTTATATAATGTACGCATACTAGAATGAATGAAGTTAGTAGCATAAAGAATATAGGTCTGGAGAGTCACTCAGAAGAGACCGTCAATTAACGAATGTCTTTTTGTAGCAGGTCGTGTTGGGGGTGATAAATTAAAAAATTGAAAAACGGAGTGATCAATGAATAAGTTACTTCTCTCGCTTTCTATTTGAAAGTGATCGATAACGTGAATTCTACCGGACACAAACTAAGGGACCAATTTAGCATAAACGCACATTGCAAATCGATATCATATTGCTAAAAAATATTTTAAGGTGAACTTTTCAAAAAATGTTCTTTTTAGAAACAGGAGTTAATGCTTAAATTTTCAGCCCTCTAGCTCTATTGGCGCGGAATGTAAGCGTGATAGATAGTAGATAGATCAGTTTAAAAACTGAAGGAACCTGTGTCGACAGTTTGGATCAATAGTTTCTAATACGCTCACAGGAACAAACAACGTAAGTAGCAAGAAAAATAATGTTATTGAATAAGATTATTGATGTCTTCAATGCAGTGTCAACAAAAGAATGTTCCTGTCTTCTTGAATAAACAAAAAATATTAGGTAAGTTTGAAAACAAAAAGTGTAAAGTGCAGCGAGAACTGGAATTTGAAGATAACATTTTCAAAACTTATATTTACTGTGTGATTATTTACCTTTCTTACGTAGGTGCTTTTTATCCTAATTCAATTTGTGCGTCTAGGTCGGAAGATATATATACTGTTTGCTTCTTAACGAGCCCGAGATGCGCAAATTATCACTGTGTTTCGAACCAACCCATTTTTGATAATTTGTTTCTTTTTGTTGGCTAAGCTGGTTCGCATATCACCGATCAGGAAGAATAGCATTTTGGCGTGGGGATTATTTAATGTTTATGCTATAATTCAATGGTATTATTTTCCTTCTGTGAGGGTTTAAACTTTAATTTTAAAGATTAGCTGGCAAGGAACTAGTGTAAATTAATATCCAGAATAAAAGCGAATATGAAATTGAAATATGTATCTTTAAATCATAAGCTGGTATACATATCATTACAGGGAAGCCATTAAGAATAGTTCTTTCTTTCTCTTCTGTTTTTTCTTTCTTTTCTTTTCATCTTTACTTCAATCTTTATTTCTTTTTCCTTCTTTTCTTACTGCTCATACGACTGTCGACTATTTTTGACAGTCAAAACAAACTACGTATCCATTGTTATTGCATATATATATATATATATATATATATATATATATATATATATATATATATATATATATATATATATATATATATATATATATATATACATATGCATATATATATATATATATATATATATACATATGCATATAATTATATATATATATATATATATATATATATATATATATATATATATATATATATATATATATATATATATATATATATATATATATATATATATATTTTCAAGGATATTGACCCAGTGCATGTCAACATCTTGGGCCAAACGCGCTCTTGAGCAACCGACAATGTTTTGCTCATGTGATTAAGAAAGCAAAAAGCCTATTCTCATTCAAATGACGTATTTTTGTATTATCCTATCGGATTTAATTGTTTTTGAAAACTAACGATTCAAATCGGTATTACTATTCTTGAGGACCATACTTCAGAATGATCTCCCTTTTCTCTTAAAATGATAAGATATGCAATATTCCCTTTCAGTTTAAACTGTCTCTCCTCTATTTATCTTTAGTTTATTTTTGTTTTCTCGCAATTTCTGGATACGTTTAAATTGCATTTCATATCTTATACTAGTTTCTTTTTTGTATTCTTACAAATAGACAAAATGTATGAACTATATATGTACACACGCACACACACACACACACACACACACACACACACACACACACACACACACACATATATATATACATATATATATATATACACACAAAAATATATATAAATATATATACATATATATATATATATATATACACACAAAAATATATACATATATATATATATATATATATATATATATATATATATATATATATATATATACACAAAAAAAAAACAGAAAAACTCTTTTTGATATTTCAGTTAATTTTTCCAGTTGGCGTAAATTGAAGTTTTTGTTTTTCTAAAAACTTGCCAAAGTTGGTGGTCCGAGATCTTTTGATCATAATCGGTCATTATCAAGAAAGTGTGATAGTGGTATTCAGAGAGTGATCAGCACTACTTCTCATTACAATTTTATATTTATATTTCAAGTGTTGTCTTTTTTCAATGTAATCATTAATTAATATATCTAGATGTGTCACTGAAACTAACGCAACGCGCTGACGATGTCATCTATGTGCGTAGAAGCTATATGCACTTAAGAATACGTCGAAAGATATCCTATTGATAATGAGTTGTTTTGCTTTAATCAGAAGAGACTCCATTATTTGAAGTCTCTCCCTGGAGTTGGTATTGTATAGAATAAACAATGTATGTTCAAATAAAGGATTGCTACCTCTTTATACTCTTTTCCAATATATATATATATATATATATATATATATATATATATATATATATATATATATATATATATATATGGCCTAATACGTCATCAACGACAATAATGTGCGGTTTAGTATGTGCTTGAATGTTCTGTGTGTTTTTATATACGTATATATTCCTCTTAAGATTCTATAGACTACAAAATACCCAAACACTACTCAAATATGAAAAGCATCATAGAGTTCGGTTTACACGGGAAATCGTAGGATAAACCCACTTCCAGATTGCCAAACTTATCGAAGCTTCGCATTCCCCAATGGTCACCTGTCTCGGAGCTGACCAGGTTCGGCATTACTTAACTTCGATGATGTTATAAGGACTGGTGTATCCAACGTGATTTGGCTGTAACACCCTGGACTCAGGGAAAGCTTAATCTATTTTAGTCCTTGTGCTTAGTGCTTAGTGGAGAGGCGTTTTATACCATTTTTTCAAGTCTTTGGTATGACCAGGTGGTGAATTGAACCCAGACATACCGATCCGAAGATGAGCACTCTGCCATCGTAATCAGTGTAAATTGGACAGTAAAGGGTTAGAGGAAAATTGTTTAAATCGTTTGAGAGTAAAAGCCGGATCAAGATTGTCTGAGCCACAACCATCGCTTGATCCAAGAATTTCCATGTAAGTCGTTATTTAATGTTTGGCAGTTCAAGTAAACATTGATCAATTGTTTGGCGAGGAAGTCGCTCAACTTCTCCAAATTGACGCTGTGCTGTTTATTTACGAGACGCATTCTATTTGACCTATCTACCATCCTGAGTCGACAGACGACCATCTGCAAGCCTCGGCCCCGGCCATACCCGCGACTCGAACGGGGGTTAAATCCACAGAGCACAGCGAACGAGATATCTCGACCGGGATGGTCGTATCGTGTTACGTTCTGCATTGATTGGTCAATGTGCGATGCCTTACAGTGTTCAGCGATCGGAAGCAATGTGCCTGGGAAGAACGAATGTTAAACCCGAAAAGCAAGGATTCTATTATGTGTGTGTGCAGAGTGAGGCCGGTCTTTTCTGATTGGTATCTGGACTTTTGCAGAAATCAGTAAAATAAGATCGAAAATGTTGAACATATATTTTTCCCAATATATATATATATATATATATATATATATATATATACTATCATAGTACTATCGACAATGATGGGACCTATAGTTTTTATATTATCAATATGTCTGTAACTAATTAATATCTCTGGGCCGCCATTACAATATGAGTTATTTCCCTTCTTTTAGAATTGCTATAAACATTATTTCAAGAACCTATACTTTTTTACTCAAGTATAAGGGTTAGTTACACAGAAAGCGTTCTTAATTATTTTTGAAATCATGAAATAATCTTATCTGGTAAATATAGGTATATATATCGATTGATGTACGGATAGATTGCCCAGAAGTGGGTTGGAGAGAAATAAATCGTTGGGAAGTAAAGGTCGGATCCAGATTGAACCACAACTATTATTCATGTATAGAAAAATTGTACAAATATATGTTTTGGTATAAATGTGTTTATTGCGAATAGAAATTACAAACCTAGATCGAAATATTTCAGGCAATGTTTTTCATGCCCTCGTATTTTCCGATTTTCTTCAAATGATTTTTAAGATACTAAGGCAAGAGAATCGGGTAAAAACTTACATGTGACATCAACAGCAGCGAAAGTCATATTACTGTACTTATAGACAAAGCAGTAGTCCATTCGGAGTCTGTGTGTTGAAGTACCTCTCTCCACCTGCCGGCCTTAGCGGGATAGAAAAACATCGAGCACAAAAAGTGTCAACAATGAATTGACTTGCAACCAGTAGTCCGATTCTTGCATTCTCTGATGTCCAGTTCTTTGATAGTTGAATGAAGACTACATCCACTGCTAAAATGATGTCACCTGCTGCTACTTCTGTTTGACTAGGGTCCAAGGTATATAAATGGTTGGCAGTTGAGTGACACCAAGTGTGCTCGGCTTTGGAGTCAAGTCATAGTGTGTGTGTGTGTGTGTGTGTGTGTGACAAGTAGTGGAAGATGGGTTTTACGGTTCCAATAACCAGTAGTTTTTTGTTACAATATCAACTAAAAAAAATACGTTTACAGGAAACAAGTGATGTCCAATTGAAGCCGAGAACAGTCGATTATAACCTTCCCCATATAATAACATTTGGCGAATAAAAAACAAAAAGATGCGCATATAACACCGTTTCATACGAATAATCAATTCATCCAACTGTTTCGTATTACAACTCCACGTGGACACCAACTTCTGCTGCTAATGGGAAATAATCATCTACCTCAGCCACGAGGCAGAGACCGAGTATATTTTCCTAATGACAACTATTGTTAGAAACCGGCAACCAAAATTGTTGACAGAGGTTTCTCCAGTTTTTAGGTTGGTTTGCCTGTCTGGCCGGCTAGATGGCTATCTTTGTATCGCAGGCACATGCCGTACCAATGGAACTACAGGGCTGGAGATTTAAACATTCAATCCTTACTAGGTCTTGAAAAAAACTTCCCACTTTTAAATCCCACCCAAAAGGTTTTTACTTTGGGGGGTCAATTTGCAATGTGAGTTTATGCTGATTCGATCCCTTAGTTCGTGTTCAGGGGCATTCATGCTTGTTTTATTTATTTTTTTTTTTGATTTTGACTTTTTCATAGTGATCTTCCAATTTAATTGATCACCCCAGCACATTATGCTGCCAAATTTGACGATTCTATTGGATGACTGACTGGACCAATTTTCGGGTAATTGAAGATGAAACGTTTGATTGTTTGACATCTTTTGTATACGGTTATTGCAGATTTTACAAGTATACTAGCTGTTTAGGGTAATAAGAAGATTGGATTTATGTCTTTTCCAATAGATTCGAGCACAAGTAAGCATAATTCTAGTAAATTAATAACCCTGAACCAACCGCAAGCCTAAAATAGTCAATTAACCAAAATAAACTTTTGTATAAAAATTACTGTCCAACTCTAATACAAGTCAGATGCTTGAGTTGACTTTTTGAACAATCCTCACTGAATTTTGGAGAGTAAAATCTCCACTGTTTGTCAGTTCCGACTTCTTAAACCAAACCTATATATAAAATCAACATTTTCCTATTGTGATCAGAAATCACGAAGAAGTGATGAGTAGATGACTCTCTTAATGACTGTACCAAACTAAGAAGTCTTACAAATCGACGGAAATTTATGATACAAATACACATGGGCTTAATTTAATCAAGTAAATAAATACATTTATATATCCAACATTCCTTCCCAGTGACTTGAAATCATGACTGGTGATCGGTAGTCGTTTCTTTCACCAACTGAGCCAAACTGACAAATCTTACGTATCTTCGAAAACGTTTGTTACAAATGCACCAGGACTAATTTCATTCTAATAAATGAATATATCTATATCTAGATAACAAATATACTTTTTATTATTGTATGTAATATACATACAATGAAAAAAGGTGCAGTGGTTAACTTCAATCGGAATAGCAGTGGGAGTGGAGTTTGACCATGCAGCGGCCAGGCTTGTTGAAATTAATTTCCCGTTGTTTCTTGTATTTTACAGGGACTACCAAAATAGAGATACAAAATAATGCAGTAATATATGTAAAAACCAGAAAACAAATATTTCATTTTCGTATTTAAAGTGTTTATTTTGAATCAAATCGGTTTAATTCAGAGCAGCCTTCCAGCTATTGTCTCATTTATTTTTCTAGTTTATTTTGCCTTTATGTTCGTTCTTTTAATATATTTTCTTCAAATAAACAGGTTTTCAATATCTAATCAATTATACAAAAGTGTTACCTCCCTTGGTAACGGCTGCATGAATTGGAGAGTTTTGCTAGGAATGAAAGTTATCAGATTTAAAGCATTTACTCAGCTTAATACGGCACATTGCCAAATAGAAATAGGGAGATTCTGTTGCGCCAACATGGATGTCGGGGGGGGGGTACGAATGGTGCATTTGCCCCATCCCTTGAGCAGGCCCTCTTATCAAAGGTGAGGGAGGTTGAAACTTGGAACCCAATAGTCAATAAAGGATAATGGTGCAGTACAATTGTTTTATGTAACATCAACGAGATGGTCTATGTCCAACGGTAGGCGTTAAAAGACTGATGATGAAGGCCATCATTCTACAAGGTGTAGACCCTGTATACGTCAGAGTACTGCAACATAATATACAGTCACAGCAACTCTTTCGTGAGGCTACATAAAGACGCTGAACCCCTCCAGTTCTAAAAATGAGTAAGACAAGCTGATAGCAGCTCACCCAAACTCTTCACAGGCTGCCTCGAGATGATCTTCCGAAACCTGGACTGTGAGAATAAAGGAATCAAAATAGACGGTGAATTTCTCAGATTTACAGACGACATCATCCTCTTCGCAAAAAAGCTACACGACCTCCAACTAATGCTAGATGAACTAAACAAACGAAATTCATGTGCAACAACCACATTGAGAATGAAAATATAACTGTCAAAATCGAAGATGAAAAACTGGGGAAAGTTGATCACTACATCAACCTAGGACAACGAATCTCTATGAAACCCACAAAAGAAGAATAAGTCAAGCGAATTATCATTCTAGGATGCCATGCCTTCGGCAGTGCAAGCTCTTACTTATAAAACAAGACGATCCCAATAATCCTAAAAAGAAGAGTATACAACCAATGCATCTTCCCAATAGTCACTTATGGAGCTGAAACATGGAACTTAAGCAAGAGATAAACCGGCAAACCGAGAAGCATGCAACGTGTACATGAGAGAATCATGCTCAACCTCAAAACAAGACAGTACAGTATATCAGAAAAAATGTGAGTCTGAGACATCATAGAATCTTCTAGAAAACTTGAGTGGCAATTGGCCAGTCATGTTGCAAGAATGGCAGACAACCAATGGACATCACAACTTACAACAGGGATCTTGAGTGACCACATACGCAAGAGGGGCCGACAAAATTTAAGACGGAGAGATGAATTAGACGATTTCAGAAAATAATGGCTCCACGACGCTCATGATAGAAAAAATGTGGCGGATCCTGGGGAAAGTCTAAGTCCAACGACGAACGTTAAAAGACTGACGATAATCTAATCATATGCAGAGGGAAATACTTGAGTCCAATAATATTGAGGTTCCATCACTAGATGTCAAGATAATTGGATTCTTTCTTTTTCAAAGCAGACAGAAAATGTTCACGGGTAATTACTAGTATATGCATATATTTGAAAATCTATTTGAAATGACCACCAGTTCTTATAAGGAGAATGAGTCACATGGCCTAGACAGCGAGAATAGGATAAACAATTAAAGAACCTATGATCGATACGGTAGCTGCTTCAACGTAGCGTCGATCTTTTTCTTTGAATGTTTATTCTATTTACACTCCCTAGGCTAAGTGACGCATTCTCCATGTAACAACGGGAGGCCATTTCAAGTAGAGTTTCAAATAATATAATGCATTATATATATATATATATATATATATATATATATATATATATATATATATATATATATATTCGTATGGGGGTGTATTTACTTTCATCATCTGTTACTTTCATTGTTGTTTCGGTCTTGAGTTTAACTTCGAGTTACATCCCTTGTATTGTACATGTAGTTGAAAAAACTCAGCACATTACATGTGGACTTCCAGATTAAAAAAAAATTGTAAAGTAACAACAAACAAATACAAACCCACCTGGCGATCGTAGAGCCATGAAACAGGTCTGTCGTGGGTATCCATCAGTATGATAATTATACCAGCTCTCTTTCTTTTTAAAATATCCAGCACTTTTTCTATAAACACAACACTTCACCTACAGTATATATATATATATATATATATATATATATATATATATATATATATATACATATATATATATATATATATATATACATATATATATATATATATATATATATATATATATATATATATATATATATATATATATATATATATATATCCACAGAGGATTTTATTTGATAGCCTCCCACTCATTTCCAATTTTTGTATATCCTCCCACTCAGTGCACATATAAATATCACAATAACTTGTTAATTACTTTCACGACTGACGTCACTTCGGGAGAAATAATTTTTTCAAACATTCTAATGTAATTTCAATTTCAAATTAAAAATAATGTTGTTATTATTTCCCCGCAACTTGTTGCCCTTCCGTTTGTCTCCCGAGATTTTATTTTAAAATCTTATTTATTTTACAATTCAATCATATTAAATGGCTGAATTCTCTTTTCAAATGCCCTACACAGGAATCGATTTAATTTTTTGACAATTTAGATTAGAGGTTTAATTTTTTTTTTTTCACAAAAATGCACATCTAATAGAAAAGATTTAATTCGGAACTATTTTCTCTTATTCTGAGACTTTTAAAGATTATTAAAAATCAATTTTGAAACGTGTATTTCTTTTATGAGATAAAAGCTTCGGAAGAGTTGCTTGTTTCATCGTCGTCAGATTTTGAGGATCACGTTCTAATCCTACTTGAACTTCTCGCAGATTCCTTAATCGTTCTTCCATTGAAACTGTTTCAAAAACAAGGCTTAAGATAATTAGATTCTTGGAGTGATTTGAAAGGTTTAGTTAGATTAATTTCTAATTGTAAAAACAAAGAAATGAGACGTTTAAAATTCATTTTTTCAATTCTACAATATCTAAAGGGTTGAATTATGATCTTCATTTCAGTGGCTTTTTATAGCAACTACTCGGACCGTCATTCTATAATCATTTGCAATTAAGCAACGACAAATTAAATAGAAATAGAATATTATGAGTGATAATAGTTTTTTCTTGGGAACCTTTTAGAAAAAAATTTAGAAAAAGGATATTTAGTAAATAAGTTGTTTCTCTTGCCTGTTGTCGGGCAGTGAAAACTAAACGAGTCCAAATTTTCAATTGGAAGATTATGTGTAATAAGAGGTTTTCTTTTTAAAAAACATTTGGTAACTAGAAATTATTTATGATTTATTTAAACTATTCACGCACATCAGTGGGTTGATCTTTTCAGCTTTCAAGTTAGTTACTCTGGTTAATAGCATTTTAAATGAATTAGCTCATTATCGATCTAAAAAAATAATAATGAATCATTTAGTTTCATTTACTTATTCATTATAAAGATTAACACAATATAAAACGAAAAAAACAATATATATATATATATATATATATATATATATATATATATATATATATATATATATATATATAAACACACTGTGGGTCTGGAGTGAAGGTCTCGATCCTATCTTGTGGTACCTCATGGATAATGGATCGTCTATAGCGACAGCCACACTGAGGAGTTGTAATACAGCGAAACAGCTGTCTGTGGATGACTTAATTATCATTATGTTTTATACATATATATATATATATATATATATATGTAAATATATATATATTAGCACAATACTGATTACACACACACACACACACACACACATATATATATATATATATATATATATATATATATATATATATATATATATATATATATATATATAAACATACATATATATATATATATAATCGGTATTGTGCTAATTTATTCTAAATGTCTAATCAACTAATTCAATTAATAATAACAGACCTGGTTAGTCACTCAATAAAAACCGGCTCGTGACCAACGTTGATCAATTGAAAAATTGGGAAAGGGATCTTCAATGAATATGTAACTTCTCTTGCAGGTCGTTGGGTAGTGAAAACAAAACAAGTCCGAATTTTCAAAAAGCCAGCGTGAATGCCTCCAGGTGCAAATCAGGATACCATCTCGGCCTCAGCTTACATAGCAAATTACTTCCACCCTCTCACTAAGAAGCTGTTTGGGGTATGAGTAATTTTCAAGAAACAAATCCAAACGTCTTTTATAGTCAGCCAGCCAGCCAGCAAGTCAGCGGACCAGAAACACTTAAAAACTGAAGAGACCTATGTTGACGGTTTAAACGACAGTTTTCAGTGTCTACTTCCAAGTTCCATCCCAAACAAATTAAAAAGCTTGAAGCGACTACTTATGTCAAAATATACATTGATCTTGAAGGGATTTAAATTTAAGCCACCCTAATATGTTACATTGAATTAGAATTAAGATATTCTGAGACTGAATCTGTTGGTGCATTTTTTATTCATGAAAGATGTTCACATGCAGAAATATTGTGATGAAAACGACAAGATGAAGATGCTAGTCTTCATTTCAGAAATCTAAACAAAATTCTCTCTATATCACGTCGTTACCTGACACCAATGGGATATAGTGGGTTTTATGTTTGATTCACTTCTTATAAAATGTGTGAACGAGCATTGGGTTTTCCGAGGGTAATTTCATATTTTCCTGTAAGTAATTACGTATTTTCTAATCACAATAGCCATCTATTAACCTTTTAAATCACAGCTCGCATTTCCGAGCCTTCTCCGCATCAGGATACACTTTCACAAATGTTTCTCGTTGCCGGCGTAACAGTAACTACCCTTCCGAAATTTATACAGTATGCCATGACGGTTATATTGCTCTTCAAAGTCTCTAACCTCCGTACTTTACTATACGCTGTAAACGACACACTGTCGGATAGAAGAGATGATGAACTAAATCCAGACGTCGTTTCGTGCCATTTAACCCCGGTCTTGCCTTACAAAATATGTAATTACGCTCCGAACATATATACTGACAGTCAATAAAAAGAGTGCCTTGGTATTTCTGTGTTTATTTCAAATTCACGAAGACATCACAGTTTAATGTATATATATATATATATATATATATATATATATATATATATATATATATATATACATATGTGTGTGTGTGAGTGTGTGTGTGTGTGTGTATACGTGTGTGCATGCGTGTGTTTGTGTGTATTTCGAAGGATGAAGCAACATCGCAGCGTCCTAAGCACACTTCCAGGAATTCAGGCCAAATTCTAAAACAATGACTGAAAATCGAGATAGAACTATGAAATTCAGACTGAAAGTGGAGTCTCGTCTTATCACATAGTCGCCTTATCCACCGAAATAGGCAGTATATATATATATATATATATATATATATATATATATATATATATATATATATATATATATATATACATATACATTTATATATATATATATATATATATATATATATATATATATATATATGTATAGTATATGTGGTACAAATCAGGCTGACAGTATAACATAGTATAATAATATATCGATGATATAAAGCCACTTCTGAAATGTAATCGATTTATTTCATAGAGTGCTCAATACATACAACTTTTTACTCTTGAAGTTAAGTTGTTTTAGAGTAGAGCTGGAAATAAATAGTAGAATGTGGATTCGCTACACAGGCCCGAAGAGGGCAGAAACATGAGCTAGATTGTGTAGCGAATCCACATTCTACTATATATATATATATATATATATATATATATATATATATATATATATGTGTGTGTGTGTGTGTGTGTGTGTGTGTGTGTGTGTGTGTGTGTGTGTGTGTGTGTGTGTGTGTGATTAGACTGGACAGTTTATGTGATAACTGTGGAGACAATATATTTGGAACCATATTTCGTCACAAATCGAACAGCCGACCGCCACGTAAATGAATAAAGAGAATGAACGCCGGTGCTGTTTCCAAATGTTTCCAAATAAATTGTCTCTTCAATTATCCCACATTTTTTTTTCTTTTGTCTTTCGTCTGGACAAAAAATTCTGCCCTCTTAACCAGAAATACAATGCTGTCACCAGTCAGCTACATCTAAAAGTACACCTCACTTGTTTAAAAAAAAAAAAAACTTGTGCGGGGGCGTTTTCACTTCTCTTTACTTTTTATTACACTATAATCTATTATTCTCCGTTGTTTCCAATAATTGGCGTTCACATAAAATACTGACGTGCCTGATAAGTTGTCAATAAGTTTGAAGAGTCTTTCGGCTTTGTTTGTTGTTGTTGTTATTGTTGCCCAGCACCCCCCCACCCCTCTGCCTAGTACCTCACATTTGCGTCTTCACTTCAGTTGCCGTCAGTTCTTCTCTGGTTTTGAATAAAAAGTTAGGCAGGCAGATACATCTACCTTACACCTCATAAACAAAATGGCGACTGTTTTTATGATGGGCAAAATGAATAAAAAAAAAATGTTTGACATCCATGAAACAATAGGTGATAAAAGCAGATGGATAGAATGGTGTACCAACGTGTTAAGAAAAAAAAAGGGAAGTAATTCGTCTTTTGAATACAAAAGGAGTCTATGCTTTTTTTTGTAAGTTATTTTTTGATGTCGATTTTCTCTTGTGTCTCTTAAAACGAAAGAGGAATAATGATATATGTTGCCCAATGGTCAGTAAGTAAGTATATATGTATGCATGTATGTATGACTTGTTACTTCCAATTATGTGCCATAAGCGAATTTTAATACTTGAATTTTGTAATTTGCTGTGTATTTTCTGTGCATGAGGAGTCTACCGAACTTGAAGTACCCCAGGCCCCCAAGGTCTTAATCTCGCCCTGGTGTCCATGACTTCGATCTTCACAGTGCACTTCACTACTATGGTATTATGCCATACTAACTTTCGTAAATAATTTTGTGACCCACTCCTTTTTTTTCTCACTGGCATCAGAGGTCGATGTTCTAGATTTTAAATGTTTATTTTCAATTGGTGTAACACAATCTTCTTCCCTTCGTTTCTCCTTCGTTTGACTTTGTACAGCACTAACCTAAATTTAGCAAACATCAAGAAAATATAAGCGAGGTTTGGTCAGAAAAGTGACTTGCTCGGTGGCTAAGGTAGTTACTTTTTCCACTTGGCCTTCAATGTTCAAATCTGGGTTTAAGCCATGATTGCTGCTTTTCAAGGCATGCCAGTCCTCTCCATCTGAAAGATTGGAGCAAAACAATTTTCAGGAATATAGTGAGCTTAATTGTCATATCTAAAACAAGTTCTTAAATAGCCAGTCTAGTTGTTAGGATGTTATGAGTCGAAAAATACAACGACTCGCTATTCTGTAGTTGAAAACACTTTCTTTATTTTTATGTAAAATGGGAAAAAAGAGATGTCAATGAAAGGATGAGATTTCCATACTTCAAATCATCTGGGTTGAAGAAGGGAAAATGCTTCCTCATTTCAAAGAGTCTAGGTCGAAGAGAGGATAATGTTTCTTTATTTCAAGACGTTTGACTATTTCTAAGATAGTGGTTTGTAACATACCATTCCTTGTACCAGAAGAGCTGGGACAAATGAACAGTCTGCGGATACATCTTTTTTTTTTACTTTTTGGAATGCTGCTGGGTCAGTTGTGATCAGACTTGTCATATTTGGCCCAAAGAAGAGATAATCCGACCTTTCTCCCAGAGATTTACCTAGAACAGGCATTGGAAAAGCTGGTCTGAAGACAGAGGCTCAATACCAACCTTTTGAGAAGGGACTACCTCGAGAGGCTCGTATTGAACCTCTGCCTCCAGACTAGTTCGATTTTCAAATTCGACTTTATTCTAATGCCCGTTTTCGGTAAATCTCTGAGATAAAGCCAGGGTTATCTTCCCTTCTATCCAAATCTGGCGTCCCTGACTGTGATCGAATATTGGATTCAAAGTGTCAGCTGAAAATTAAGCGGTTAGACTGAAGGACAAATGCACGTTGTCGAAAAAACCTTGATTGGGATATGACGACACAACGTATAGGGAACAGAACATTCGATATTTTTATTCCTTCATCAACTCAGGGCAGGAACTCCGAATGAATTCAAGCCGAGAAATAAATTCTGATATAAACAAAATGAAATTGTAGGTCCCAAGCTTAGTGGAAGGTTGTCTACTATCTAATTCTATTTGTTCTTTCATTCCTGATCTCTGACACTAAATGCCGCCGTTGCTATCTGCAGCGTACTCCAGCCTTGCCTCATCCACCCTTCCGGTACCATCAAAAACGACGTCTTCCATTGCTGACCGTCTTACCATAGATTGTCGAATTTATCGGTTTTGACATTTCTTTATCTTTTCAACTGAATTCGCGCCTCTCATCCATCAAAATTCTTAGACGTTTACTAGACCTATCACAGACTACGACCCAAACTATTGCTGTGGGCTCAGATTTCCACTTGTCATAAGAGACTTTCTGAAAGATAAAATGTTGCTGAGGGATCAGGATTTCACTATTCAGCATGTGACCCCTATTCAAATACGTTGTAAAATGCTTACTAGTCTCGAAATATCAGGCTGGTGCGGAAGTTTAAAGTAGTTTTTGGCAAAAAGTTTCTCCATATACGTCCGTAGAATCCTTATTCAATCTCAAAGTATTTCCCCAGGCTTTCTCTAACGGATATTCCGCAATTGGAAGCTCTTACACTTGCACTATTATCGTTTGCTATTGCAACACGAGAGGGTGGACAGTCATACATCTAAATCAACCGTTGATTCCCTTGACTGGATTTTTTGGATATATAAATGCGTCATTGAAACGAGCCAATTGCTAAGTGTACCATTGCACCATAACATTTTGTTTACGTTCGAGCAATTCGTTAGAAAATTCCTCTGAATCCCATGAAGTGGAAGGAGGAATCTTTATCTCCCAGTGGATTATTATTTCATTCCAGTCATGATTTTCTTCGTCTCAGATTCTCGTTATAAATCAATCCTTCATTGTCAGTGATTCACTGTGCAGCAATTTTCACTTATTCGTTACTGGGTAATAAGTGTTATTTTCTGATTGATTATGTATTAAAAGTATAGAAAATGACTACTATTCCCTCAAACTTTGTTTTTATGACCGAGACAGTGATAATTTGAAAGCTTCTTCTTTTCAATTGGACAATGGGCGGATTCGTACATTTTTGATCACATGAGGTAAGAAAAACAATTCCATATAAATATCACTATCCCGGCCATATAGGCATTTTCTATTCTTCTAACAAATAAACAATCAGAAAATAATACTCACTTACCAGGAACGAAAATCGAGTTGCGTTGTGTTATCTAACCGGTAGGAAATTTTTTTGCAGTAACAGGTAAGAAGAGAAAGATAAGTGTTTAAGAGCAGGCCGAGGTTCCGAGTTTTTTTTTCTTTCATAAGTTTATTTGGAAGCCATTTCTCAAGCTTCTGAAAGGAAAAGAAAAGAAAGAAAGAAAGAGTAGATCAAGAAGGAAACTTGGGAAAAACAAAAGAATCAGGAGCGAACGAGAAAGAAAGAAGTACAAGCAAGCTGGAAGAAGAAGCGAAATCCCACGAAGAAAGGAAAAATCAGAACATCGAAAAGAAAAAAAAAAGAATGTTACAGATGACCGAGAAACACCTTGACAGATCATAAATAAAATTCCTCGCTTTTCAAGAGAAATGCAAAGAGAAGGGTACAAAACTAAAACACCGGCATAAAAAAAAACCCTGGGTGGGCGGAATCAGATCATCAAACACAGTTTATTTCCCAGCATCCACTGCGCGCGGTCCTGCATCACAGCGTTCGTTTCCTGTGTCGCCAGTCCATATCTCGGCTATAGTATTACCAAGCCGTCGCCGTCAGCGCCACCTGTGCCCACCGTTTCTGGCGTGCCTTTGAAAATACTGACACACATCGCTGCCCCTGTTGAAAGCGATCGGGAATTGACAGAATTATCTGTTGATAGTCTAAATTATATTTAGAATGGTGATATTATGCTTAGTAGTGCAGTACTGACCGGCAGGGTGCAACAGCGCCCTCTATCATGATATATAGCGAAGTCTTCATTGATAATGATTAAGATTTGTTCAATAAAACACGAGGCCGTATAATAAAATGCATGGGGGTTAGAAGATTGCAGAGCGTTAGTGGCGAAAGCATGCATACCTACAAAATCAGCATCCGTATTCCTAACTTCTACCTGGACTCGATATGTGCGTATATACGATGTATTACCCAAAAGTTCCGGAATTCGACCATACTGCCTCAGATACCAAATACGGTCCAAAAGTCGAGATAGACAAATATTGCAGACAATGAAGGTTTCACAGGTTGTCGAAATTAAAATTAGTGTATGAAGAACTAGTTACGGCCCCTGCCTATATTGTATCCTGTTTAACTAACCAAGATTTTACAAAAATGGTTACCTAATTTCAACTTGGAGATTAATTTTTTAATACTAGATGAGGGAGCTGTTTTTTAATAAGATAGCATACTTGCTGGTTTTGAAAATCAGCCTTTGAAACATTGCTTTTATCTGGGCTCGATCACCTATATCTGGCCCTGACGAGAAAACGCCGCCATCAAGCTGGCCACGTATTGGTACATTGATAAGAACAGAATTATGTACATATGTATAGTATGGAGCTCTTGCATATATCACAAATCGGCGATTAGTCAGGAATATCGTGATGTGCCAAATTTACCAATGAAGGTGCAGAACAGCGTAGAGCGGTGCAGAATGGCATGAACCCACTCCTCCCTTCTTAAGCCCTGTTAGGCAGTCCAGCTGGTGATTGGGGTTTGCAACTCCACCCTGTAGAAACCTTCAAGCTATAAACAGTGCTAGAGCGAAAGCTGCCACTACCTCTGATACCTAATACGCCCCGAAAATCGATATACAGAGACAAATACTGAAGACATTATAGATTTTACAAGTAGTCGAAAGTAATATTAGTGCATGAAGAACGTGTTACACCAATTTCTTTTAGATATGGGAAACCTCTTTGTCTTGAAAATTGGCATTGAAAAAGCATGATTTCATTTTGGTCAAAAAATTTCCTTCTTTAAAAGAAATGGTTCTCGTATCCTGTTTAACTAACCAAGATTTTGCAATAATGGCAACGTCATTTCAACACAGAGATGAATTATTTACACTATCATTTTGAGGTAAGTCTCCTTTCAACGCTTTTGAACGCAAATTTCTAGGTTTCTCCAACTGTTAAAGTAAGTAGCACGAAGTAACCATACAGAAGTAGCTCATATTAGATTATTACTACGCTGGGATGAAGCATTTTCAGTATTAATTTTTGGCTGGCCTCTTCTTTATCTTATTCTTGCTTTTTTTCACAACTTTTTAGGTCGACATACCCAGCTATCGTTAAAGTAGCATAAAGAAATAATAACGAAGCTTCCATTGAATTATTTGCACATGAAGACAAAGTAATTTCACTGTTGAATTTTGACTGGTCATTTCTTCATCTTATTGTCGTGTTGTATCCCAAGTATCCAGATTGAATGACATCGTATTATCAAAAATTCTAACAAGCCTGCCTGCTGTGGTGTCAAACACCACTTCTTCTATTCCAACTGAAGATGATTACTACAACTTTTTCTTATTATAAACATAATGAATAAATTCGTCAATATATAAGACTCAGTTGATGGGAGAGCGGCCAACAATATGTCATGGTAAGGAAATGTCAATTTTATGTATTTGTTTGGTTCAACTTGATGGGATAGAAAAACAGTGGAGAGTTCGCCTCCCTAAATTTGGCGAGCATTTTTCTTGTTACTGGGGTGGAAGGATCAAGTCGACCCCAACTTGGACTGCAGTTGGAGAAAAGCCACAAATAAAGGGGTTTTTTTTTTAACAAATTAAAGTAAACGCTATCTGATTTTCATCTATCTATCTCATTGATTTTATTTTTTGACAGCAATTCCATCTACCCCATTGGACGGGTATTTAGTCTAGTATGATTAAATGTGCGATGAATGGTCGCTTCATGGTGTCGGTCGTCACATCGGTCGGTGTGAGTGTCACGTGATTACAGATTTATGAATGAGGCAGACGTAAACGCCGGACGATGAAGGCGCGCAAAAAACGATGGTACATTAATGATAAAGAAGCAAACAAATAAATGTTCCACTGTTTTAAACACGGAGAAAATATGAACACTCCTGATAATATGTTTACAGGCTTGGTTGGAGATGCATGCGTCGAGCGACAAAGGAGAAGAAAAAACGAATATGGGAAATGTCGAATTAGCCACCATGATACAACTGTGTAGACAATGTGTCGTTTTATGTTTGAAAGTTGGTCAGCGGCCCATGCAAAATTTCCGGACTTGATCTGTCAATAAACATGTATCATTTATGCCCACCTTTTCTTTCTCCATTGAACAGAACAACCGTAGCCATCGAAGATGGCGAAGGGTTATATCCTTTTTTTTTATTATGTGATCGTGTGTTTTTTTATGCTTGTTTGTGTGTTCCAGCGCTCCTGGCTGTACTGTTTTGTCTACTGACTCGAAAATTGAAAATTTACAATTTATCAATCTCCTCTCACCCAGATCGGAAGTTGTTTTTTCTGTCTAATATGACAGAAATTCTTTGAACATTTTCGAATATGTATGCAATGAAAAGAACATATATGTTAAAATTTCTCTCTCTCTCTCTCCCTCTCTCTCTCTCTCTCTCTCTCTCTCTCTCTCTCTCTCTCTTCTCAACATAACTGGACATTTGGAAGAGAATAAATCACAGAAGACTGGCTAATATAATCAATGATTTTGACTAGTATTTCTTTCATCTTAATTTCTGATGCTTTTACACCAAATAGTGATGGCCCAAAATCAAGTGACTGTCAACCCAAAATGTCACCAAAAGTGTTTAACACAGGTTTTTTCAGTTTTTAAGTTGGATTAGCTGGCTGGCTATTTATATATTCATCGCGCATACAGGCTTCACCAATGGAGCTAAAGGGCTAAAAATTCAAATACCTACTCCTTATTATACCTATTTTATTTGTTTTTTAAATCCCCCAAAAAAGATTTGGGGGGATTTACAATATCATTTGATGCTAAATTGGTCCCTTAGTTTGTGTACAGGAGCGTTAACGCTGGATATTTTTTTTTTAGATTAGACTTATTTTTAGCGATCACGGTCCCACAAAAGGCAAGGAAAGTAGTTTATTTATCGACTACCCAATTTTACAATTTTTTTAATTAATCATCCCCAAAACAACATGCTGCCAAAAGATATTGGTCGTTTTCTATTGAGTGATTAACCAGATTCATTATTATCAATTTTTGACTCGAATTTCTATCATCTTGATTCCTGTTGCTTTTCATAGCAACTTCCAAATCGTCATTCCACGACCGTTAGTAAGCAGCACGGATTGAAGATTATGAACAATCCTCTCGCGAGACTCGAACTCCCATCCCTTATCACCGAGAGTCTGTTTTTTCCGCAAAAACCACCTTACCCATTAGGATGCAAATCCTCAAAACTGACAATGTTTCATTTAAGAAATTCGATTACTATGACATTCCATACGACTAGCTTGTATTTCAAAGCGTACTTTTACTGTTTATACTGAAATATAGAATTCATAAATACAATGGCGCTTGGAGCAAATCTCTTCCGCTTTTTAATAGTTCACTTTACGCCACATTCTTTGCATTTACGAAAATAGGCGAAAAACGAAAATAGCTTCCAGTGTTGGTTTTGCAGTGAGCCGTTATTGAGGCAGCGAATACCTTCAACCTCTCTCTCACCTATACCCAGTCTTCTGTAACGTTCTATACCCAAAACTCCGACAACTCAAATTAGCATTCCATCATCGGTGTTTTGAAAATCTGGGAACGCTCAAAAATTTTCGTATTGCGAAGAAGCGTGTACTACGATGTGTGTTTGCGTACCAGTGTGCTTACTACAGGAAAGGAAGGGAAAACAAACGATGACATGAATAACAACGTGCACCAAGTACAATTCTACGGATAGGGCTTTATATACACTTATATACAGATCCAATGTAGCATCGCTGAAGGAAAGAGAGATAACCCCCGTTTAGATCCCAATAATCCTAAAAAGAAGAGTATACAACCAATGCATCCTCCCCATAGTCACTTATGGAGCTGAAACACGGAATCTAACCAAGAGACAGATCTGGAAACTGAGAAGCATGCAACACGCGCATGAGAGAATAATGCTCAACCTTACATGGAGAGATCACAAGACAGCACAGTATATCAGGAAGAAAACAGGAGTCCAAGACATCATAGAAACTATTAGAAAACTTGAATGGCAATGGGCAGGCCATGTTGCAAGAATAACAGACAACTGATGGACATCACGACTCACAACGTTGATCCCCAGAGATCACATGCGAAATTAAGGCCGACAGAATTCAAGATGGAGAGATGAACTAGATAAATTCAGAAAATACTAGCTTCACGACGCCCATGGTAGAAAAATGTGGTGGATCCTGGGGAAGTCTGTGTTCAAAGACGAATGTTAAAAGACTGATGATGATCTAATCATACATAGAGGGAAATACTTGAGTCCAATAAAAAACTGTTGATGATGATGATGAATCAAGAGTCCCTACTTATCTTGTGGCGGGTGGGGTGCAGTGCTAACGTCTTGGGTATCGGAAAACGCTTGCCATTCCCTATATCCCCCCCCTCTCTCTCTCTCTCTCTCTCTCAATGTTTACAGGGGAGGGCGGCAACTATGAGGAAAGTTTGAAATTGTGTTTCATCTCGTTCATTTATACCGGCTTTTTTAAGAGGTGCAGGAGCGACGCTACGGTCGAGTTGGTCCTTGATTTGTCTAACTTTTGATTGACACGGGCCATGCATCCCTATTACCCCAAGGAATTCTTCCAATAGGGAAGTCAGCCAAGTCCTGCATTTTGTCCGTGGGAAAAATGACGAACTTTTCACACATAAATCAGATTACAATAACTGGTAACATTTAAGCTTCATTATCGTTTCTATTCCATTGCAGTGTGTCCGAAGAAAGATTCGAGTTTCCAGCTAGCCTGTCCGGGCCTAGATTCATCGGGTGCCACCATCTGCATACGAGACATGGAGTTGTGTGACGGTGTTATCCACTGTCCGGACGGGGAAGATGAGAACTCAACAGTCTGCATGTTTTATACAATGGTAAGTTCCAAAAACAAAAAGTGAACAAAATAGTTACTCATTTCCTGTCTTGAGAATGGATTTCCAGTCCCCAGGAGTCATATATAAAATTTTTGATTTGCCTCGTTTGAAGACAGAGGCAAGCTAAATTTACCTCGTAGGTACCGTAGTTTTACAAGAAGGAGAAGTGAGAAGAGGAAAGAAATGGTATTTATTTTTGTATTACGAGAATGTATAGTAAAATGTGTTGATCCTATGTAGATATACTTTTATGATGCTGGCAAGATTTAGACCGCTAGGATAGTGCAATGATTATCACATCTGCTTCACACACACAGAGAAGGTCCGATTCCCAGCGAAGGGTGGGGAAAACACTTAACAGATAATTGAGTACACTCTAACCTGTACGGTAGATGTATCCTTCTGGTGGAATTGCATACTGTCAAAGGGGGAGGGTTATAAAAACTTGTATGCATGAAGTCTCTGTCTCAGTCAGACTTGAATTCTTACAAGGATCACTAAGCTGATGGAAGCAAAGGAAAAAACTTCGTCGCCAGCTGCTTATACTCCAACGTTAGAGCCAGACGCGTTTAACTTAAGATTCAAACTTCTCTGATGAACATCCTAGACCGTTATCAGGTCATTAGATTAAATAGAATGTCTTGTAAGGTCGTGGAACCGGGTCTTATCTGATATTTGTATTCAGCTATAAATCTGTAGTCATGGATTATGGTTAATATCATCTCAACTAAATCGGATACCATTAAGAAGAATGCATCCCTGCCAAAGTCTAATCACAATGATGAACTGTGGTTTTGGTGTACAGGTTTCTTTCGCTATCCGAAAATAGAGTATCAAAACATTTTGTGAATCGAAATGGCGTGAAACGAAGGAGCAGTGATCATTATTTTATATGGGGAAGAGTTTAGGTCGTTTGGAAACCCTAAAAATGGCGATGATGTCATGTCAAGCTGAACCTATTAACAAGGGCATTCTGAGATTACTTTTAATCGCAGGTCATCTCCAAACCCTTGTACAATTAACTCTCTATACAATTTACAATATCAGTACATTGGACGCAGTGTGACGTATGGTTATATTTTATTTGTGCGTCTTTAAAGATCACGAATCAAGTAACTGCAACACCAAAACCGAAGTACCTTTTGCTTTTTCTGATCATTCCATGAACATTAAAAGAAAAACACCCATTTCATAAAAATAAAATTCAAAAATGAACAAGTACCGAAAATTCTATTGAAATCAGTTCATTTGTTGATATAGGTGAAAATTTAGAATTTATGTGTATTTTGGGCTAAATGTATTAATGTTAATTCATACGATTCACCGGCTCGGTAAGAGTGAACAAGTTTTCAAATACAATTATCTCCCGGTTTATATTGTTTACGCAAGTATTTTTTTTTATATGAGGATCTTCTAGAAACATTTTTTTACCAATAACACAAAGATTATTGCGATAAAGTTGATAGTTTACAAGTTTCGAACGCTTTTTCCGACAAAAGTCGGTTTGTTTTGAAAAGTGCGCGATAGTACCAGCCTAATCATGTTAAATTGTTGAGAGTCTATTTTTAAACGCCAATGTCATTTGATGTCTGTTTATCTTGTCTTTGTAGACATAGGGTTGGACAGGTTACATTTAAGCAAGCGACTGTAGATTACGAAACATTTTACCTTTGCGTCTGTTTCCGCATGGAGCCGGTTTTGTGTACGAAGGAAGATTTTAATTTCCGGTACAATTTGGTGCTCTGCTTTCTCTGACATAAAAGGTTGTCGTTGTAACGCATCAGAGATCTATTTTCGACATTATGTTTACATACGTCGTAAAGTATTCAATCAATGCATAATACCAGCTATAACGTAAGGATGCGAAACTTGGAAATTTACAAAACCACTCGAAAACTTAGTCAGAATAGCACAGAAGAAATAACTTTCAGAGATCGGAAAAGATCAACATGGATCCTAAAGAAAAGGGCTAACCGATTGGTCTCGATGGGACAATAAATGCAGTTTTAAAAAAGAAAGCAAACGCAGTAGGATAAGACCCATGATGTGGAGACGAGATAGTTCACCGGAAAAACATGGCAGAGTTTAGCTCAATCACGCTCGACATCGAAAAACATGAGAAAAGCCTTTGCCCAATCGTTGACTTATGACAGCTGATGATAATATATATATATATATATATATATATATATATATATATATATATATATATATATACACTTTTTTTTTAGAGATTGCTCTATCTATGGTAATAGAGCTAAATATTTGAAAATAGTGTATTAATAGATATATAGATGTTTATATAGATGTAATGTTTTTTCAGGCTGGAAGTTTAATCAAAGACCAAGGACAATGAATGTTGTTTTTGTTTTAATCTTTCAGTTAACTTTTCTTGTTTGCAAATAAGAGAACGCATGCCTGGCTCAATAGATGTAATAATGTCTAAACCTTTGTGATCAACCGCTTTCGGCTATACCTCTGGTCATTATAAAGATCAGGAGAAAACAGAGGGAGTTACTGGTTTTTCAATTACTAAATACTTTTAAAATCAGCATTATAACGTTTGCTGGTTGTCCGTTATGATGACGACACACACGAAGCTATTTGGAACCGAATTAATTGTCACTGCACACAGATGAGAACAAAAACAAAATAATGCTGATATTTGTTGTATTAATTGTCTGTCTTCCAAATGTAAAATGCATGTGTTTTGATATTCACCAGTTTACCCGTGCCGTTAAGAATGACTTTGTACATGAAATATATGAATATGCATATTGCATTTTATATACGTGAATAATAGAGATTTCCATTGTAGTGAGCTTGAAGAATATCATTCTGTTGACCTCAAATGGATTTTTTTTTTTGGTTTTGTTTTTATTACTTTCAATTTTTCTTCAAAATCAGAATTTTTATTATGTCATTAGAACCACATCCCTTAGCGTGAAAGAAGACATTTGCACATAGCTGATTATTTTATGAGTGGATGTGAATTTTTTTTTTTAAATTTCAAGCCCTTTTATAACATAAGCTACAAGTCCTGAACTAGCTCAATCTGGAAATCGGATCATTATAATATAGATATATCTCTTATTTGCCGGCAAATACGGCACAGGAATACCTTGAATAGTGCGGGTTTCAATGTATTACGGTTAAGGTATTTCTGTTCGAACCAATGTATCTGAGTGTAAGCTGGAAAAATATATTGAATTATAAGATCTCGAACCGTGCGGTTTTGAACAGTACGGAACGAATTAACCGCACTAATCAAAGTATACCTGTATATAATTTTTAACTTTTGCTTTTCGGTCCTTAATTATACGTTTTTATCACATAACGTTTTATTATTCATTTTTTTCTCCTTCCAGATTCGCAACGCCATAAACAAAGTGACACAGACATTATTCGAAAACTTGCCACGTAAGTGATCCATGGATTGCAACCAGATGGCACTTCCGGTCTCGTTCTCGTTAGATAACCAAGATGGCTGCCGTTGGGACTAACCACTGAATTTGTAACGAACAACCAAATTTAAATAATAAGGGAATAAACGAAGCAAGGAAGCCAAAAAATAAAAATAAATAAAAAAAGGAAAGATTGAACTGGCAGATCGAACCCTGTACATTCCAGCTGGCTGGCCACAGCGTGACATCTCTTCTCCCACTCCATTTCGCCACCAATTCCCCTCCAAAAATTTACTCCCCACTCCAAGTAGTCCCCGGATGAAATTATTTTCAACTCTTCTCTCACTGCTCTGAATTTTTTCTACAAAAATGAATAAAGATTTTTTTTTCGAATGATTGCAGACGGTGTTTGCTTTTTTCTTGCCCACTGATACTTTTTGACTTTTTTCAGGTTCTTTAGGTATTGGTCCCAAATGTATTTGTTGCACAGTGATTTTTACTGAATTTCACGTGAGAATTCACAAACACAATACAGCGCATTATATTGGAGGGCGAACGGGGGTTTGGGATATGATAAAACCATCAGAAAACTCAAATAGCAATGGGCAGGCCAGATTGCAAGAATACCAGACAAAACCTGTTCATCACGACTCACAACATTAACCAATTGTGGCTGGTGGAAATAAATTGATGTGATGATTCAGATTGAGAGGTCCGGCGGATCTTGGGAAGGTCTATGATCCTCAACGAACATCTAAAGGCTGCTGTGGATGATGATAAAATTAGTCTAGTCTTCCACAAGATCTCGGTATTGGAGCTCCCAGTAGCAATGGTCTGTTAGATAAGCTCATTCACCAACAGCCAGTCGATGGACTTTAAAGAAAATTGATAAGCTTTGCTTAGTCACTCCCAAGGTCACGGTAGTGGAGCCCCCAGTGAGGATTGATCTCACTTCATAGTTGTAATGGTCTCTTAATCAATAACCATCGGTGCCCTTATAAGTATGCCTCAAAGTCACAAGTGGGAGGCATATGCCAAGTATCAAACTCACTACAAAAAAGTAATGGTCTGCTAGACTAACTCGTTAACCATTACCTGACAGCAAAGCGCCCTTTTTTCTAAAGTCTATGAATATTTTTTTTTCTATAAAACGGATTTCTTGACGATTTAACAGCATACAATCATTGGAACCTGACGCCGATACCTGTAAAATTTAAATGCGGTATTTACCAGTTTCCGGTGGGTTGTCGGTTGCCTAGCAACAAGGACATTTTCATGATGATACTTGAACCGTAAATTCGTAATTTGAAATCAACTCCATGATTGCATATGTCACGTGACCGAATCTCAGCCCCTGCCTTCCATACGCTCCACCATCATCGGAATCTTCTGCTTTCATCTTTCTTCTTTCCATTCATTTTTCTATCGTCTGCTGGTTATTCTGTTCCGTCAATTTCATTCGGGGTTGCAATTTTGACCATATCATGACCAAATTTGACAAACTTAGCATTTTAGAAAAGCATTTGGCCGTTAACTTTTTGGTTTGGCCGTTTTTAGATTTTTGGCTTGGGTGGGTGGGTGGGGGTCATTTCTTTCATTCCCTTCGAACATTCCATTTGAAAAAAAAAATGGAAAAGGAGTTTCGCATTTCTTCTGCTTTCAACCTAAAAGACGTTCATTTGACAAAGGGTTAATTTTTTAGAGTTATGCAAGGTGTTTTCATTTACAATCTATTTGTACGGCTAAACTTATTTTCTATCATTCGTACTGAATAAAAGAACTGACTTTGTTGCAGTGATATCTTTTTTAAATATTTTTTTTTTTTCGCAGGGGGATGTACAGCGGTATTGCAATGTTTTATAAACAATTTTGGCATTTGGCCATTTTAGGCATGTTTTTGACCCGAGACGTCTCTAACTATCTGGTAACCCTGGTTCCATTTGAAATTCGCTTAGTTCACTCTTTTTTCGCTACCAGCATTGTCTACGTTCTCATCTTTTTTTATCCTTATTTTACATATTAGATACCTTTTTTTCCTTTCTATTTTTCTTTGCTCTTATGGGTAATGTTGCCTATTCAGTTGTACTGTTTTTCCCCAAATTCGAAAAAAAATCTGAATTGGGGATACTAGACTCCAGAATTCAAAATGAATTTTCAAAAGTGAATATCAAAATAAGTGACACTGCTTTAAGAAGTGAACTGAATTAAAAGGGATCCTTGTCTGAATTTCTGAGTCGCAGTATCGATACAGGTTACGCCAATTCTTGCTTTTACGTAAAGCAAAATGCGAAATAGCTTTCAGCGTTTGTTATGAACACAGCGCAAACCCTTCTCCTCTCTTTCCCCAAAACAAATCCCCTTTACCTTCCAACGCCCGACGATGACGACTCAGTCGAACGTTCAAAAACTTTCCCTATATTAAATAATGGCAATTGATTCTTCGTTTTACGCCATTTTGGCTCACAAAACACTGCACTTTTGGATAATCAGGGAAAAACTCAGTATTATACTCAGGAAAATAGCAAATTTTGAAATGAAAACATAAACCCTGCTGTAAACAGACTGGTTGAAAGGTAATATAAAAACAAATATGACCGGGTAAGAACAGTAATTTACTAAGAATTGTGCAGGTGAATTTAATTCAACAAATTACAAATTGGAATCTGTACTTTACAAGAAAATAAAATATCTTTGGACCTAAATATTTAAACAAATTACTCTCTAAAGGCCAAACGACAAAATTTGGTTATTCTTTTAAGATATATTAAATATGCAAACTCTTATTTCTATTGATATTCGGACCATCCTCATCTTGGTTGTTTTTCATACAATGTTTCGGCCGTTGTACTCAACGGCCTTCATCAGGTATCATCTGGTAGGTGTGGTGTCCATTTCAATGCTAGGATTACTGAGGCAGTTTTTCTTGCCAAACATATGGGCCGACTCTTTCAATTTTCGATACCATATGGGAACCTCTAATAATGAAAGACAGAAAACAATAACATCAAGAACCAAAAACTGTCACCTGAGGTTTAAAAATTAGCACCTGTTGTCCACATGGACACATAGCGTAGTGGTTACAGAACCAGACAAATCCATGTTCAATCCCAGTGTGAGATGATAATAATACTACTAATGCTAAGAGGGGAGTGCGGTCAATATACCCCCGTCGGTTAAATAAAGGGTTCGGTTCGTTACTTCCCCACACCTACCAGATGATACCTGATGAAGGCCGTAGAGTACAATGGCCGAAACGTTGTATGAAAAACAACCAAGATGAGGATGGTCCGAATATTAATAGAAATAATAATACCTCATCTCAAAAATTCAGAGATACGTAAACTCTTATGCGAAATTTTACAAACCGAAAAGCCCCGAACACTCTCACACATCCCTGCGTAAAAAAGCTCCATCTGCTGCTGCCTGCCAGATTGAAGTGGCCTGGCTTCAGGTCACATTTACAAAAATATTTGTAACGGAGAACAGACTTAATGGGAAGCTCAGGAATGGCAGGATACTTCATCAATGCAAATGAACAAATTTGCCAATGACTTGACCATATTCGTCTCGTTTACTTTCGCTGCGCCCGACCTGACAACGTAGATCACAACGGAAGTCATTATTTCAAGGCGGCCTCGGGTCAACCCATGCTACACAGTTGTATCTGGGTGCTTCCACTAGTCAGTGCTTCTGCTTCTCATGAATATTTTGCTTTTGGGTGGGGATGATTTTTTACTTTGAAAACTGTGAAAAAGCTAAGAGCCGCTGACTTCCCTATCAGTGACAGAAAAGGAATCATCTGTCATTACCGATTTAAACATCGATGTCATTTCCTGGATTACAGAATCTGAAAAGTTCCGAGGATTTAGACCTAGCAGTCAACATATTTGCTGTCAATTGCTCGAAACCCTCTGACGAACTGGAACTATCTGTAATAGATGTGACAGCATAACTTTTTTTTTTACTGATCATCTAGTGGGGGAATTAATGATTACCTCAACCATGAGATGGACCCCAGTTGCCAATTCTAATTTAAAAGGAAAAATTTTAAGTAGCAAAGGTCGCAAGGAGTGGTATAGATAGTTAGATAGATAGGTAGAGAGAGAGAGAGAGAGAGAGGGTGAAGAGGGACGAGTGCGTGACTACCTCTCTCTACCATTTCGTTACTTTCTTTTCCTTACCATCCCATGTCTATGTGTCACTCATTCAAGTACTAGAAATAGGAAAACAATCTTTCTCAGCCTTGATCAATTGTTTGGAACCCTCTGACGAAGAACCCGACAAAAGACACACAGTGCTGCTGCAGGGTCAAAACTCACTTCTACTTCTATTCCAACGGAAGATGATTACTGCAAGTTTTGCATAGTGTATAATAAATAAATTCGCATTAATTTAAGACTTGTCATTTTGGCTCAGTTGGTAAGGGATACTCCTACCAATCATTTGGCCGTCATTTCAAATCACGGTAGGGAAATCTTGATTTTGTATATCGGTTTGATTCAATGTGACAGTATAAACAATGAAGAATTTATCCACTGAATTTGGTGAGGATTGTTCTTGTTCTTGTTGTTGAGAAAGAGAACGAAATCATCTCCTTCGTGTTCTGGAGTTTGACAAAAAAGGACGGATTCCACTCGATAGAGCCAACGGTTATTATTCTTGTAAGAACCGATTCAAACATAAGTATTAATCGCTAATTTACTCCGTTTATTATGATAATTCTCCGTTTATTTGAAAGGTAGTACCGAATTACCGATCGTAAGACAGTACAGTATATAAGGAAGAAAACAAGTGTCCATGACATCATAGAAACTCAAATGGCAATGGGCAGGCCATGTCGTAAGAATGAAAGACAACCGATGGACATCACGTCTCGCAACATGGATCCCCAGAGATCACATAAGAAACCGAGGCCGACAGAACAAAAGATGGAGAGATGAACTAGACAGATTCAGGAAATACTGGCTCCGCGACGCCCACGATAGAGAAGTGTGGCAAATCCTTGGGAAGGTCTATGTCCAACGAAGGACATTAAAAGACTGATGATGATGATGATGATGACCGAATTACCATTTTTTCTAAAATAAAATCTGACAGAATTGCTGTACATATATCTTTAATTCTCAAAATAACTATCTCTCAAGTATTTTAGCTTATGACTCAATTTGAATGGGAAATTTCAAAAAGGAAGTAAAAAGTAGAAAATAGAAGGGACATCAAGTTGTGATAGTTTTTATGCAAGTTGTCCACTTGAATTCGAAATACGTTGGTGCTTTGTGTATGAAATAAAATAAAGTCGCCAGTTATTGTATCCCAAATCATTGGTCACAATGCAATCCTATTAACTGGAATCCACTGAATTTGTGAGTTGGAAATAATAAGTTATTTGAAGAAATGGGATGGAAAAAGATTCCTGAAAAATTTCCAAAGGTCAGAGAGACTGATGCAGGATTGTGCGATTCTACAAATTCTGGTAACAGTGAAGACTTACTTTAACAATTTACATTATACTTGACATAATTCCCACCGGTACCAAAGGTCGGTGTTCAATCCAAGGATTTCGAATGCTAATTTCCCCTTGGAAACCTGGTGCAACAAAATCCTAATACATTCTGAGCAATTCAACTTTATGTCGTACTGAATAGGGCCAAACAGAGCTGGTAATAGGCCTGGTGGGAAATATAGGCCCTATTTCAGACTACTCATTGAGTATTTTTATAATACGTCCTAAATATATATGACATGCATGGATGTATATATATGTACGCCTCTGAAGTAAGCCCCCTTTGCAGTAAATCGTTGTCCAGGACCTAATGCCCGAGCCTGGTACAAAGTTTAATGAATGTATTTTCGTGTTCGGAAAGTAATTACGTATCGGAGAAAACACAATCGCTGTTTATAAACTTTTTAAACCACAGCTCACATTTCTGAGTCTTAACAGCATCATGATACACTTCACAAATGTTTCTCATTGCCTGTGTAGCAATACTCCCCTTTCGATATTCATACAGTGTGCAAAGGCGATTATATTGCTCTTCAAAGTCTCTAACCTCTGTACTTCACTATACGATAACAACACACTGTCGGATAGAGAGGATGATGAACTAAATCCAGACGTCGTTTCGTGCCATTTAACCCCGGTCTTGCCTTTATTGGTTAATAATTTATTGTAATGTAATACGTAATTACTTTCTGAACACGAAAATTCATGATTACTTTACAAAGACACTAATTACTTAAACAGTGAGAGCACCTACTAATGAGTGATGGTTTATGGCAGACCATTGCTAGTGCACGGGGTTCGATTCTAACTGGGTTCCACCCCATTGAAATATTTACTTTTATACTACCGGAAAAATTGCTTCATTTTATTTAAAAAGGTATCAAATGGATACATAATTTTGTCAATGTTGGGTTGTACCACGTAGTTTTGGCAATTTAACATTATCTCTCTCTAAACCAGTCCAAGAGGAGTATGTTAAACCAATCCTGTTTTTGAGAGTTTTTATTTTTTTAATTTTATTTTTGCTCTTTTGGCCTCCAAATTTTTTTTTTTTTTTGTTGTTGTTTTTTCTTTTTCAATTTTTGTGAAAATATGTCATTTACTTTCCTAAAGTTTTTATATACTACCGATGTCAACGTGTGATGTTATATCGGCCAATTATATCATCCACACCAGGGCAATCATAGCTTTCTCTCCCCTCATCACCATCTCAATTATTCAAACTAATATCCCATTCACTGCCAGAGTAAGATGAGCCAGAACAAAGAAATTTATCTCGGGACATATCTCGTCAGCCGCTCCAGGACAACCATTCCTTTCACTGACTTCATTACTATCACGAATTTTCTTGTATCGTCATCTGATTAACCACCAAAGAAGGCCCAGTACTTGCAAAACATTGCCAATTCTCTCAGAAGTATTTCTTCGTGGACGCAACAATATCTGAATGTCGGGGGTATTTATATTCCTTCCTACATAGGAGGAAAGTGACATGAGGCCTCTTAAATGAGGGATCCAACGCATCTTGCCATACCACCTGACTTACCCCTTTTTAGTGCAATGGCGTGGTCCAGCCAAGGAAAACGATTCTTGGCAACAAATGACCAAGAACCGAGATGAGAGGATACAAAGTATTTATACACCTTTTAGTTCTAATAATCCTGAAAAAAAGAGTATACAACCAATGCATTCTCCCGATAGTCACTTATGGAGCTGAAACATGGAATCTAACCAAGAGACAGACCTACACACTGAGAAGTATGCAACGTGCCCATGAGAGAATCATGCTCAACCTTACATGGAGAGACCACAAGACAGCACAGTATATAAGGAAGAAAACAGGTGTCTGTGACATCATAGAAACTATTAAAAAAAACTCAAATGACAATGGACAGGCCATGTTGCAAAAATGAAAGACAACCGATGGACATCACGTCTCACAACATGGATCCCCAGAGATGACATGCAAAACCGAAGCCGACAGAACACAAGACGGAGAGATGAATTTGACAGATTCAGGAAATACTGGCTCTGCGACGCCCAAGATAGAGAATTGTGGCGAATCCTGGGGAAGGTATATGTTCAACGACGGACGTTAAAAGATGATGATGATGATAGTTGGGGACCCTGCACGTCACAGCACAGTATTTAGTACGTGAGGAAGATGACAAACATTGTTTAGTTCCCTTGGTATGTCAAGACTCATCATCAAAGAATAACCATGACCCCTATTCCATGTTAGTGCGATGGGGGGGGGGGTTGCAACCCCCACGTAGACCTTTGGCCACGAATGACCAAGGATCGGTAACGAGTATGCCAGAATGTTGTTTACATTCTGAAGTCTAAATCACGTTTACGAGCAGGAAGCATAATGTCACCTTGTGAAAATATGTAGAACTTGAGATCGTTACCGAAGCGGGAAAATGAAATTGCTTCAGCATAAATAAATCCTGGACCGGTCGAGTTTGCTGATATAGCATGGGAGATAATTCTATTTCATTTTCAAGAGTCATCTACCTTTACTTCGTTCTTTCGTTTTCTGCTCTAGCGTTCAGTTCAGTCGTTGATCATCGTTTGGACTTTATGCTGAGATTACAACCGGTTCCTATAATTCTTCTAGTAGAGCAACTTTCACAAAAGTATGCTTTTTACAGAAATGCAAAACAACGGTGAAGCCCCTGCTGTGATTGTGCAGCCTGATTCTTGAGCGATAAACCCTTGCTGCCATTTTTTCAGGTGTAGACTGCACCCAGTCCTAGAAGTGCCTTCTGCTCATCCTTCTTCTTGCTCATCTGGATACCTGCCCTGATGGCAAGCCTCCATCCACTGCTGCCTGCCAGATTGAAGTGGCCTGGCTTCAGGTCTCATTTACAAAAATATTTGTAACAGAGAACAGACTTAGTGGGAAGCTCAGGAATGGCAGGATACTTCATCAATATAAATGAACAAATTTGCCAAGTATTATGTCTTAATTTTGGCTTCTGGTAAAGAATTTTTCCCATACAATGTCCAATCAAAGACTGGAGAGGTAAATAGTCTTCTGGGTGACAATGAAGAGAATGCTCAATTCTCTTTTTAAACTGATTTTCACTTCAATAAGGAACAACATTTAGTGGTCACAAATTTAGTAGAAGCATGGATTATGGCTTCCCTAAGATTGAACCTTAGATCAAACCATATAATGAGCTTATATTCAAAATTTCTGTCTGTGTGGAGCCCAAATGGGATGATCTCATTGGTTGATTCAACTTGCTATTATGACATAAGAATTTCTATGATGTAATCTTTTATCAAGACTTCATGTCTGATCACATATTAAAAGAGCTTAAAATATGTTGAGACCAAAACTAAAAATTAAGATACTTGAATGATTGAAAATGAATTACCTAATAAAAGAGCTTTAGGCTCCATAGTGCTGATCCATATATGATTAACTGCATCATTTTGGACAGGTGTATTCTTAAGGATATAAAGTTCAAAAAGTTCATCAAGTTGTAAAGATGATCATCTGCCAGAGAAATATCAGGTGAATATGAAGGATAGTGCAAGAGCTCATGTCTTAATTCACTAAGCTTTGACAGTCATCCGAGAGGTTTTGGGTGTAACACTGTCATGAGGCATTTCCTTCTGTCCATGTGGCACCCATATTCCAACATTTCAACCAGTACCTATTGCCTTGAGATAATGTGATATGATCACTTTTTAAGTTCAAGTCTCAAGAAAGTGTTCGAACCATTGTTTATGGCTCGGTGTCCACTGCTGTCAATAATTTTTCATTAAAAACAGTTTGGGGGCCACCCTCCAGGTTCAATATTTCTAGACCTAAGCCAATGGCATTATCAGCAGATTGAACAGCATTGTCCTAATTTAAAATCTTACTTGAAAATTAATGTTTCTGGAGTAGATACAATCACTACTAACTGCCACCTAATATATCATATTTTCATTTACATAGAATCTGCAAAAAATACGATTTTATTACTAAATTCTTCACTTTTGGTATCATTCTCTATCAGTATTAACAATATGGAGGCAATTTTCACTAGAAAATCAACACCTGAAAAAATCCAAAATCTGGCAAAAATCAAACAATTTTTTTACTGTCATCAATAATGGCAGCATTATTGATTCCAACTGTTATGAATTCAATGTTATAACGAATGGAAATGTTTTTCTATAGACAAAAATTTGGGTTGATTTACTTATAGGTTTTAAATAACTGAGAGAGGATATTTAAGAAAAAAAAAAATTTAGAAAGGATATTAAATATCTTACCACATTTTTTAAAATCAGGTATCAATTTCCATTCGAAATTGTTCGTTCCTAATTCTCCATGTTAAAAAAAAGAAAAGAAAGACAAAAACCAGGTTCGATTCATGAGTATATTTGTCTAACACTCTAACATTGAAGATTTACAAATTTACAGGGGATGGGGGGGGGGGTGAATGAATTTCCTGCAAAAGAGTCATGACTTTTTTTTCTTTATTTATTTATTCATTTTTTTCTTCTTTATTACAAATCCATCCCCCCCCCCTCTTTTGCAACAAAACCAAATGTTTAGGCTTTTGGTTAAGAAGCAGAATTTTTCCCCATACAACATTTAACTGTGGAGTATAGAGGTAAAAACAGTCCCCTGGGTAACAATGAAAGAAAATGCTTCCTTCATCTTTGAAACTGGTTTTCAGCTCAATGAAAAAACAAGTATTACATTGTTACAAATGAAATGTTTTTTGAATAGTAAGATGAAGGATGATATAAACAACAGGAAATATTAAATCAAAATCTGACCCATTTACAGCAATGGGCTTTTTCTAATGAACCTCTAATGATAATATGTAGTCTCCATAGAATTCATCAGGTTTAGTGGTCACAAATTCAGTAGAAACATGAATTATAGTTTCCCTATTATTGAACCATTTCTCACAAGTTAAAAGTTGAAAATGTTTGAAAAGATGATAATCTGAAGGAGAAATGTAAGGTGAAGATGGAGGAAGAAGTACTGTCCTTGAAATCATACTTGAAAATCACTCAACTTTCTTAGGTAGTAACGATTGTTTTAAACACACAAAATCCGCCAATAAGAAATCAAATCTTTATTCACATTGAAAAAGAAAAAAAAATGCAATTATGTTACTAAATCTTTCAGTTTCAGCATTACTTTCAATGATGTTTAAAAAACAAAAAAATTAACAATATTTCATGAGTAACAAACTAATTTTTAAAAAAAGACAAAGACAAGATTTGGTTCCTAATTGAGTATATTTGTCTAAAAATTGAACATTGAAGAATATTTACAAATTTACAGAGGGTTTGGTGAGATTTTTTTAAATGAAAAATGTCCTGCAAAAGAGTCACAACACATATTTTTTTTTTTTTATTTACAAAGCCATTTTTTCTGCTTTTTTTCCCCTCCCTTCTTTTACAATAAAACCAAATGTACAAAAATTCTTCAACATAGTTTTTTTTTAAAAAGAAATTTCAAACCATATTACTTCTGAAAACCTAGTTGAATGTTAAATGGAAGTGAATTTTTTTTTTTTTTCCATTTCTTTTTTTTTTAACAAAAATTCTTGAAAATGGAACTTACTTCATTCTTGTCCACAGAAAAAAATTAATCATATAGAATGTAGAATAGAAGAAATGCATTTAATTAGAAAAAAAAAACTAGGCAAATACTATGTGTTGGTATTATGACTAGGTGACCTTCTACCCAAGCACAATATGGACGATTATGGGGCTTGGATGAGTTGTTGTGAGAAGTGGTCCATTAAATACATCTGTAAACCATTCATCTCATATTCTGGCATGAAAGGCATATTCAAGTGTTGCCCTATTTTGGAAATTCAAAGGAGTTTTTTTTTTTAAATATAAAACATAATTTTCACTTTCTACATGTATAACTAAATGCAGAATAAAGAGAAAAATGTACTATCTTCATCATAGCATACATATACAATGGATTCCATTTAAGAGGAACATCAATTACAAGGAACAGTTGCTTAGTAGGACCAATTGAGTGACAATCACCCTTCTCTCTCTAATCTCTTTCCTACAAGTAATTTACGATAGGGACAATTTTGCTTGTTTCTCTTTCAACCACACTCACCTTAGAGTTTATAGTGTCTAGCAAATATTTTTCAGTTGAAAAATTTCGAAAACGTTCATTTTTATTACAAAGGGGGAAAAAAAAAACAAATGAAAAATCAATACAATTATTAAAACTTATCAAAATTTTTAATTCAGCATTAACTGGTCGTCCTATACCTACGAACCGTGCAAAATTCCAGTTGAAATACACCCCCCCCCAAAAAAAAAATGGAAAAAAAAAAAAAAAATTATCTCTATTATAAATTTCTTGAAGGATGGAGTCTGGAGTCGGGAGTTAGGACGTGACATCAGCACTTTGCCACTCTATTGTGCAAGAACAGAATTAAACATATGTAATAATCACAAACTTCCGAACTAAAAAACCACGAGATGATGTTGAAACGAGTAATTGACAACAGTGCTTCATAAACTGGTGAATGATTCCCCCAAAAGCGAATTAAATCATTTTTGGAGGTGAAGCAGCATAGTATTAGAATCAATTTAACGTCATTTCTTCTCTAGCTACCCAGTCGACAATATGGGAAAAGCAAGGGAAAACTAAAAACTTCCTGCCTAAACATTCTTACCATCAATTGTTAGAATACAAAAAGAAATTCTGGATTTGATGAAGCAAAAGATGATTTGCAAATGGAATTTGATTAAATAGGATGAATCTAAGATTATAAGGAGAAACACAGAGGAGAGCACACAGAATTGCTGAAGGAGACAAAATTCTGACCAATGAAAATTGGCTATGTTACTCTGAAAATGATGAGGTTGAACAAATAGTTGGAAACATGAAGCAAGACTGTTTAGTTGTGGAAATCTTTAACAATGATAATATACCCGACCCTGAATATGTAACATATGAAACAGGAAAAGAATGCATTGAAGTTCCTTTATTCAAGAAGGAAAAAAATAAGGCCTAGTTTTGTTCTTGATATATGCTACAATTATGTAAATTCTGAGTCCAGCAATATAAGAACTTTATTATTTTTAAGGTTTCTGCCATTCTTGATTAATTATCCAAGTCTTAATTTTGAGAAGGAAAAACTGCATTACAGTAATCCCTTGATATAAGATGTTTAGGTTAATGTACAGAAATTTATTGTGATCATCCCTGGATATTTATGGAAGGAAATTTGAATAGTGCAATTTGAAAAAATTAATCATCTGGACCAAAACCGTCTCCCAACTTGGACTTTAACTACTTAGCAGAGTAAGTAATACAATTGTTTTTTTTCTTATTTTCCATGATTAATTATAATCATTTCCAGCAATTCTGAACTTGAGATAATGCCATGAACATCAAAGATTCATCAAGAGCAAATATCGAGGGATTACTGTATATAACTATAAACAAGATTTGGCTAAGTTTTTCAGTTCATTATGAATATCATAAATTCATTGTTCCCAGAATGAAACTGCATAGTGAATATCTGGTATTACTCTACTTCAAATTCATTGATAGATGCAAATTTGTTATATTTCATTTTTGTCTTTTTCATGCCAAAGTGTTTAAAGGAATGACCAAATATAGAGACCAGAATTCATGGTTATTACGTTCCACTTGATTGAAATCCATTGTGTGTATATATATATATATATATAACACAAACACACATACACTATTGTGATAATGTGTAGAAGCGAAAAGAACTCAAGGCAGCAAGTGAGAAGGAATGACCAAATATAGAGACCAGAATTCATGGTTACTACGTTCCACTTGATTGAAATCCATTGTGTATATATATATATATATATATATATATATAACACAAACATACATACACTATTGTGATAACGTGTAGAAGCGAAAAGAACTCAAGGCAGCAAGTGAGAAGAGAAAACAGATTAGAGAAAAAAACTTTATACCACAAGGAAAAAAATAACAGAATAAAAACATATGAAGCAGTAAGAAGAAACAAAAAGAAAAAAAATTCTAACAAATAGTAAATTTTCACAGGCACAAATAGGTGAAATTTTGCTTATACTTTGTTCTTTTTGAAAGCTCAACAAAAAATGTTTGGTTTTAATATACACCTGAAATAATTCATTGCATAAATTTCAATTTTTACTTTCATCTTAATATTTTGTTTTTATCATAACTCAACTCGGTCCGAGACAAAGTGAAATAGCAGTCAAAACCAAAACAATGAGTTACTACATCTAATTATGATTTTACAAGCATGTAAAATAGTGAAATTGCGGTTTGTTTCAATTAGATGTTGAATTTTTAATGGTAATATGGAATGAAGATGAAAATGCATTGGATTGTCTATAGGACTGATGATCCCCAGATCAACGATTGCTAGACATGGTGGAGGTGTTGGATTATTGTTGTCTTGGAACCTTGACCACAAGTAAGAGGGGGTGTCATGGCTGAGGCAGAAATTGACACCTGAGGACCAATTTTGGGATGCACAATTTGGATTGTCAAAAAAAAAAAAAAAAAAAAAATCTCTACCCGGAGATTGAGGTGAGGGTAGATCCTTTTCATTGGGTATGCAAATTAACCATCTCCCCAAATACGGTGGGATATTTTGATTAGTTGTCGTGACGGAGGGAATTATCGAGTTCCAGGGTTTCCTGGACCCCTGCTCACTCTCAACCTAGAGTGTATAAATATATATGAGTTAGCTCACTTTGAGTTGTCACTGAGATTCTGAAGGATTGAATGCTGTTGAGCCCTAGGACAGCCCACCATTAGTATCCCCCCCCCTCTCTCTTAAAACAACCCAAATCAAACCGACCACAATTTCATAAAGTCGCCTCATTTCATAAGCTACCTTATATCTACAGAAATGAATAACTTGTTGAATTTAAAAAAGGCATCAGATCTTTTTCCTGTCAAGTTCACTAGTGATGGCACCCCTTAGTCAACACATTTCAAGCCAGCACCAAGTCATCTTTGGATCCAAAATTACACAAGGAGAGCATAGAGGGCTTCTGGTATGAAGAGTATAACTAGCTACGAGATACGTTGTCACATTATCATACGATGATTTACTCAGACTAATGTCCTCATCTTGGTTGTTATAGTCACAAGGTTTCGGTCATAGTACCCTTCAGCCATCTTATATAATATTTCTGCGTTCTATGCATACCTCTGAAGTTAATATTTTATGAAAATTTTCAATAAGAAGATAGATAAGTATTCAATGATCAACTTTTTTAATAACTGATGATATATTCACTAGAGTTACTAACCAAAAGAGAGACTACTAAAAACTTGCCCACAGGTTTCAAGACTACTAAATTACAGGCCAGGCTAGTCACACAAAAGAAACAGTCATAAGACAAATTTCTTTTGGTAGCATGCCATTTGGGGGGATGAATTAAAAAATTGAAAAGCAGGTGTTCAATGGATAAGTTACTTCTCTTACCTATTGTAGAGTGGTGAGCACTAAAAAGAGTCCAAATTTTTAAAAAAAGACAAGTGTGAATGCTGCTGGACACAAACGAGGGGACCAATTTAGAATAAACTTACATTATAAAATTAATCCTTCACTAAAAACCTTGGGGATGTGACAAACAAAAAAACTTTTTTTCTACATATAAAAAGGAGTAAATGCTTAGATTTTCACCCACTAGCTCCACCGATGTAGCCTATACACGTCATACACACATACAGTCAACCAGCCAGACCAACTTTAAAACTGAAGAAATTTATGTCAACAGTATTGTTTGATGGTTTCTAATTATTTATTGATTCATTGTACATGCCTGGGAGTCGATGAGGAATAAAGGATTCAACAAAGGGGTCAATTATCTAGAAAGTTAGAGGGACCCCACATACCCTATTTTTCACATAAAGGAAGCCATTGCTTTGCGAAACACTCACCCCCAAGTCAAGACAAAAGCCTGAGCAAAAAATTCCTAACTTCTGACTTCAGGCAAATGGGATGAACACTTGTAAAAAGAATTCCCTTATTAAGATTTAATTAGAGTTTAAACTTTTTTTTTTTTGGTGATTTCAAATTTAAGCTTAAAATCTGACCTGCCAATACTCCCTAAACAATCTGACAACTCCCTCCCCCGAAAACCAAGATTTTTGAATGATTGATGTGAAGTAAAATGATCGTGAGTGCAATGCTCTATGAAGTTGACGCTATCAGTAGATGGATGAAATAATTATGGTAAAATGCAGAATACTAAAAATATTCACGCAGCAAAAAATTTCCAAGATTTAAGGAGAAAAAAAAAAAAGAAGAAAGATCATGAGAAAGTTGTCAGCGATAAAAGAGGAGAACGAATGTATTTAAAAAAGAAAGGGAGACAAATCCAGAAACAATAGTAGACAATTTAGGAAAAAGAAAAAAAAAAAAAAATGAACGAATGCGATGAAGAAGAAATTTCAGAGCCGCTGGGAGAATTCAAAGACATTTGGTTATGGTTGACGAGGGGGGAAAAAATGGCATCAAAACCTTGCATGAAAGTCAGGACAAAAATGCTCGACAGAGAAGCTTATGCTGTTGGGTTATTTCTCATTTTTTTAAATTTTTTCCAAGAGTCAGCATGAAAAAAAAAACCAAAAAAAAAACGTAGGAATTGGGAACAAAAGCCGAGCCTGTGTATCATGTTGACTATGTCATTTTATATTTCTCCACACGAGATATTGAAGAACCAGTTGGAAGCGCAAAATGATGGGATCAAATCCTCAGGTTTTCTCAGGAGGCAGCTAAAAAGAAAAAAAAAATATCTATTAGCTTCTGATTTTCTTTGAACCTCTATAAATGCAGCCTAAAGCAAAAAATTATCACACGTTAAAAAAAAACTCCAAGAAATTATTTTTGCTGTTTATGTCATTAAAAGAAAGTGATGTTAGGCAGCTAGTCTGGTACAAGGCTACATTGATGCAGAACCAAGTGAGGATCTAACCCATCATCAATGGCCTGTGAGACTACCATGATTATTGTTTCAGTTTTCTCTTCAATGCCAGAATTTGCTGTTTTACAATAAATATGATCATCAGCATGAACAAGTTTCGACTTATTCACAGGGGTGTATATGATTGATCAAACTTTCATCCCAATCCCCTAATCGTTTTTCTAATTTCCTTCCCAACATATTTTCTTTCCTTTCTAAAGTCTTGTCAAAATAGACATTTGGCCCCATTGATAGGAGTTTGGTTATACTCATACTGTAACAGCCAATCAACTATACAACAATATAGCTAGTTCAAGCTCAGAGGTTGACACTGAAGTATAAGCAAGATGGAATCAATTAATCTATGGTATCTCCACTTTAATTTTAAATGGCATATATGAAATTTCTCTTCTTCCCTCAGGCAATCCATTTCTACTTCTTCAAGTTCTTTATTAATTTCTGCCCTTCTTTTCTTTCTCCTTCCCTTAGATTTTCTTTGTCTTTAAATCTCTCCTCTGTGTGTGTGTAGTCAATTTTATACACCCCTGCTCATTTGTTAAATATCATACCCATGAAATCACAGTTTACAAAGACAGCTACTCCAGTAATGACAGATGAAGGTTTAATGAAATTAACAAATATGTAAGAGGGTTTGATAACATTCTACACAACATTCAAACCAAATCTGAAGTAATGTCTATATCTAGATCAACAGATGTTGAAAACAATTCAGAATATACAAAAAAGACCATACCTCTTGTAAGCCAAGTCTCGATTCAATAAATTTGGATAAAAAGTCTGTGAGGCCAGTTAGGTTCTGCTCCTTGAGAAACAGGAAATATTCCCGGCGATGTTTCTGGCAAATGATGGAGAGAAATTGAATCATAAATAACAAAAGGGCTCTAAAAAAGATGCACAGGATAAAAGCACCATACCAGATGAAATGAAGTATACATCAAAATACTAAAAGGTTGAAAAAAGGGGTCACTTTGGTTGAAACAAGCAATTTTGTCTCTTACTCAGTTACACATACAATAGGCCCAAGCCATCAGTAATGCTTGCACTAAATCTCTGTATACTGACAATCCACTCTTCCAGATTTCTAATGCATTTCTATAATAAATGTTTACCTATTGTTATACAAAAAAAGCCTTATTCAGCCAGTATCATTTGCTTAATTCCTGATCAATAACAGACTATGTCTTCTTCATTCACAATGCATTACTATAGTGAATGTCAGTAATACTTTTATTCATTTCTGACCATTGACAATCCCTTTAAAAGAATTTAACACATCAGTATCATTTGGGAAAAAAAAAAGAAAAAATATAAGTGACTAATTCAAATAACAGCAAACATAAAAAAAGAAAACTTTTAACTTAGTACTTTTAAGTTAACTAGTTTACTAAAAAGAAAAAGGAGGCGATAATTAAGATATAAAATATCAAAAACATTATGTTGCATAGCTTTTTCTCATTTATGTTGAACATTTCCTGAATATCAAACTAATCTGAATGTGAAATCAAGTTGAGATAGAATTTATCAAGCACGTGACTGTAGGCTCCATATAGCTGGGGATAACCTCAGAAAGTATTATTAATTATTGAATGTCAGAATATAAGGTTGAATTAAAATGTAAAATTACCCAAATCTATATTACATTTTCAAGTAAAATAATAAGCAGATTGAATATCAATAGAAATTGGAGGTAAATTAGGTTTTGCTTTCAGGTAAATCATAGGTAAATCTTATGGAACATTCAGTTTACTGTTTCATTTACTCCAAACAAACTGAAATATAGTCTACAATCATCTGGAGTGAAATATCTAAAGCCCACAACAGTTTTCTTTTGATAAAACACAATTTTTAGGGAAAAACTTTATGGCAAAGCAAATCTCTATTATTAAGTCGCACATCTGAAGTCCAACACAGGCTTGTATATGAGGATGATAAAGCAATCCAGAAGAAAATTCAAGCTTACCCGTATCAGAGATGGATGGAAGGGACCCTCTGGTAATTTCTGAAAGAAAAGCATCATTTGAAAATTAATAAATCCTCAATTCAAATCAGTCATATTTATCAGAAAAGATATAGATAAGACCAAACTTATATTTATTGCTATAATGAACTGTGTGACTGTTTCTGTTTGTTTCTATCTGTAACTTGAAGATGATAAAAATATATATTACACACCATTTGAAGCAATGAACTCTTCTACTTGAACAAGTTGAGCCTCTCTTTAAAGAAACCTCAGATCAAATTGATATGACAAACATTTATTTACACTATAAACTGCTTTGAAATCATGAATTATCAAGTATCAAAATAAGTAAGAGAGTGTGAAGGAACTGTTTGAATAGTATCACAACCTTTTATAAAACTTATCTCATCATGTGGCTGTTGAATCAATGAGCATATTGTAGTTCTCCAAGTATAATGCAGTCTTTTTCTAAAAGTTTATACATGGTGAAAATACGGTATTCACAGAAGCACAGGATAGGTGGAACTAATCCAAAAAGAACTTACCTTTTGCAGGAAAATAGTTGCAAATTCCAAGAATGCTGAATGATGTATAATAGAGAGAGATGAATGCAAGGTTTTCTGTGGGATGCTGATCACTAGACTGATGTCAAAATCAAACAAGTGCGTTCCTTTCTTTATTTCTTGTTCATCAAATGCCTTGAAACGCCAAAGTGAGTTGCAAATGTCCTGAATATTTTTGTTGATACTCACAACATATTTGCCAATGTGTGGCTTCAGATCCTTATCTGCTTTCATCTGCGTTAATACTGACGTGTAGCTGGACAAGGAGGGGGAAAAAAAAAAATGGAGAAAATGATGATAAATCAAACACTGAGAAGAAAAGGAGACAAATAAATGACTGAGTGGGTTGTAAAGAAGAGAGGGGAATAGTAAGATAGAGAAAAAGATTTTGTGGTTGGAGAGGAGTTGAGGAGTCAGAAAAGAAGGGTTCAACAAATTACAGGGAGCAATCTTTCTCTAAGAATAAATAGATTTTTGTAAAAAAAAAAAAAAATAAATAAAATAAAATAAAATAGAATAAAAGAAATAGGCAATCTTTCATTTCATATCAATGCCAAGAAATGATTGGGTGAATTACAACTTTTTTTTTCAAATTGTTTTAGTTATCGATTTCTGTACACATTATCATGTTATTTTATTATGCAAGCATGCATAGGTCATCCTGAAGCTTTAATTATCAGCTGTAAACAATTTACAGAAGTCCCTCCTATTATGTGGACAAGATTATTTGTAGATTTTTTTATCAATAAAGGTAAGCTACTCTGATATACTTTTGACTATTTTAAAAAACAAAATTGAACTTTAAGATACTTTATTCAAGTTTTTCTTATTTTTGCTTGAAAAAAAAAAAAAAAAAAAAAAGTCCAAATATTTGTTAAAAAAAAGAAAAAACAATTTTCAATAACAAACAGAATAAGGCTGTTTTAATACATTGTTTCTGTTTTTGTTGATCAATTTTTCCAGCAAAACATCAATAATGGGTGTTAACAGCAGATTGACAAGCTTTGAAAGAATATTGGCTGAGAGCATGATTAGAATAAAATTTAAACTTCAACTGAAGAAAGCCTAACTATGATAAACACTTGGAAAACTTGATAAGGGCTGTATATGAATCATGTCTAAAATGATTCTTTCAATTTGAAAGAAGGCAATGAAGAGCAGATGATGAAAAGGTATTTTTCTGCAGTCACCATGTGAAACAAACATGGTGATCATTTGCTGTGAAAAGAAAAAATGTAAATCTGGAAAAAGCATTTACACCCCATGCTAATTGCTACAAAAACATTCCTATGCTTGTAAAATATCTAGTACCATAGTGATACAAACATCTGTTTCAGTAGTGGAAAAGATTACTTACTCAAGGAGGAGCCGACAAAGGCGGGAAATGGCTGTGGCATCGTCATTGAGGAAGATTCGGTTGATTAGTTCTTTCGAAGGTATGAATAACACGTGGAACTCATATTTATTGATACAAGTCAACAACTAAAAGTTGAAAAAAAAAAAAGAGAAAAAAATAGTGGAGGTTAGAACAAGAAAACAGGAACCATAAGTTCAATGGTGCATCTACCATCTTTACATCCATAACTGTCCAGGTGGTAGCCTCAATTACTGGGTAATAGGAGGAAAATGGTACATCAATTGATCGGAAGGAAGAAAATTGATATTCATCATTACTAGTGGTCGTAGTAGGAGCAGTAAGAGGGGGAAGAATATGAGGATGATTCACCAAAGGTCTGGACGAAGTTTCATGTCAATCTAACATATGGTAGAGAAAATTGATGTTCAACTTGGTAGTAATTGACAGACCAAAGAGTGTCTAAGAAAGATGTGTGGCCGCATTTAAAAACACAGTTTGCTCTCAGGTAATAGTTAACAAGTTAGAACAGCAGACCACTATTATTGTGTACTGAGTTCAATCCCAACGTGAGTAGCTTTATGTCACACAAAGTCAAGTTTACTAAATTCCAAGGGCAATTCAACATGAGAAATGGTTAACAAGCTAGTCTAAGGTGAAGCATTTGTTTCTTCAGAAACAACTCTCATTGGAGTATGTAAGGCCAGTGTCAAAGTATTGGTTTCCTTTGCATAGTGCAAGTCCTTTCAAGTTTCAAGTCAGGTCAAGACTAGGACTTGATTCTAACAAGTTTTCATGACGACTTCCTTGGCAGGATGCAACTCCACTGGAGGACACCTGAGAGTGTACTCAATAAGCTGCTGAGTGCATAGGGAAAGTTGTCCTAATGAAGAGAATCAAACTGGGACCTTCTGCGTATGAGAGAGATGTGCTAACCACTACACTATCCAAGCAAACCAACAAGTTAGTCTAGTAGACCATTAATACTGTATAGGGAGTTTGATCCAGACTGAGTGCCTCATTCTTATGGCCCTGCGCCAGACTAAGTGAAGTTTAGTGACTGGGATGATTAAATCTACAAAAAAACAAAAGTACCTGACCTAGAATATAGAATTTTATTAATCAGAAAACAAATTAACTACGTTCATACTTAGATATCAAAGCCTTGAGTCATATTACATTCTCTAGGTAAGACATCAAACATGGCAGATATAAATTGAGAGCACGTCTCAAAGGATTAAATAAAGAGTCATGCTGGAATTTGCAGCTCACTTTACTTATACATTTTTCCTATTCAGTCACGTAATGCAGACTAATTTCTACATCAGTTTCATACTATGATGACGTGATTGTTTGCAGCTGTAAAAGCTGGGAAAATGTCACATATGTCCCATTGGATTCACAGGACATGCAAGGTGTCACAAGTCCCAATTTCAAGGGAAGCAACTATTTTAAAAGTAATTTTAGAGTTGCTTCCCTTGAAAGAGGACTTACTTTTGGGACTATGTACACATCCCAGCAGTCGGACCATCTACAATATATGTCCCAAGTTTCTTGAAAGGATTTGTTTTTGCATTTTAACTAAAGAAAAATTATCAAAATCTTTGTGAAAGACTCTGTAACCTGAAGAGAAAAAAAAATTCATCTCACATTCAGTAAATCAATGCCATTTTTTTCAACTTACAAAACAACCCAACAAATGATTGGTCTGGCAGAAAGGATAGACCAAGAATTAAATAAAGTTAACAAATAAAGAAAACCTTTACCTGCTCGTAGAACCACAAAGAAAAGTGTATGAGAAACGTGTGGTCATTCTCTAATAACAATCCTTGCAGACACAGTGTGTCAATGAACTTGACAATATTTCTCATCTCACTTTGCAAGGAAAAATTATCAAAGTCTCCTTGAAAGAATCTGCAACTAAAAAAAAGAAAAAAAAAAAAGAGATATTTAACTCACATTTATCAAATTAATGTCATTTGATTAACAAAAGAGCCTTCTTCATGTGTACTATTTATGAAAAATATCGTAAAACAAAAGGAAATGGTAGTCTGTAAAGTCCTCTTTTGAGATTGCCATTAGCTGCCTTGTCACGTTCTTTTTAATCTCATTCAAAGTCTGAAATCTAGCTTTCAACAGCAATTTTAGCTTTGAGAAAAGTCAGAAATCACAGGAGCCAAATCTGGGAGAAAAAAAAAAAAAAACCAGCATGGAACATAAACAGTGGGAATTATCTGACTCAATGGTGTCTCTCTGCTGACCGAGTAAATCCAAGGAAGAGTATTCACGCATGAGCAGTAACGTCGCTTCTGATTGGTTGTCAAGTTATGTCAAGGTCATACAACTGGTTCTCAAGATAGTCAAAATGTTCAGTTTTCTTCCACACAGACCTTACAAGTATTGTGATAAAAACTGAAAGAATGAGATCAATAATTTGAACAACTTCTGGAAAGATAATCACCCTTCTCAAAATTACAGAATGTATCTTTGTATAACTGGACAAGGCCATAAAATGGATTGAATGAAATTTTGTGATAACAACAAGAGCATTAAAAAGAATGAGGTCTATAGTCATCAAACTTTAATTTTTTGGGAAACCCATTTCAATAATTAAATTTTCTAGGGAATCCCCTTCAAAAGACCACATTCTCTTCTACATATATATATATATATATATATATATATATATATATGCATGTATGTATACTTATGTAACCATTAGATTTTGGTCTACTTTATGGATATATCCACTTGTATATAAATCCACTTAAATGGAAATGTAAGAACAAAGCTTACAGAGGAAAAATAGACATATGAACGACTGCTGATTGAACAGCATTTAGAATTTCAATGCAACTAAATAAGTATTTAGAATTCAGTTATGAGACGAGTTGAGATCATTATAAATGATTCATAGGAGAGGAAGTGAAGGACTTGTTTATGCAATGAAGAATTATAAGCTCTATTGTAACAAGGCTACTGTTCTGTGGAAGCCCTGGAAAAGTTGCGCAGAACACAGTTTGAATATTGCTGGTCTAAATAAATAACTCTTGGAATGATAATGACTTGATACAAAATTACTAAATGTATTTTTGTACAGCTGAACGAGGCCATAGAATGCATTAACTGAAACATGAAAACAAAAGGAACACAAAGGATGAAATCAATAGTTAGAAGAATTCTTGGAATGCACCAAATAACTAAAAAAAGAAATTAACTTGTAGAGAAGCTAAGTAAGCAGGGTAAAAGACTAAGGCTACCTATCTCCACGACACGTCATTAGTTTTGCCAGCAGGTCTGATTAGTCACGCAATAGAAAACATCATATGACCAACATCTTTTGGCAGCATGCCATGTGGGGGGGGTGAGCAATCAAAAAATTGGAAAAAGTCTGAATTTTCAAAAAACAAGAGTAACCACTGCCAGATACAAACCAAGGGATCAATTTAGCATAAATTAATATTGCAAATTTTACCTCCACTAAAAACCTATTGGTGGGAGTGAGGATTGAAAAAAAAAAAAAAAAAGAGTAAATGTTTGAATTTTCCGCCCTCTACCTCCATTGGTGTTGCCTGTAAGCACGATTCATGGCTAGCCAAACCAGCTTAAAAACTGAAAAAAACCCAAGTTTTGATTGATGGTTTCTAATTGTACAAGGGAATTAGATGATGATCATCAGGAATAATTGAATCTCTGTTGTGTTCCACTAATATGTAACAAAAACCGATTTGGGGAAAACTCAACAGGAATTATTTGAAGAAAAATCCTACCACTGTTGCAACACACTTTATATTTTGGAATATATGCCATTTTCTTTTTTAGTGCTACTACGAATTGGTCAGAAAAATGGTTTACGGAGCTGTACATTATTCTTGAGAGTTCATATAATTTTGAATCATCATAGCCCCACAAATGGCCTGTCTGACGAACCAGTAAGGTGGGCTATAGATTCTTCTCTCTGTGCTGTCTGGGTGTCTCCCAGGTCACTTTTTAGGGACTACAACCTCAAAAGTTTGCATGAATACACCACTAATAACCATCTAAAAATTTGTGGTTTAATTGTTTTTTCAAAAAAGTGCTTTTTGGTGTTTCCATAGTTGTTTCGAACCAACAATGCCCAAATCTTGTGCTGGTAATTGTTTTTTTAGATAAAAGATCTATATTTCAGATAATCATTCCTGGTACACGCATGAGCTTCAGTGATTTATCTATGCAAGGTACTGATATTTTCCTAACTCTCCAACAAGACAAATCCCATTGGCATCAAAATAACCAATATTTTATCTTTAACTACTTATTTTGCAGAGGCAGACAAGATATTTTGGGAGAAAATTTTAATTCTGGGTCTTCTTATTCTGGCAGTGAGAAAGATATTCAAAACAATTCATGATGGTGATGGAGGCAACCGCAGCAATGACTGTCTTGGAGTAGCTGACAAAACATCTCTGGAGAAATTGCTTTGTCCTCAATTTTCTTACTCTGGCAGTGAATCAGGGAGTGATTTACAACAATACATAGATTGTGATAAAAGCAATGATCATTCTAAGAGCAGTGACAGGTGTTGGATTTTAAAGAATAGATTTTCAATTCCATTTTATTATTATAGTTTTGGTATATTTTTAAATTTCAAGTTAATATTTAATTCCTAGTTTTATAAATATATTAGGAAAATAGGCCACTTACCTATAAACATTTACCTATAACTAAAATACATGTATATATGTAAGTGACATATATACTTACAGGATTATTCTAAAAATTAGTATTTTGAAACATGGCAAAAAAGGTTTGCTATCACGGTCCTAGGGTAACTGACAAGATTTTTTTTGCTAATATGACATCACACAAAAACAGGTCTGGTTGGTCACTCAAAAGGAAACCATCAACTGAGCAATGCTTTTTGGCAGCATGCCATGTTGGGTGTGAAAAATTAGAAAAAGGGTGATCGATGAATAATTTACTTTTCTCTTTGAACATTGGAAGAAAAAAGTAGTCACAAACTAAGGGATCAATTTAGCATAAACTTACTTTGCAAATTGAACACACCACTCCTAAAAAAATATGGGGGGGAGGAGGATTTTGGAAAAAAACGTTTTTCCTAGACATAAGGAGAAAATGTTCAGATCTTCAGCCCTCTAGCTCTATCAGTGCATGTGATACAATCGTTGGTGACATGCTTTCTATTCCAGACCAAAATCGTTAAAGAGACCCTAAACTGCACTGGACACACATATTTCATCCAAATCTCTATAATCAAGTAAAATGGAATCATTTTTGATTCATTGCTTCTTGGAAAAAAAATGAATTGAGAAAATACAGTGAAAACACTTACACATATTCATCGAAAATTCCAGGCGAAGACTTTTTTAAAGCTGTCAGATGATTCCATCTAACAATGTAATTTTTTACAAGATTTGTTAAAGATATTAGAACTCCACTCTGAAAATAGAAAGCCAGAATATTTATACAAAAAAATAAACACACATAATAGCAAGGAACAAGAGGAACAAAAAAAAAAGACATGCTTGGTTAGTCCCTCAATAGAAACTGTTAGGTGACCAACATCTTTTTGCAGCATGTCACGTGTGGAAGGTGATCAACTAAAAATTTGGAAAGGGGCTGATCAATGACTAAGTTATTTCTCTCGTCTTTTGTTGGACAGTGATTTTCAAAGAACAAACATAAATACTGCCAGACACAAACTAAGGGACCAATTTAACATAAACTTACATTGAAAATTTAACCCCTCACTATCACCACCACCACTAGAAAACTATTCAGGCAGAATTCAAAAGAAAACAAAAGACATAAGGAGTAAATGCTTCAATTTTTCAGCTCTCCAGCTCCATTGATGTGGCCTATACATAGATAGCCAGCCAGGCACACATCCGAAGACAGTTTTGGTTGCCAGTTGATAAAACATGTAAGACCCCCAGACACATAGTCCCCACTCCACTCAACTGAGAATGAAAAGAAAAAAAAATGCTGTAATTTGCAGAAAAAAAATGGTCCAGCGTCACATATAAGACCCGGGGGCTATTTTTGAGCCGTTTTTTTTGTGGGAGAAAAAAGTGAGTTTTATATACTATCAAATGTAATAAACCAAAATTCCACACACAACATTTTTGTTTCATAAATATCAGAAAACAAAAACGAAGAGCCAAAAGTTACATTTATCTTAGAAACGCTTACCTTAAAATAAACGCCACGTATGAAATACAATTTCTTCAACGGAAGAAGAAGGAGTCGATAGAGATCTGAAGAAAGAAAAAGAAAATCACTAAGTTTGATGAATTCCATCTGGATAAAGATAATCAAATCACTGACAAAGTTTTTAAATGTGTCCATACATCTCTATTAAGATGCTTTTTGGTCAGTTGCGTTCCAGTTAGGAAATGGGAAACAAAGAAGGACTGTGACATCATTTAAATAACATCTATCCCGATCATTTTTCTTTGCCAGCTGATATATCATGATAGAATGTCCGAAGTCCGCATTTTTTATCGAAAAAAAAAAAAAAAAAATTGATAATTCATGAATTTTTATAGAATTATAATACCAGTAAAATGTTGTCACCATGCTATATTTTTTAAAATATGGGAATCAACCGACTCAAAGAAAGACTACTTGCTGTTTTTCTTCCTGCTTCTTCCACCAAGGACAGTGGACACATGTTGAACTTATGGTTTTTGTTTTTCAAGTATTGTTCAAATGGTTGTGCCTTGAATTAGTCCCAGATGAAACACGAGTTTGAAGGATTGTCATTAACCACTGGGAATTGGGATACTTTTTTTTTTTTAAACTCCAATTTGAGTTGAAGTTGACTTGGTTTTTCTCCCACAACAACAATCCTCACCCAATGGTGGGGGGGTAACATTTTTCCACTATGATTCGAAATCACAGCCATGTGATTGGAAGGCAGCTTTTTCATCAACTGAACTGAAAAGTTTTAAATACCGACAAATTAATCTATTATATATACAATATAGAATCATCTTCAGTTGGAATAGAAGGAGGAGTGCAGTTTGACCAGGCTTGTTTTTATCTTGTTTCTCCTTTGCCTTCTTCAGGTACAAATATAACTTCTGTAATTTGAAAACGAGTCATAATTATTCCATGACTTGTGGGGACTATTCACCTTGTTGCTTTTGTTGTTAACATGATACATCAGCCAATGCATGCCACAGCCTTCTTCAGGAGTACAAAAAGACCAATTATTTTCATATGGATTGTATGTTCAGAGGAAACAGTAAAAGGTCAGTCTGGAAAGTATCCAGTCATCTTGAATATCCCGAGAACAGGTTGGCAACTAATCTAAAGGAATCTTACTGCACACGTATGAATAAGCACCTAAAGGTTTACTCAGTCAGCAGTGGGAAGCCATTGAGTGAGCTTGTGTACTGTGTGAAAGAATCAAATGTTACAAAATAACAAAATCCTAGTTACTCAATAAAAATTGTCATGTGATGTCTTTTGGCCGCATGTCAAATGGGGAGTGATCAATTAAAAAATTTGGAAAAAGGGTAATCAATCAATAAGTTACTAATCTCACCTATTGTTGGATGATCATCACTAAAAAGTTCCTACATTTTCAAAAAACAAAAGAACATTGTTTTTTTTTCTAGACATAATAAGGAGAAAATGTTTAGATTTTCAGCCCCCTAGCTCCATTGGTGTGGCCCTCTGCCAGATGCAGGGGCCTTTTTCTCAGATAGTCAGCCCTCTCATGGGACGAGCCCAACAGATATGATTATCTTCAAATAACTTCCAAATTGCATGGATCCTGAAGTCAAGGAGGGACATATGTTTGGCTGACAACTTGTTAAGATTAGTTATCTCAGAGATGTCATAGAGATTTTAGCAAATTTACCATCAAAGTATCAAGTTAACTTAACACTGAAAATACCAAAAAATTAAAGAAAATTGATTCAACTAAAATACCAAAGAAACTGCTTCATTTTCATTTCAATCAAGTTTTTCTTTCATTTTATTTAACAGATTCTAAGATAGCTTCCACCAAGTTCAGTCACTTTCCGCTAGTAGTTCTTATGGGAGCAGAAAGTGAAACAAAATATATTTCACATTCAGCTCAATCAATAATGACTTATGTCGACTGTGGCACTGGACTAACAACTTGTTAAGATGAATCATCTTGTCCACGGCAACGAACAGGTTAAGCTTTCAAAAAAATGACATTTCTTTCTTAAGGAGGTAGGGGTGTATTTTGATTCTCTCCTGACTGTGGATATTGACTTTAATCTGAGAATTGCATTGAAAGAAAAATACTTACCATCATATTCACAAATCTTGAAGAATGAAATAAGTTCAAGAATTAGAGGCTGGAAACTGAAACCATCCCAAGTGTCAAGAAGATGACAAAGAAAGTAGTCGACAGCTGGAAGACCATCCTGAAAATCCAATGGGAAAAGATGAAAAATTAAGTCAAATTATCAATAAAAATTTCCGACACATTTTAATTCATTTTTTTAGTCCTGGCATTTTGATGAGGTTCCATAGGAATTTTTTTGAGTTGACTAATGAAACCAATCGGCCATGCTAGAGGTACCTTCTATGATTAAAAAATAAATTGAGTGGAAATTCCACATCAATGAAGTTGTCTAGATGGGTGGGCAAAAGACTACAAGAGAGGTTATTAATTTTTGGAGCAGACCCATCAACTATCAACAACCCTGTCATACCTATCAATCCATCCAGGTGTTTTATTTTAAAACAAGGGTTTATGACATTTGATAGCAAATAGCTGAAGATGACTTGCTGACTCACTCAGAGTCATATAGTTTTCATAAACTTCACTCAGTATGGAATTTCCTTTCCAATATATATAATATGTCCATGTTTATCAATCAGATCCAGCCTAGAAGGCAATTCTATAATAAAGATTGATTTATCTTTCTTTTTTTTTGTCATCCAACTGTTGAACCAATTGCTTTTTTTTTTTTTTTTATTGGCTATTTAGATATATTTGCTCATTTTTTTTCACCCTCCTTGCCTTCATTGTGCTTTTAGGATTTTTTTTTCTTTTTCTTTAAATGAAGTTCTGTCAACTGTAGACGTCAAAGGAAATTCCACCAGAAGAAGGTTACAAAATTAACCAGGTGAAACATAAAAAAAAACAAAAAGCAGCAACAAAGAACCCAAAAAATGAATTGACTATCAACAGAAACTCAATTCTAAAAACATACATAACATCAGGTCTGGTTAGTCACTAATAGAAACCGGCATTGACCAATATCTTTTGGCAGAATGCAGTGTTGGGGGGATTAATTAAAAATTGGAAAAAGGAGTGGTCAATGAAAAAGTTATTCCCCATGGCTTTTGTTGAACAGTGTTCACTACAAAAGTCAGAATTTTCAAAACACAAGAATAGATATTGCCAGACACAAAATAAGGGACCAATATAGCAGAAACCTTTGCTATAAATTGAACCCACATCAAAAAACCAGAAGTTCTTTTTTTTTTCTTTTCTTAAACATAATAAGGAGTAAATGTTTGAATTTTCAGCCCACTAGCTCCATTGGTGCAGCCTGTATGCACAATACATACATAGCCAGCCAGACCAATTTAAACCCCATATTGACAGTTGATGGTTTCTAAAAAGGTTTATTGAATCTCTTTATTGTTTACTAATATGAAAAGATTCTTACCTGAACTCGATGCAGATAAAGTGAAACATGTTTTAAAAACATTTCTTGAATCTCGCTGGGTTCAACTGTAGTTTCAATGATGGCTATGAAAAAAGCAAGAGAGGGAAATTTTCATTAAATAATCATAGTACAGTTATCCCTTGACATCCAAGGTTTCAATAATTCACGGTCAAGTCTTGAATGATTTAATGGGAATATTTTTGAGAATGTTGTAGCATACCAAGAAAAAAACTGCATCAGAAAATATGCTGTACAGTATAAACAAAATAAAAAGTTAAGGAAATCATAAATGCATCATAATAATCCTTGTTATTAATAAAAAGAAAGATTATAAGAAATGATCAACCATATTATTATTTATGTAGACAATATAAATCCTGTTGAAAACTTGACTAAACACCAAACGCTATCTTGATTATTTTTTTTTTTCGAATCACTATACTTTAAACAATTTTGTTATATTTCTTTAGTAGCTTAAGTATTGTAAATCATTATAAACAATTTTTTTTTTCATTTTTATGCCATTTACCCTCATCTCAACATTTTTGTTGCTTTTTATCATGATTCAGACAGGATGAAATTCTTTGAGAACAAGAAAAATATTGAGGTGAAGTTAAATAGTAGCATAAAAAGGAAAAAGAACTGATATATCACTGCACAGAAGTTTCAGAAAATTTATAGTTTCCATTGATAAACAGTATATATATTTTACTAGCATCTACCGCACACTTTTCAATACTCTTAAAAGCATTGCAATAATCAAACATCTTTGAAAATCCAATTTTGGCTATAACTGCAAGAAAATAGCATAAAGTTAGTTGTACGAAAAAAATACTTCTTCAGACCAATAGAAGATTTCTGAGCAGATTAAGGACATCTTTTGTTTTTTCTTTTTTCACTTAAAAAAAAAAAAAATATTGATTCTGTTATAATTGACGTACCCGCCAAGAGAAAACCCAATAAGATTTCTGCACCATATCTGATATATGTGAATTTTTTTTAGAGTTATAAAAAATTTCTTGCGCAACTTAAAAGCATAAAAACTTACTCAACATTACTATCATAAATAAAGGTAGAGGTGATAGTACCCTGTTTCCATGATTTTTCACCACTGGACGCCTCATAAACAAAAGACAAAAAATTTTTTTTATCTTTCCAACCAAGATTCATAACATGAAATGTTTGAGAAAATAAAATAGAAAAAAAAGGTCCTGGGACCTAAATACGTACCATCTACAAGTGTATGGTATAGCCACCAATTGAACTGACCATTGACAAAGAGATCTTTCTTATAGGAGAACACATATTGAAGTAACACATTTTTAAGTACAAGACCTGTCTGTGTGGGGATCTGAAATAAATTTTAAAGTTATTAGATTCAAGAAAAAATGAAAATAAAATGTATGTATACACATTGTGTTTTATATGTAGATATTTTCATATCAATGCCTTTCATGAACCTTTAGACTTCCAAGGAAACTCTAGCTGAGAGAAAAAAAAGGTAATGCATGGAGTATGAATGATAGGAGACAAAGTGCAGATTTCCTTTATATGCATCAGTTAAGTGATCCTTGCAAGTTCAAAGTCTAGTCAAGACCAGGACTTTAATCTTACAAGTTTTTATGATCAACTCCTTGACAGGATGCAAGTCTACCAAACTCTAATCACACAGCCAGGACATTCAAAATAGGGATGTTCTGCTTGCCAACTGAGAGGCTTGGCTAACAGAAGAGCCTTAGTAAAAACAAAAAAAAAATCATACACTTTTCTTGAATTTATAATTTGATTAGAAATAAAGACTGCCATGTATACATTTTCTATAACACTCAGTTTGTTTAATACTGGATAAATAAAGTTTATTTAGCATAACACTTATGGGGAAAAAAACAATTTATATTGACAAAAGGAGACATAAGTTTGTAAAACACCACTGATCAGAAAGGAGACACATTAAAAAACTACTGTAATATACAGGAGAAAACTGCATAAAAAAAATGGCGTGGACAAAAATGATTGGTTAGTCACTCAATAGAAAGTGTCGTATGACCAACATCTTTTAGCAACATGCCATACTGAAGGTGATTAACTGGAAAAATTGGAAAAAAAAGGGGGTGATCAATGAACAATTTACTTCTCACACATTTTATTGGACAGTGATCCCTAAAATAAAAAAATCCGAAATTTCAAAAAAGCTTAAATGCAAACTAAGGTATGGATTTATCATAATCTTACATTGTAAACTGACCCCCACACATACACACTAAAAACCCGGGGGAGGGGTCATTAAAAACCACAAAACAACATTTTTTGTTGATATAATAAAGAGTAAGTGTTTAAATTTCCAGCCTTCAAGCTCCATCAACATGGCAAGTACACATGATGAATATATAGGTTTCTTCAGTTTTTGAGTTGATCTGGCTGGCTACAGTGATGTTGACAGTTTCTAAAAGGAAGGTGACCCTTGAGTATTTGAACAGAGATCAGAGAAGAGATTTGATATGTGTACTTTACCTGTATTCTGTCGACATAGAGCAGCAAATCTTGAAATTTCTGGATTTGATAATAAGGCACATTGCCAGGAAACATCACTGAGCTACTGAAAGTAGTGGACAGGGCTATGTCTGCTAAATTTGGTTCATCTACTGGGAAGGTAATAACATTCTTCTGCCTTTTGGACACCTGAACAAAATAATAAAAAAGAATAATTAAAAAAAATAATAAAAAAAAGACAAAAACAATAAAAGGTAAAACATTTTTTTTTTCCTCAACCAGAGGTACCTTACCCAGTAACCCACCCATATCATTATTAATGACAATCACAGCTGCCTAGCGATCACTTTGTCGTGACTTCAAACCATAGTAGAGAAATGTCAATTTTATAGATCGGTCAGGTTTAAAATGACAGGATAGACAAACATTGTAGAGTCAACTCCCCTAAATTAGGTGAGGGCTGTTGTTGTTGTTGTTACGGGATGGGGATGGTAAAGTCAACTCCACCTTGTGAAGATGTTTCCCCATAACACGAAACATTTACTGAATCATTGAGTAGGCAAGGTAGAGTTTACTCCTTTGGTAGTTAGAGAGTTGCTTCCCTTACCGGTACACCACCGCATCGTTGAACGATGGTGGCGGCGTAACGGTAATCAGTATGGAAAACGGAATTGGCCAAGTGAGATCGCATACAGGCCGTTCATGTGTATTTATTGACCTTAGCTTTGTCTAAATCTGTGGGTTGTCAGACTTTTTGTGCCTAGAACGCACTTTTACGATTTAAGTGAGGGTAAAACTTCCGTATAGCCACTAAAATCTTTTAAATCTAGTTAGCCACTTACTGGCCATTTTAAATGTCATAGATTTCATTTTCAGGTAATTGGACATTGGGCAACTGCATACACTCTAAACACTAGCCTTTCTGATTGTATTATGACAGATCTCATTATAAATGTGCACTTCAAAAACATTTTTGTCAAAATTGGCATATTCTGTTTGATTCTCACACAGAACAAAAAAGGAAATGAGCAATATTTTTGGATATTATTTTTATATTTTGAGAAAGGTAAAAATGTAACTGAAACATGAAAGATTTGAGCAGTTTATAAAAAAAGTACTGTACATAATCGGACGTGTCAAAAATGGCTTCCAAAGTTTCATGCTATCGATGAACAGTGATTCATGGTTGGGTTGACCCATTGGGGTTGATAACGATTCTGTGAGAATTATCATCTTATACATCAGGGGAGATAGCCATCGTACACAATATATTCATATGATTTGCAACAGCTTTGATGTATACCTTCCACATAAGTTAACTTAACAAAAACAGAACAAACGTTTAGGCAAACCTAATATCTGGAAGCCCAAGTGTCAACAGATGACAAAATTAAATGGTATTCAGATGAATAATTCTTACATACAATGTTTTTATTATAGAGGGGAATCATTCATTCATAAGTAGTTCCTGTAAAAGGGATTTGCGAACTTTAGCAAAACAAGTCGACCTGAGTCGGGCTTTAGAATTGGGAGTGAATTCGTCATCAGTTTTTGCATACATCACTATTATTCATATATGACGTCACAAGTTGTTGGTCTGGTCATTGTTCTTACATACGAAAATAAAGTCAAAACTCAATCGCAGGATTTTGATAATAAACATTTATTGTAAAGCAAAAGATATACTTACTGGGCTTTTGTCGGAGTCATCTTCCTTCGTAGTTGCTAACCCTCGACGTTCTTGAACAGACTGAACAATTTTTTGCCAACTTTTGTCCTTAATCCGGAAAAAAGTCTGTAATAAAAAGAGAAAATTTCACTTATGGGACTTTTATTCAAGATTTCTAAATAACTATAAGCCCCTCTCTCTGATTGGGAACCACTGGTTTTAGAAATTAAATAATCAGCATAAGGCAATGTGAAGATTCAAACCACAATTTGACTTTGAGTTGACGAGTACAACAGAGTAAAATTTAGTATCACAAACTGCTACCCCCACCCCCACCCCTCGACAGTCCTAGAGATTTTGACAGGTTAACAAGGGACTTGACCAATAAAATCTACTTGGACAATCCATTCCTTTATACCCAACAATTTTGAGGGTTTTGGAATGGCCACTAGGACTACAAAAAGACCCATTTGATAACTGCAGGGGCAACTTATTAAACCCTGACAGAATCTTCATCTTTTCACATGATCACAACAATGACCAAGTTTGTATCTACTTTGATGGAAATAAAATACAAGTTTGAAAACTCATGCTCCTGGTTGATTTACTTCAGTCAAAGTAATTAGCTGAACCATGAAAGACCCAACCTATACGTTCAGGTGTTAGAGCCATTACATATACAACTAGATAGTAAACAATGTGGTGTGGTGTAATAGTGGATTAGAATGAATGATGCTTATGGAGTAAATTTGAATTTTGTGTGCTAGTTAGTCTCTGTGGCCAAATTGCTAACAGATAGCCAAACTCGGAGAGGCTACCAAGAGTATGGTATGCAAGTGCAAATTTTGTCAGAGACTATTTCTTTATTTCTGATCCAGGCTGATGAATTCAAGTAATTATATGCCTGTATTATCATTGAAATAAAAAGCGATAATCAAATGAAATATTTGATACTAACACAGAAACTCTCTGAATTTTTGAGATGAGATGTCCACATGGACACATAGCGTAGTGGTCACAGAACCAGATAACATTACTGCAAGTAATCTGATGGTTCTAGGTTCAATCCCAGTGTGAGACAATAATAATACTACATGCGCTAAGAGGGAAGTGAGGTCAATATACCCCCCGTCGGTTAAATAAAGGGTTCGGTTTGTTACTTCCCCACACCTACCAGATGATACCTGATGAAGGCTGTAGAGTACAATGGCCGAAACGTTGTATGAAAAACAAACAAGATGAGGATGGTCTGAATATTAATAAAAATAACATAGAACCTGTCAAAACTGATCGGTAACATTTTTGCAGTATCTTGGTAGCAAACCAACAAATATACAGAATTTGGATCTTTAGGTAAATTCAAGTAGACAGTCACTGAGCAGAAGCGGAACTATTTCAACTTTAGTGTTTTGTTTTTAAATTTACAGCAATATGAAAATAAAATACGTTACCTATTTTTAGCAACAAAAAATGGGGGTCACATCATATTCAAGGTCACATTGTACAAGAGTAAATACAGTAATAAAAATTATTTACTAAATTAATGAAATCAAATATCAAATTAATAAATATTCTTCAATTGTAGTCGATCATGTCTCTTTTCAATCCATCCATGATTTGCTTATCAAAGTGATCAACAATTTCTGGTGACATATATTTTTTTTTTTCAATTAGGTTGTCCATCTCGCAACTTTCGCTGCTTCAAAATCCACTGCACCTGATCCAATCTAACTGACTGACAATACTCAAGGCCTGAAATCCTAACGTTTAATCATTGTGCTAGTAGCTCATTTGTATGTCATCAATCTACTGAGCCTTATGTCAGGTGATCAAATTGGTCATGTTTCTTAATTTTATTTGTAAAAAGTCTTACACGACTTACAGTCCATAGTCCTGCAACTTAGTAATGGGTTTTTGATTCCCTGTACCTGTACCAGTACCATGTCGTAGGGGCACCCATGATTTCACAGTGAAATACCCTGGTGGATCTCATCTCCAGACTTCCCCAATCCTATTCTTTATGCTGAATACTCTGCAGAGAAACATTGAAGTCCTTGCTATAACGGCTATGGATTGAACCTATGACCTACTGAACAAGGGATGAGCACCTTACTACTGAGATCGGTCAACTTACAGTAAATACCGTAAAAAGAAAAACCAATTCACTTAATATGATAGAAAAAAAAAAAATGAAACATTACAGTACTTACCCGATGCCTGGGTAAGGCAATTCCTAATAAATCTGGACGTAGAAGTTTATAAGTGAAGAGTAAACCAATCAGAGAAGGCACATAACCCTGAAAGCAGAAAAAGATAAGTCTGGCTAGTCACTCAATAAAAACCGTAAAAAAACAAACATTTAGGGGGGGGGAGAAGTTTCAATAAATAGTTAGAATGAGTTAAATGCCTTGGAAAATGGCCTTGTCTCTCATCTTCAGATCATACTACAGCGAGGTCAGGTGCGGAATTTTCCACTAGTGACGTCATGACTCTTCAAAAGATTCAAATTTCAGAATGATTTGGATAACCCATACAAATATGATTTTTTTTTTTATTAGATAGTGCAATGCTACCTATTATTGGTATTTATTCTTTCATCATAATTTCAGTTGGTTTCATCACAATTACTCAGGCCATCAGCCTACAGCAGTAGTGATCCATGCAACTCACTCAATGCTATAGACTGATGGCCTGAGTAGTTGCGATGAAACCAACTAAAATTGAGATTTTAAAAAAAAGACCTATAAAGCTCTTGTAGCTCAAGCTGTAGAGCAGCTGGTACAGATAACCAGGCTCCCCAAGGCAAAAGGGACAGGAGTTTGAGTCTACTATCGTAGACTAATGGTCTGTGTAGTTGTGATGAAAGGCGAATAGTCCAAAAGTATCATTCATTAAAATCAGGCATGGGCAACCTTTTGATCTAGCAGGCCACAAAAGACATTCATTTTTATTCAGGCCACACCTACACTTGAAAAGTATCAATTGTTTTACAGAAAGCATACTGAATTTTCACTTCAGACAAACATATGGATTACAATTATTATATTATCGGTTTGTGAAGCCAAAACATTTAACAATATAAATTTTAAAATCAACTTTCTGAGGAAAAATTACATAAGATTTTAGATAAATACCTAGATCGGCCAGGGGCCACAAAAAAAGGTTGTCACAGGCCAATGGCTGTCTATATGCATTATGAAATAACCTTTTTTTAAATGTAGAACAAAAAAAAAAAAAAAAGTAATAATCAGTTTGAAAAGAAACAAGCCGAAAGTCTCCAAAGTATTCAGATCCAAAATCTTATAATTCACTTATGAGATATTTCCTAAGACTTTTCTTTGTTCTTAGAGCAGCTACTGATGAATTATGTCTACTGGAAGCAAAATCATTTCAGCAATCTCCCTGCTTCATTTAGAGTAGTTAAAAACAATAATCAAAACTCTTACCACTTTCTTCCAGATGGTCATCAACTCATTTATCCGCAATAATGTTACATCTTGGTACCGGGTAAGAAAATTCAAGATGTGACAAACATCTGGCAGCTAAAATGAAAGAAGTTTTCAGTAATTCAGACATGTATTGATGGTACATGAATAAACTATAAAGCAGGCATAGATAACCTCTTTAATTAAGAGGGTCACACAAAACAGTTTTTTATCTTTATTTAGACCACACATTCATTTTAAGAAAATTGATCACATTACAAAAAGTAAACTTAGTTTTTATTTTAGACAAACTTACATTACAATTATCGTTTTGTGAAACCAAAACAATAATAATCAAACAAAACAAATTATGAAATTGGCTTTTTGAAAAATATTACATAATATTTTAAATAAAAGCCTAGATTGGCTGTAGGCGACAAAAAATATTGCTGTGAGCCAAATCTGGCCCACAGGTCCATATATGCTATAAGGTATAAAAGAGGAAATAGTATTACACTGTAATGGGGTCATGTCCCTTGTTTGATATGTATCAAGCTTAGACAGAGGCAGGAAGACTGTTATGCCGATCTTTCTTTTTACAACATAAAATCAGACGGAGAAAAATGTTACACCACTCTCCCAACAGGGGAGTGCCTGCCTGCCTGCCTAGAAAATCAGACTCATATTTACAAAGCTTAACAACACGAAGGCTAGGAAAAGTTATCTGGTCTAATAAACTCAATCGTTTAATTTGCAGAGAAATACATAGCAAACAATGATAAACGTAGAAATACATTGTAAATATACCTTCTATAATTTCAAGAAGAATCATTATTTTTGCAGGAGTTGTTAGGATTACTGGACTCATTCTTTTCAAATAATGTTTCTATAGAAATACATTACAAATACACCTCCTCTAATTTTGAGAAGAATCAGTTTCATTGCAATAGTTGGAATTGAACTCATTCTTGTGTTGCTTGTGTTGTTACAATATTTTAGTCAATCCATTCTATTGATTTCATCAGGAGCACAATTCATAAGGAAATAGAAGGAAAGGATTTGATCAAATATTGAATTAGCTGGGTGACTGAGAATGGTAATATCTGTGTGGCACATATTGCTGAGAATGAATCTAGACAGTCGGTATATCAGTTGGTATATTAGCTACTTTCACCATCAATTTCTGAAGAAAAAAGACCCAATCCTTTCCAGACTGATTGAAAACCAGAGGAAGGCTGTAGAATGGATTAATGTCTTTTTTTAGTTATAATCTGATATCATTGAAAAGTGATCACAGCACTTGAGTTTACATGCATAATGATTTAAAGTAAAATGCAATCTGCAATTGCAGAGCTGAGAAGAATAATTTGAACCTTAAGGAAAAAACAAGGCAAAAATAAAAATCAAATTAAAAAATTTACCAGTTTGTCATTCCTGACAAAGGAGAAGAAGACACAGTAAAGTGCTTGAAGCTTGTTAATACTATCCAAATATGGGCGTATGATGACAATCCAACGGATCATCAGACTCTGAAAAGAGAGGATAAAAAAGTCAAATACATTATATTTTGATTCAATATTTTCTGGACCAATTTTCTAAGAACAAATTCAAATGTAGCCATCACTTATTGGCTCTGCTTTTTACGACCAATGCGCCATACATTCGGACCAACAAGCAGTGCCACCAAAACACATTTTTTTCAAATAATATCTGATCGACAGAATTATCAAGAATAAAATTTTCAGTTCTGAAAACAACTATCTTTCAAATATTTTTAGTTTGTGACTCAAGATGAATATGAAAAATAAAAAAAACAACAAAAAAAAAAACAATATGACATCGGGCAGGTAACTTCTCAGAATCAACAGACAGGAATTTTAGAAGTACCAAAAACTACAATTGTACATTTAATGAAACAAGAAACTGAATTGCTCCATTAGAAAAGTATTTTACCTAACTTTCCATAACCTCATACCACCTTTCAGCAAAATTGTGTATTCTATCATAAAAACTGCAATTCCACTTTCAATTTGAGGAATTTTTCAATATCTTGAAATGGTCGGAGCTATTGACTAGACAAGGAGTGTTACATGGATTAAAATAAGTGATAGTCTGACAGGTTTGGGGAATACATAACAAGTGGAAGAACTTTCTATCGTAGCTGCATGATTGTTTCAAGTATCTTCCTTCAAAAGTTCCTCTAATTCACTCATTTTCAAGTTTTATATTAATACAATAATGCTAGGGGAGTAACTCTTTGTCGTTCATGCATATTACGCCCTGAATACCACTAGAGTACTGAGGAAACAGTAAACATAACAAGCATTGTCGGGAATGAGGATATATACTTACGGCTAATTGTGCATTGAACTTGCCCTGAGAGTTCATGGAAGTGATCCATGAAGTTGCTTTGATGACTGCTACTTCAGGAACAACTGTTTTTGGGATGAGACAGCGGACAATCTTACAACTGAATATTACACCTTGAATGAAGAACAAAAATTATTGAGCATTTTATAAGAAAAAAAAAATTTTTTTTCATCTGAAATTATCTAAAATAAATACCAGCCTAAGATTTGGGCATTGTTGGCCAAAAATGACAACTGAGACCCCAAAATGCACTTTTTTGAAAAGACACATACAGAAGACCGAAAAGAGAAAAATCCGTAGCCCACTTGGCTGTTTGGTTGGGTCATTTGTGGGTCTACATTGATTCAATTGGAAAAAAGGGGTGATCAATGAATAAGTTACTTCGACTTTTGTTGAGTGGTGATCACTAGAAAAAGGGTCTGAAATGTCGAAAAACAAATGTGAATGCTGCCAGACACAAACTAAGGGATCAATTTTGCATAAATTTAAATTGCAAATTGACCCCCCCCCCCAAAAAAAAACTAGGGGAGGGGGTAAAAAACAACAACAAAAAAAAAAAAAATTTTCTAGACGTTAAGGAGAAAATGTTAGAATTTTTAGCCACTAGCTTTATTGATATGGCCAGTACACGTTACATACATAGCCAGACTCACTTGAAAACTGAAGAAAGTTTTGGTGACAGTTGTTTTGGCGATTATTTTGAAAATCTAAACAGTGCAAATCTATGCCACAGTTTAAAGTTAACTGTATCCTCTGTAAAGCTAAACCAGAGGATTTTTCTGTCTAGATTTATTTCTTACATCTCTCCAAATAAGTGAAATAAGACCTACCATAACGTTGGCTCCCGGCAACATCAATGAGTCGTACAATGTCCTCTGGAATTAGACCCACTTCTTCTGCACCCAGCTGGATGCTCTGAAGAATGGAACGGAATTTCTGTCTGGGTTGTGCTTTGGTTTTTGCTGAGAAAAATAAAAACATAACAATTAACCTTATCATTAGATCTTTAGAAATAACAATGACTTGTAAACAGACATAGTAGATAGACAATGTATAAGGTGATTCAGAAAATAATGAAATGAGTCCGGTTAGTCGCTCAATAAAAACCGTCACATGACCAATGTCTTTTGGCAACAAGCCGTGTTGGGGATGATCAATTAAACAATAGGAAATGGGAATAATCAATGAATAAATTACTTTTCTTTTGTTAGTGATCACTAAAAAAATCCAAATTTAAGAAAAAACAAGTGTGAATGCTGCCAGACAGAAACTATGGGACCAATTTAGCATAAACTTACATTAAAAATTGAACCGTCCATGAAAAACCTGGGGGGGGGGTAAAAAAAGAAAAAAAAAAAACCCAAAAAACTAGGTTTTAAATATTCACACTTTCAGCCCACGAGCCCCACTAGTGTGGCCAGTATACATGATACATACATAGCCAGCCAGTCCTACTTAAAAACTGAAGAAACCTAAATTGACATTTTTTTTAAACAATCTAACTATGACTTGTAAGTGGAAATAATTCATATAGACAATGTATTCAGTGATTCAGAAAATAAAATGTGCGGTCAGTAAAATTGCAAGTACAGTAGTCCCACAAATTTGGCGGCAGTTTGAGGCACAGATCTCTCATGAATTTGAAACTCAACAAATAATTCTTTACTCCCCATTCAACACCTTGAGAGAAAAAAGTCAAAATCGTGTATATTTGTATCATTAGCAAGAGGGAAGATTGGAAAAATATGAGATAATTAACTGTGTACACCTCGGGAGCTGGAGATATTGTTTAATATAGACTGTGACATTAACATTAAAAGAACAGAATGCTTTCAGTAGGAATTTGCATTCAAATATTTCAATTATTTTTCTGTTTTTTTCAAATTTTGTCCAACCCTGATATTTTTCTAATTATAATGCAACAATAAGAATCAAGTAAAATCAGTATTTTTCCAAGAGTTTTTTTCTTTCAAAAATTAGTTGTAAGGCATATTGATAACAATATAGCAGATTTCTGTAAATATATGTGGGATGATACCTTATATTGCATCTATTCCACCTCAAGTCTTTTCTTTCTAATCACCAAGGAGAAATGAACAACAATCAATACTATCATCAATTACATTTCTTTCAATAAGTCATTAAGCTCAACCCAGCAAGGTTGTCTTCTCATTTACCTTCTCTATATCTGAAAAACTTGAAACAAACATGATATATCAAACACCACATTTTTGTTTTTTGTTCAATTTTTTTATTAATTGAAACAGTCATTCTCGACATGATTCGTATAAAACACTCATCAAGTTTTTATTACAGTTATGCTTTCAAATGAAGTTTAATTTTAATTTAAAGTTTAATTACGCTTCTGCTCGCCATTTTTTCAAATCTGCAGTCAACACCCATTATTGACGTTTTGCCAGTAAAATTTTTAAAAATAGGAACTGAATTCTACGTTATCATCAATTAAAATTTCTTTTTCTTGACAAATTTTAGGACTTCTATCTTTTAAGCAAAAACAAAGAAAAAAAAACTGAGAACAAGCTATTTTACATTTTTTCTAAAAAGTCCCTGAGAGTAGCTTCCCTTTATTCATAAAAAAACGCAAATAATCAAATCTGCTAATTTCAAGTCCATCTAATTGGAGGTACTACTGTAATATTATCAATCAAAATATGAATCATCATCCACTAATAAGTAATAATACAACTTGACAGTAGAATTCTTGGGGCCTAGACCACAAAAAACCCTTAAAGGTATTTTCTCCATCTTCTCTGTTGGGTAAAAAAAAAAAAAAAAAAAACCTTTGAAAGTTCCCTAAGAAAATCTCTTTAATTTTAAGACTAATTCATATCATCATCTTTATTTCATCAATTGTATTTCTACTGAATCTTAGTAACTTAACTGGTAGAACAGGCAAACATAAACCATGCTCCCTGTAAAAGTTATGTGGGTTTCAAATCCCATCAAATGTTTATCCTCCATTTTCCAATCAATGCTGTATGCTTACTGCCAGAGAGTAATTGGTTGGAGCAAAAGCTGCAAGAGAAAAGCAACTAAAAAAACAAGGATGAAAGTAAAGTGTATTCACAAAATTAAAAATAATGATTTATAACACTTCATCTAATGAAAATAAAATTAAAATCTGTTGTTGACAGGTTTGGAGAACATGGACAATATGGAAAAGTTATCTGAATTTTGTTAGATTGGGTCTTTTAATCATTGTAACCACTATCAACAACCTAACCAAACAACAAAAAACATAAGCTAAGTATTCTTCCCTTTTCACTTTTCGGTCCGTCCATTTCAGCGCTCTTGGTCAAATCTTTTGACTCTGAACCTTGAAAATTTCCATAAGTAGTGTAGTGGCCAGCTTTCAAAAACAACTTTTTCATTTTTATGAAATTCATTTTTTCTCACTTGTTTTTAGAGGGTGCTCAATTCACAATAATCCATTGAATAATGGACGCTTATTTCGCCACAGCCATGATGTAGCATTTACGACATTCTGTTGTTTGTAGAGAGAGGGAGTACTAGAGAGAATATGGTGAAATTTTAATTTTTCTATATAAGAAAATTACATTCTTTTTTATCCCACTGGTTCTGTTACACCCATTTCCCTGAAACTGACAACAGTCAATTGGCACCTTTAATCTTATCAAATCATGTATTGCTCTACGTAGGAAGGTGCGGCAATATTTTCTTTGATGTCTATTTTTCAAGTTTCAGGCGTGTACCCTCCGGTTTTCCACGGGTGTCTGTTTTGTTCTGGAATGTCGATTTCTGGTTTAGGGGGGAGAGCATATCCCCACATATATGTCAGGTTTTTGAGACACTAAAGGAATGACAGGATTACATGTGAGAAATGAACTACAAATACAAGGAAACTTATGAGACTAAACCACATAAAATGATGAGGTAAAGCTTTGAAACTACAGAGCTCTTGTAGTGCAATGTGTGTTTCCAAGCATAATCACAGAAAAAAGAGCAGACCTCTTCAGGTGACCAATGCAAACCTTATTCCATAATTTTTTCGGTGCACTAACAGTAGTAGACCCCCCCCCCTGGAAAAGTGGTAGCGAACACTTATGGTTGTAGACCAACATACATTGACGATCATCATTCGATGGTGCAATATCAGCACATTTTAAAATGGCATGTTTTTTTAACTAACTTTACTTGTCAGGATTCTTTACGTCAAGACAGAAAAAAGGGTATCTACGTTAGTGTATATAAATGTTTCTAAAAAGAAATTATCAAGTTTTCAGCCCTTTACTTACATACTTATATTGCCAGCCAGAATAGCTTCAAAACTGAAGAAAGCTCATTTTTGAGAGTTTTGGTTGACTGTTTGCAGCATTATAAATTCGATGGTTTTCTCAGACATAAATGTAGAGAATCAAGTGTGGTATCATGTAGTATAAGAAGCTAAATATAGAAGATATGTATCGCACAATAATTCGCCAAATGTCTGTATGTCTATCAAGGACAGCTAGACCTATGGCCAATGGTTACTAATAGGAGCCTAAAGTACATTTTCAGCATATCAGTTTTTAGAAATTATAAAAAATTTTTCCTCCAAATCCAGAAGTCCTCTTCTGAATACAAGATGATGATTACAGGATTTGATATCACAATAATAGATGGCAAAATACTCAGATTTTAAGATTTTCATACTTCAAATAAAAAAGTACTAATTCCCCCAAAATGTGCAAACTCTGAGGCAGGTTTCCAGCTAGTATTCAGAATATTGAAATAATCCAGTAGTAATCATGTATTTTTCCATGCCCTGATAAACATTACTGGCCTCATTACTCTCAAAGCCTACTTGGAGAGATTTCTGGGATGACACAATCCATGTAACAGGACTAATAAGTCATTATGTGATCAATAAGAAATTTTGGAGAAAAGGTGATCAATGAATGAATCAATTACTTCTCTCACCTTTTGTTGGGCAGTGATCACAAAAATAAGTGAATGGACACAAATACAGGAATCAATTAAGCATAGGTTTACATTGCAAATTGATACCCAAACTAAAACCTGATTCAAAGGGAGGAATTTTCAAAAACAAAAAAAAAAGATGTTTTTATAGACATATAAAGGAATGAATGTTTACATTTCCAGTCCCCAAAACTCCATTGGTGCAGCCTGTACATACCAGATATACATATCCAGCCAGACTAGCTTGGAAACTCAAGAAACCTATGTTAACAATTTTGGTTAACAGTTTCTAATAGTTATTGTTTTGTCAATACAGATTCAATGATTATGATACAAAAAGGATTAAAGAAATATGCTTTCATTCTTAATGTATTAAGAAGCAATTATACAACCAGTACATGTCTGGTCCTTTAATTGATCTCTCCTTTCACTGTACTACATATAATAGTGTGCACGTGTGTGTGCATGTGTGTGTGTGTAGAGTGTACACACATCATACATATGAACACTTGGTAATCTTTGCCTTGACATACATGAACTTATGGTGGTGTTTAACCAGCATAGAGAGGCTCCAATAGTCATACAAAGGCTCCACAAAGTATTTACAAATATAATTGAACAACAAATTCAGCAGTCATTATTGTAATAATGAAATTAGAAACCTGTCTAGTCCTTTATTAAAACATAAGTTGGGAACGTTGGATGCCCTGTTTGTTTCCATCAAACCTTAACAAATGTATGGTGCAAAATCTGATAAAAAACAATTTCATTGTTGTGTTAATTTCTGATTAATATCTAGTTAAATTATACTTTTTAGAGTCTTTTTATGACTTTTGAAGCCTCATGCTGACTAAACTGAACACTCTCATAGATTTATGTATCTCCAAGCAAATATTACCATACACTTATACACACAATATACATGCACACATATAATTTCTCTCACATACACATGATCACTCACACTTTATGCATACAAATCCACACACTTGGATATTCTCTCTCTCACACTTTTTCTCAAGTGCTTTATGGACATTCATACATACGTACGAACACTCATACACGCATATGCATTATACATACATACAAACACTCGTACACGCACATGCATTACCCATACATACGAACACTCGTACACGCACATGCATCACCCATACATACGAACACTCGTACATGCACATGCATTATAAATACATATGCACACTTGTACTAACACATGAATTATACATATCCATACTTGTACATACACATGAATTATACATATGCACACTTGTACATACATACGCATTTTACACACATATGAACTTTCATACATACACATATATATGCATATGAATATTCATACAAATAGTTGCATTTTGCATCAAGAGGAGATGAAGAATATAATGTAGGGGTTGCCAAGAAGGGTTAATACAATTTCTTACCTCATCACATTTTGATTTTCTTGTTTCTTTATCATTTTCAGGTGACAAAGATAAATTTCTCATGTATAGCAATATGCATCAAAGCCTTTTATAGACTTAAGTTATGAATACTTTTAGTCTGTTTGTAAATCAAGAAAAATAACTAAAAGCTTAAAACCCTTTGCAACTTGCAGTGTTCATGTATTGAACCACCGTAGCCATCAAAGAAGGTGAATGGTTCTATCTTTTTCTTTTATATGCGCGTGTAATTGTTTCAGCACTCCTGGCTGTATCGTTTTATCTACCAATTTGAAAATTGGCATCAGTACTCCCTAGATCCCTCCTAAACAAATTTTTAATAATTTTTGGGAAAAAAAAAAGCTTTTTAGACACTTTTTCTGGGCTTATTCTGGCAGGTTTATTCATCTTAGATGGTATTCATCTAGATTCTGAGATTCTGGAGAGTCTAGATGCTGATTTTATTAGTCTATATCAGATGTTTTCCAGTGGAAATTGCCAGTGAAGTCATAAATAGAATTTATTCTGACCATATTTATTTTTCATCCTATTTTTTTCACATGACTTCAAATTTTAATGCTACAGTAGCTCAATGACTGAGATGGCAAATTCTAGGCAATTTTCTCTTCAATTTCAATCTTTGAAAATATAAAGATCAAGTCAATTTAACAGACCTAAAGTAATGAATGTTTCTGGTAAGCATCATTGAAAAATTGTCTTCAAATGATTAGATGATGTGTTTTTTTTTCAGGGGGGTAAGGTTAAGCAGAAAATCATTTTTTTTGGGGGGGGTTAATCGATTAAGAATTCTTGGACAAAGAAGAAATAACAAGAATCAATATTCATTTGACTCGACTAACGATTGCACTTTTTCAAATTGAATTTATTTAGCAAACAGATCGAATTTTTTAAACATTTTTCAAATTTTGCATTAATGTTTATACTATCAAAGTTCATATTTCAATCTTTAACAGTATGTAAACAGTAGTCAACTTGATTTATTCTAATGACATCTCATGATTTTGACATAAAATATAGTTATCTTGAAAAGTGCGAATTTTGACGTAGTATGGTTAAGGTATAGGGATACAAACTTAGTAAACTCTGGGGAAAAATACATTAAATTATAATAAGACCTTGAACAGTGCGGCTTTTAACAGTACAGAAAATTTTAGATAAAATGCACTAATCAAAGTATATCACACTTGTTTCTGATTTCAATCTTGAGAAAAAAAAGCAAAAAAATTGGAGAAAAACCAAAGATAAAAATGACAACTCTAAGAAAAACATTTCAAAAATGAAGAAAGCAGAAACAAATGAGATCTACTAAGAATCTAAAACTTTTAAAACAACTTATTTTTACAGAAAAAATCTCTTTAAATCTGAAACCAAAACTGAATCTTGTCAAAAAAGCAAGATTAGAACAGACTGTGACACTAGCTACAATATTGAACGTCTGCGTTGTATTCTAAAACATTTTTGACAACAGGCAACAAAATTATAGTTTGATGAAACTAAAAATTACACAGATCTGTTCAGAAATAGACTGCATAATTGGTTAAAAAGTCAATCTCGAAGAAAAAACGTTGGAATTTATATTTAAGACACTTTACTGGATCAGCCCGCCACTCTGTCAAATAGAACGAGTTGATGAAAAACATGTTCAATGTAATAGCCAAAAATAACCTAAAAAAAAAAAGGATTTGTATTTTTTTTCTTTTTTTCTTGTCAACGTTTTGATTTGTTTTATCTTTCCATTCGGTCGTTTGCGTTGACAATTTCACTCAAGCATGTAGAGATTTCTTTTTTCTTTTTTGAAAAGAGAAGTGAAACTCGTCAACGGATTCTACCCAAATATAAAGAAAATTTCAACAGCTAATAAATACCCAAAATATTTTCATGTTTAGTTTGTAACTATCACCAAAAAGAAATATTTTTTCAGAGAAAATACTACATGAAGATCTTACCAAAGAGATCACGAAAGAGTAGACAAAGAAACAAACCATTTGAAACTCAAAAAAATGAAATGCCGGCTTAATCCAAAAAGTATAAAGAATAAATAAATATTTTTGTCAGTGATATTCACAACAAACACAACATGGTGGTTTCAAAGCGTAAGTCTGATTGCGTGATAGACAACGATCTGTGATGGATCAAGAGAGCCAAATGACTAATAATAATTTTAATTCCACTTACTGTTGCAGACGATTCGTATATTCTTGTCCAGCTCCGATAAAGGGTTTCCCAGATATGGTAAACTCTCCGCCATTTTCTTCCATAATATTTCTCCTCGCAAACAAGTTTTGAACTTCCCGGCCGGCCACGTGACCTGACGTCACATCCGTCTCTGTCGACCAACGTGCACTTGCAGTTGAGGTGGCTCGGAAAGTTTCTTCAACCCACTGTTTGAATTTGATTATTTCATTTCCCCCCTACTTTTAGTTGACGTATTTTTAATTCTAGATAATTCACAGTAAACAGAATATGAGATTACTTGCAGTTGAATAAAAAAAACTTTATTGTAAGGTTGACTTTTGAAAAATGTGTCTGGGCCTTGCACAATAACAACATATGACAGGTACTGTTCTGGTCTATTGAAAAATAAAAATGTTGATTACATGAATGGATGTTTTTAATTCTGAATTGACGTACAATATTAATAAGTAGAATCTGAAGGGTCCCAGAATGAAGTTCTGAAATCGGCTCAATTTTCACGGCTGTATTTTTTCACTCCGACCAAAACGAATAATGTGTGATATTCAAGTTGTTTAAAATAATTACCAGCGAATAATCCAAGTTAAAATTTTTAAAAAATTCTTCATGTACCTTCACATTCAGCCTCACTACCAAAAATTCAAATAAAACTGCAGACTGTTAAGTATGTTTACATATTTTTTCAATTCGATATATCTTCTTTTGATTAGAGCATTTTCGAAAATAATCTTTTGAATGTCAATATTGTCAAGTATTATCGTCTAAAATCGTTATATTTAATCATTTATTTATCTTTAAATTTGAAATTAAGATGATTCCGACTGTTCGTCGTAAAATGTATATAAAGAGAATAATTAACCAAGTTCCATGCATTCATTTTCTTGAAATTTACCATGCTATATATTCCAGCTTTGGTTTCTCTTCACATGATGGATGAATAAAATATTGTTAAAAGATTTTAGAAGTCCCCAGCGTGACGTGATGATGACCATGTAAGTTGTAGCAACCGCCGAGTGCCTGTCATCCCATGGTAACTTTTTTCCTGATTCACCGTCCACATACAAGAGTTACTTCCCTTCAAATGCGTTTTTATTCAAATTTCACACAAGAGTAATGAAAAGGAGAAAAACCGCCAATTATGAACTTAGAACATAATAACGTATCTCGCTCTCTCCATAGGTTGCCGAGTTAGCCATTTTTCGGCTAGAACTGGCTGATTTTGTACAAATTGAGTTGATAAAATCGTCAAAAATATTTATCTAGTAAGTTTAATCACAGCAAATGTACGTTTTTTATTAATTTTGTTTTCTAGAGTCTTAGTACATAGTTATTTTACTTAATCCGACATGGGCTTTATGTGAGTAATAACATTCTATTTTTATTAAGTTAGCTGGAAATGGAAAGATTTAGCCGCTTCTAGCCATTTTATAAAACAGTTTTAGCTATGAAGAAAAACCATACTTGTTAACACTGATCTCGCTTTGCAATCTTATCTTGCTCGCTACCCATAAAAATCGGAATGTGGATTTTTTTAAAATCACCACTATATTTTGCATCCTGAGGATTACTTTATGTGGAATGAGACACTGGAACAAGTTAATACATATTTGTTCGGTAGCTATATTTTTCGGGCCGTAGCATGGCTAGACATTCAGCTTCACGTCGGCCGAACGGTTTAGGCTTTTGAGCACTCTGTCCTCTGTCGCCTCGCTAATTAGTCCTCCTCTTTGGTTTCTGACTAAAAACAAATCATACAGATTACTCAAGATATACTTTTTCTAAATGTGAGAACTGAAAACAACCGTTAACTTTGTTTTTTTTTTTGATTGCCGATGTCAACGCTGATGACGGGTCGCATTATACGCACGTTCTTAACATATTCGGGGGCATCTGCCCAAGTCTTCCTAGTTGGTCTGAAACTGTGGTCCCCAACCTTTTCATAAAAAAGGGCTACTTTTATTTCAATGAATTTACTCCAAGTAATCTTTGGAAAGGTTTGCCTTAATTAACAAACTCACGGGTCCCCGGTAATACCTTTACAGATCCACTACCAAAAGAAGGGGGCGGACACCAGGTTGGGAACCACTGATCTAAATGTCCACTTTTTTGATAACGTGGAAACAGACACTCTGTACCAAGCGCTGATTGAGAGGTCCGAATACCCCATCCGCTGCTCGAGAAAAGCACAATGTCATTTTTTTGTTAAATATTTTGATAAAGAAATTCTATGAATAAAAATCCCATGTAATCAATCAAAAATTAACCTTAAAAACGATAATTTGAGCGAAACCGAATGAAGGTGGTCCCGAATGAAATTCTGTTGATGTCACCTTGAGGGTGTTGGGGTGTTAATTACACATCCACTCTCAATCGATGCCGAAATGGTGCTTAAATTTAAAAAAAAAAAAATTTAATTCATTAAAGAAAAACGAAGTAAATACGCAGAGATTATTTCGATTGCTTTGTTCCATGTATTTCCGACGGATCGCATATCTGCGTAACGTCACGTGACTTCCAATCAGGACCACATTCGCTAAGCTGTACCAAAATGTATTATATCCATTGAATAATTAGGAAGATGGAGAGGAAAAGAAATTGGACCCCCCCCCCAACTCCAGGTCCTAATCCCGGTTATGCTAAAAAAAAAATAAATGCTGTTCGTCAAGGCAAAAATCCGGGTGCTGTGGATTAATGAGTCAGAGAATTCGTTTTCAAATGCGTCAAGTTTGGCTGAACGGTTAACGCCCTGACTGATGGCAAAAGTAGTTTTGTCGTTACTCATGCAATCTAAATACCCCTTTGTACCTTTGAACAATACTTTGATAATATCAGAAGGAGAATTTTTAAAAATCTTTTTTCTTTTTTCTCTATGATTGAAGTGTTGTAAATTATTATTATTAGCTAGCTTATATACTGTCAAAAAAGGATGGGGTTATTTATGATTGGATCGGTGCTTAGGAGCCTAGAGCTATTTTATTAGGTAATTCATTTCTAATTATTCAAACATCTTAATTTGTTTTTGTTTTTTTTTATCTCAAAGCCACAACTCCACTCAAGCTGTTTAAAAAGGGTGATCAGACATAAAGTCTTGATCAAAGTGTAGTATCTGCTTGCAGTTCATTCTTTGGTAGCTTCGCGCCGGTGAAATACCTCGGCCGATGATGACCTACTGAGGGTTGGTATCGCTAAGCGCGTGAGGCCCAGGATTCGTCCTGTGGCCTCAAAAAATAACTTTGCCTAGTCAAGGGGGAGCAGTAAACCCCCAGGCAGCACCTTCCCATTGTACTAGAGAGGAAGGGTCGGGCTTGACCTGACGCCTTTGCAACACCAGTTTCAGAGACTGGAGCAATTTTTTGAGCTTCCCATACATGGAGCCCCACATTAAACCTTCCTTGTGTCATATTTTACTCTTTGGGGGAAACGAGTAAATATAGATCAGGTATGTAGTCTAAAGAGTTCTCTTCATTGTTATATCACAATGGAAAGGTAAATTAATCAATGAGATCAATACGCAAACAAACAAAGAAATTTGCTAATAAGGCTATCATATGTTCAGATTGTTTTACTATTATTTACCTTCATCTCAATTTTTGTTGGATTTGATAGCAACTATACTGCCTACACATGAACTTAAGTAAAACGAAAATCATGTGCAATAATCATGTTAAGAATAAGAACATAACTGTCAAGATAGAAGATGCAAAACATCTACCCAGGACAACGGATCTCCATGAGACCCTCAAAAGAGGAGGAAATCAAGCGAAGAATCACTTTGGGATGGCAAGCCTCCGGCAGAACAAGCTCAATTTTCAAGAACCTGATGATCCCAATAACCCTAAAAAGAAGAGTATACAACCAATGCATTCTCCCGATAGTCATTTATGGAGCTGAAACATGGAACCTAACCAAGAGACAGGCCTGCAAACTGAGAAGTATGCAACGTGCACATGAGAGAATCATGTTCAACCTTACATGGAGAGAACGCAAGACAGCACAGTATATGAAGAAGAAAACGGGTGTCCGTGACATCACAGAATCTATTAAAAAACTCAAATGGCAATGAGAAGGCCATGTTGCAAGAATGAGAGACAACCGATGGACATCATGTCTCACAACATGGATCCCCAGAGATCACATAAGAAACCGAGGCCGACAGAACACAAGATGGAGAGATGAACTGGACAGATTGAGGAAGACCTCCTGCTCAACCTGTAAATATAACATATCGATGCTAACACCGTTCCCTTAGTTAAACACAAGAGATCACAATTTTAACAATCAACTGCAGTACCATGAAGGTATCAGCAACAGATCTTCAACATCCAGATGTACTTGGAATAGTCTTCACACAAATGAAGTAAATGTATCGACAGTTAATGCATTCAAACATTATTTGCTCAATGACCTCTCTATGTCAAGCAAATATACACTAAACTCACTCTAGAGCAACACAGCATACAGTCATTGCAGAAGGAGATGAATGCCAACAAAGCACTCAGATAGGTTTGATATCAGCCTTGCTAGAAATGACCTTAACTAATAATGAGCTGCCACACACTTGCAGCCTTTTGTCAAAACTAAGCTAAGCTAGGTAAACAACTAAGCTTTCAGATCTTGATAATGGCCAAAAGAATAAACTGGAAACGCTCGATCATGAACCTATGGACAGTTCTTGCATATATTATCCATTGACTGACGTGCCGGTCGCTGCCATTTTCCCTACAAGAGAGTGGAGGTCAAGGCATATATTTCCGAGGGTCATCTATTCTTTATGTACACTCTAATTCAGGTGTCACATAAAACAATCGTACAGTATCTTTATCTTTCATTGCTTTTTAAACCCCTAGGAGAGAAAATCAGATCCGGGGGCGCGTATATAAAGCCCTAAAATTTATTTACGGTCAGTCTAGCAGGAATAACAATTACAACCACTTGGTTTACAAAAAAATGAAAATTCCGTTAACCAAAATTATGCATATTTCCTTTATATCTTGTGACGTCATTACCCTATAAGAGAGTCATGCGATGGTCTCATGTGCTCACTCTGGTCCTCACGATCACATGTAGCCCTGATTACCAGATCAATCCATAGCCATTTTTAACGTGGCTCAGATAGCGTTATTATGTCATTATTGCTACCAGCACGAGGCCTCATTTCTCTTCTACTCATTTTACAGAACGCTTCCTGCGAATATTTTGGATGTGTGTATTCTAGCCTTGAGAGAACATACATTTTCCATTATTACAGAATTATCATCTTTGGTAATGCCTTATTATGCTTGGAAACGATGCACACGGAAACAATCCAATTCAGATACATCTCCCTCGAAAATGGCGGCCATTAGAAACAGTCAATTTACAGAAACAAATATTTTCAATGCTGTCAAGTATTGTGTAAGCAACGTCACAGGTTTTGAAAATAGTCACTTCTTTTCCTTACTTAAATCAATTCTCCACATGACGTCACAGACCTCCGGTAACTTGCCAGAAAATATCATTACACACTCCTGGGATCCTATATTTCTAGTGGCAACCTTCCATTAACTTAAAAGTCTTTTTTATTCATTATATTCTTTAATACACACACACACACACACACACACACATTTATATATATAATTATAAATGCGTTAATTTGAAGTTCTATTCGAACTGACACCTCGTCTTTACCATTCGGTCTAGACAGCGTAAACAGAATAAACAATTAAGGAAATAGGCTAGGGTTTCACATAAAAATAACTATTTATAATTATTCTGTCGGATTACATATACATTCATTTATAATATGTATAGATGTATATATATATATATTGAGAGAGAAAAAAGAGAGAGATTTGGCAGTTTTATCAAGAAACATAATCCACCCGGTACTGATGTTAATTAAGAAAATGAGCGAATTTTCTTTATTCATTTACGTGGTCGGCTGTTCGATTTACTATTTGGTTAAGACCGGTGCTTCCTGATCAAATATCTCAACAATTATTGCACACACACACACACACACACACACACACACACACATGCACACACACAGAGACACACATATATAAAGGAAGAAAGAAATAAAGTAAGACATAAAGGAAGGCAGGAAGGGAGAAAGGTACTGGAGAAATGAGGAAAAAAAGAGAAAGAACGAAATTTGAGAAAATGAAGAAAAGGAATACGTGAGGAACAAAAAAAAAACAAAAGAAAGAAAGATGAGCACAACGAAATGAATAAGGAAGTGAATGAAAGAAACGACGAAAGAATGGAAAGGAAAGAGAAAATAGAAAAAAGTTCAAATCCGGAGAAAGGAAAGAAGAAAAATTCACGAAATTCCCGCAAAAGAATACTATGAGTAAACCCTAAGACCACCTAGTCTCGCTTAATAGACGGACTGGCCCTGCTTGAAGGATAATCAGGAAGAAGACAAAAAAAGATCAAAAATAGTTTCTGCGTTCTTGGGATTTTCAAAGGGATCTCCAATTGCTTCGGTATCTTCTCAACAACAAGAACAAAACAGCCATCGCAATCTTTTGATCGTACTTTTCCAACAACTGCCGACTGCGTCTCGGGGCTCCGATGCGGTTTCTTTCGGTGCAAGAATTATTGGAATAGAATCATAACTTCCAAAAACGAACAGCGAGTTTGTTGCATGAGTCTTGTATTTGTCAGCAGGGACTGATATACAAGATCTCATAATAGACCTGCACATTTTGTGTTTTTTTGTCGATCTATATGCAGAGGGGACATCCAAGAAACTGTCGTCCTGGCTCTCGGTGATCATAGAAGTACTACGTTCTCCCACTATGTGGTTCAACTCTATGGGACCAAGAGAAAGACTGGAGACCGTTAACTTTTTATCTGGATCCACCTTAGAGGAGTTCATAGCTTCGTTATCAGGAAAAACTGTAGACTCAGAATCCTTTACCTGGGCATTAACCACAGAAACACATTCCGGAGGATGCATGAAGAGTAAATGGTCTATATCCGTGAAACCTGAAGATTGCCACCAGTCTGCGAAAGATGATGAGGTGTGCTTATCGAAAACTGCCTCCTGGGTGCCGATGTCTCGATCTTTGAATTTTGATTCTATAGCCATGTTTTTTTTTTATACAGAAGTGTCACTTCTATCTCTCCACCTCTTTCCTTGAATAGCAGCAATTACTTTGAAAATCAATATCGTTTGTTCTCACCATTTTACTGGTACGTAATATCATAGTTACGTCATAATAAAAGTCTTCCACAATGTGTATAGTTTCAAATACAAAGTTGTTATACATGAAATGTCCTTATTCGAATTGTAACATAAAGGGTGGTTTATAAAAATAGTAGTTTTTTTTAATGAAAATATTACCCATTTGATACAATAAGCTTTCCCAGTGATCCTATAGGTATAACATGTCGACATCTCTGTGAAATTCTTTAGGTTTGGGGGTTAAAAATTGAGTGGAAGCGCGAATTATGATTTCCCAATTAATCTTTTATTGCGGATAGGAAGATCAGAATTCTTGAAAATACAATAGCCTGATTGGGGATATGGCAAGTGAATATGGAAGAGCAAGACCCCGTAGTGATGCTGTGTATTAGGTTAGACTGGAAGAGAGTTCTTTACTACGAGCCCCTCCAACAGAACTAAACTATTTATTCAAAAAAGGGTAATTGTGACCTTCCTTGTTTCAAAATGGCCATTGCTCCAGCTGTAGAGTAGCATGTGCTGAGGGCGAATTTAAAGTTTTAAAAAAAACAACAAAAAAAAACAAAAGGGGCGACAATAAACTTTAACCTAACCATAACACTAGCATTAAAAATATTAACCCTAACCCTAAAATACAAACCCTAAAAATACTGACCTTAAAAACACTAACCGTAAAGATACTAACCCTGCAGATGGAAAGGTAGCCATTTCAAAACGGAAAGGTAACAAGATCCCAAACAAAAGCTGCTCCCAGTTAGACATATTAGAGACAGTAATTGACGAAATTCACCCAGAATTAGTTAAGAGAAACGATTTATTATTCCATCACAATAATGCTAGATGACAAGCTTCTTTGGTAACTTGACAAATCTTATCAGAGCTTCGCTAGGGAGTTTTCACTTATCTATTGTATTCACTAGACATTACATCTCTGCATTACCATTTATTTCAGTCTTCACTGAATCATTTTGACAAAGAAAAATAAATTCCCTGGAAGACTGCAAAAAAACACCTACCGTAGTTCTGAGAGAATGGAATCACGATGTTGGCTGATAGTTGGCATACGTGGAATAAAACGGTTGATATGTTGTTCAATAAAGTCAACGTTGAAAGTGAACGGCAAAGACATCAATATTATTGTATGATCACTCAATGGCATCTCACTGCTGACTGACTATGGGAGAATGTCTTTTTGAAGATGCGCATTAAGGTCCCTCTGATTAGTATTCCAAGTGCACAGCCGTGGATATCGGCGATGCACCCTTTGACGTAGGAAAGATCCTGAACATGAAGACCTTAGTAAACAAGAACCATTCCACCATCCGTGGTATCAGAAGAAAGCAGGAGAAGGAAGAAGAGCAAAATAGTTTTTCTTTGAGTCAATTGATTCTCATACTTGTAAAATATTTCGATATGGAAATATTTCGAGAGTATTATTTTTTTTTCTAAATCGTAAATAGACGTTTTTGATGTTTTGTGTCAATTTTTGACACTTTGAAAGTACAAAAATACCGAACTTGTACATTCTATTACGACAACATAGCAGTTGGTCCCTTAATGATGTCAGATCTTCAATGATGTCACACCTTTTCCTTCCTTCCAATTTCTATCGTTTTAAGTAACTGGGACCGACTGACAGATCGACTGAAAAGCGTCCTATTGAGATACATGGACACATCTAAAAAATAAAATTAAATGAATTGGTTGTTTGTTTTTTGTTGGTTTTTTTTGTTTGTTTGTTTGTTTTTTTGCAAATCAGATTCTGAATTAAACGTCGAAAACAACTGACAGTTAATTTGTCCGATCAGTGATCTTTATTAGCAATCAACGTCAGGAACACGCGGAAACCAAAGTTGGCGTTTTGGTATTCTTGGCATAACTCAGCAGGAACAACACATTAAGTGGTGTTAATTATGTAATTTAGTTGAGAAAGATGGCAATTTTGTTTTTGACGCCTTACGCAGATCAATTTTAAGTCGTCTTCCTTTTTGTACTGAGTTGAGTGTGTTGTGCTCTTCTCATCAGTGAAAAACGCCACGCTCTCAACCAGTGGCCGGAAATTAAAAACCAACAGGTCGGACCGGAAAAAGGTCAGTTGTCCCAGACCTGCCTTTCTCGACTTTTTTAAACTAGAGGAATCATTGAAATAACATTCATATCTCGAGGAACTTCTGCATGAAAATATTGTATTCACAGCCATAAGTGTGTTGAAGAATGAATGGGTATTACTAATTTACCCGTGCCGTCAAAAATTATAAATGTGAAATATGAAAAGAGTTTTGCATTTTAACGTACCTTGACTATCACACTAAACTCCCACTATTTTTATAGTCAGGCGTAGAGCCACGCAGATGTCATAAGTGAAGACCACATGATTGGTTGAATTAAAAAATAAATTAACGCAGTATACCTTGTAGATCAAGGCTTGCAAGCCTAGTCTTCAAAAATTGCTGACCATGCGGTAGTTTATAATCACCTACGATAACAGCTCAGCCGATAAATGAGATGGTCAATCAAGATTTTAATGTCTGACTTTTGGGATAGAGAATTAGCATTAAGGCTTGAATACATGGCCTTCCCCCTTTTCGGTTGACTTTTATCACTTAAACCTTTGGTCGCAGGCGTGAGGTGCATTTTTGTAGAAGAATCCAAGTATAACAAACGTCTGAATTCTATCAATGTTTGAATTTATTACTATAACCGGACGCAGCGAACATTAATCTACTAATATAATGAACATTGTGATTTTTTTTTTGTTATTTATCCGTAGCGATGGACTCTTCCATTTTGATGTAACAAGTTTGCAGATGAAAAATATCTCCTACCCACCATTTCAAACAACAGACTCTTCCACCAGAATGAGTTTTCTCTAAAATAGACATTATTCAATAGGATGCAAACACAGGTAGTCTCCGATTTTCCAAACTTCGCTTCACACCACTATATATTTAATACTGTTCGAGGTTTTTTTCAGCGAAGAGTTATAGAGACAGCGCACACCCTATTTCTCTCTCTCTCTCTCTCTCTCTCTCTCTCTCTCTCTCTCTTCTGCACCTAGCCCCCCAATCCCTCTTCCTCCGATTACCCAGCCTGAAATACCATCTTAATTTTTTTTTTTTATGTCTGTGGACACTCAAATGTTTTCGCATAAACATTGATGGTATTTGCTGCCCTGCTTTACACCATTTCGGTTTACAACAGGCTTTTATAGGAACACTCTACTTTCGGATAGCGAGGGAAAACGTGTATAGTTTCTTTCAAGAGCATTAACTAGTGATAACATCACAGTTACTGTAAAAAATAAAGGATTACATTGGTCTCTATTTGTGATTATTATTATTATTATTATTATCATTATTATTATTATTATTATTATTATTAGAAGAAGAAGAAGAAGAAGAAGAAGAAGAAGAAGAAGAAGAAGAATACGGGCTTACTTATGTATGGATCGATACTAAGGAGCCTAAAGTTATATTATTTTAGGTAATTCATCTTTAATAATGCAAATATCCCAATTTTAAGTTCTTTTTTTTTTAAGTTTCAACTTATCTCAAGCTGTTTTGATGAATGATCAGATGCGACGTCGTAAGAGTTTTTACGGCGTAATTTTCATTGTTACGTCATAATAGGGAGGTAAATCAACCAATAAGTTAATCCCATTTGAGCACAATCAGATATAAATATACTGATAAGCCTATATATGATGTTAGATTATTATCATTATTAGTCCCCTGTCAAGATTTAAAATGGGTTTAGCAACTTTTGCTGTTACTGCCTGGGCAGGGAAAGTATTTCTAAGACAGTTAATGGCAGAAGTACTCACTTCCTCTACTCTCTTCTCTGTTAATTATGGTGGTATGCAAGTAACGAAACATTTTGTAATGTTATCTGCAGAGAGAAATGGATTTACGCCTCTCCCAAGATCATTAGTACAAATGTAGATATTTACAAAATATAGTCTAGAATGACACAAGGCCTCTACCAGTGGAGATGATAATTGCTAGCGATGGCCTGTAACTTTAAATTTACAAAACAAATGCCTTAAACTTTTGTTAAGCTCGATTGAGTTTTGCACAGATCTGAAAGGATAAGGTACCCAGTCAGGATTGGATGCATTAGACTAGCAAGAGCCACCAAAACTATGCTCTACGGCACCAGTAGAAGGTATTTACTAAGCATAGTAAGATAGGTAAAACATCTGTCTCTTAAGAAACAACTCCCGATGGTATAAAAACGGCCAGTGACGAAATTCAAACTTCCATTGCATGCATTAGCTTAGTGACCCTAACAAGTTTCAAGTCTGTTCAAGACCAAGACTTCATTCTTACAAGTTTTTACGACCAACCCCTTGACAGGATGCAAGTCCACCAAAGGGATAAATCCACCCAATTCACACAGCTTAGAGCATACTCAATTAGCTGCTGAGTGCGCACAAAATTATCCAAATGAAGAATTTTCCATACTTTTCGTTCATACCGTGAATCGAACCCCAGCCTGTGCGTGAGAACTCAGGGCTACAATAAAATAACTCCTGGGGAGGATCGAACTCGATAACAATTACATCTGAGATTTAACCCTACAGTAATTAATGTTCTCAAGTGAATTTCATGATGATCCATGTATATTAGGAATGTCTGGAAAGTATCCAGCCATTTATCAAAAACCTCCAGGCATGTACTCTCCTACTTCGTCGGCTACCTGTTATGCTCTGGCATGTTGAATCTTGCTTTGTGAGGGCATGCACCTCCCTTCTCATACACGTCACACCCGTTGCCAGCACCTCTGTGTTTTTGAGATTGTCTTCTGATCTGTTCACTAAATAAGTGTTCTTTCAGTAAACCTGTTGAACTTCACCAACGAGAAAATTAGCTTGAACTATCCCATATGATCTTTAAGTTGATATTTATCAAGTTTAACTTAATCATCATTGTAACGTCCATGGTTGGACATGGACATTCTCTTATATTTGCCAGATCTCTCTATTGCAAATGCTGCGGCACCAATACCTCTTGAATCTGTCTAGATTGTCGGCCAATATTTCGCATATGATTTCTGGAGAAATGTGCGTCGTGGTGGTCAGTGTTTGTCTGGCATTCTAGTAACATGGCCATTTGAGTTTACTAATACATTCTATATCTCTAATATACTGGATTATCTTGTGGTTTCTTCATGTGATATTAAGCATGATCATTTCTTGTACATGTTGCATTGTCTTCATTTTGGGAACCAATCTTTTGGCCAGCTTATATGTTTCACCCCCATTGGTGACCGTCGGAAAGATGTATTGGTTATAGACCCTTCTTCTCAAAACTAATGGGACCTTTTATTCTAGAATATGAGTTTGCTCTGTTGAAAGCTTTCCAACTTATTGTGATTCTTCGTTTGATTTCTCCCTCTTTTGAGGATTTCGTATTCGTTGTTCCAGGTAGATGCAGTGGTCTACTTTAGTTCTGCGTTCTTGATTTTAAAACGAGGACCAACGAGACTGAGCTACTAACTGTCGCTCTAAAACAGGCACCCTTGAATGATCTATATAATGGTCTTGTGTCAGACAGTGTCATAACAAATTTATGCTTTGTAAATATGTACATTTCAAGAATCCATGTAGTTTCTTTTAAGCTATTTCTTGCGTCTATGTCCTGGCTCAAGACATGTTCATTCCGGCCTCAACCTGACAAATGCCGATCGATTGTGAAGTCCAAATTAACCGGAGAGTTCAACAGACGGGCAGTGGACTCTATAGAGTTATGTCTACGGGAAAACAGCCCAAGTGACATAGACGATTGTCCTATTCATGCTACGGTTCCCACGACGGGCAAACACTCGATTCGGCATCGCTGCTGGAGCTGTCAGGAAGAGACACTTGGCTTCCATACACGGCATCTGGCTCGTTAGGCCTGTGTGACAACTTCATTAAAACCTTGAAATCGGATGCATTTTACCACTGCGTCACTTAATAATGTAGGGATTTGTCAGTTCCTTAGCGAGAGTAATATGGCAGAATATAGCGAAAGGCTTAATTAAATTCTTAACGGGAGACAAGAATAACAAAACAGGTCTGGCTAGTCACTCAACAGAAAGCAACCAATGCCTTTTGGTAACGTGCCGTGTTAGGGGGATCAAGTAAAAGAATAAGAAAAAGGGTGATCAATGATTAAGTTACTTTTCTCGCTTTCTGTTGGCCAGTGATCACAAAATTAAAATTCTGAATTTTCACAAAACGAGCGTGAATGCTGCGCGATTGAAATTGGGTCAATGAAATTACATGGTAAATTGAACTTTCTCTAAATACCTATTTATTTCTAATAAGGAGTAAATGTATGAATTTTTAGCCCTCTAGCTCCGCTGGTGCGGCCGGTGCACGCGATACTCACGTACACAGCCAGCCATCCAGTCAGTAAGCCAGACCAAATCTGAAGAAGCCCATGTTGACAGTTTTGGTTGACAGTTTCAAACTAGCCGCTTTTCTGAGGATTTCTGTTTATATCTGAAAAGAAAATGTACTTGCGTATTTTGTTCACGAAAGGGGAAAAAAAGGTCTTATAAACATTCTTCTACTGTCGGAGCTCTGTAAAAAAGGCGTTGATGTTAACACTAGCAAATTAAACAGTGTTGCTTCCTACTGAGACGAGTCGTTGTGTTTGGTTTGTTTTAAAAGTTTGGGTGTACTAACAGACTTTTTTGTGATCAGGGTGTCAAGTACTAGGGGCACCTATCATGTATCTAACACAGTGGTACTTTCCGAGTACAAATTGGAAAATGAATAAATTTTTAAAAAATAGCAACAGTAAAAATTAGGAAATTCCCTGATGTGCAGTCAGAATGCTCAAAATAGCTGGGGCTTCGGTGATAATTGAGGTAAAGTGAGGTCGAAATTATCTTTCATTTTGCGATATACATGACCAGTTAAGCCATACTGCTTTTCTCTCCATTTCCGCACCCTCTTCACGATCTTTGTGTTGCATTTTAAATTGTAATATCCAATCAGCATACTGGTTTTACGAGTTCTCAAAGTTTATTGTATGACGGCTCACCAAGAATTATATTTGACACGCGGCACATCAACTGTGAAAATGAAATGAATCTGACAAGAACATTTCAGTAGTTAATAAATTAAACTTTTATTTTTGTACAGGGATTTTTTTTCTCTTAAACTTTAGTTACCGAATCGTTCTTTAAAAAGATTTTCAAATGTTGCTGCAACTTTCACATTATGAGAAGTTCTGTCTTTAAGGGTAATCGAAGTTTGCCTTGCTCGGGGCGCCAGGAATATGTCTTTTGTGAGAGATGTAAAAAATTCATGGAAAACCCCTCAGTAAGGGGATAGAAATGGCTGCAAGGGAAAAAAGCTCTAGATGAAAAACGCTGTGTCCCATTGTTGTAACCCTTTCTTGCACACCTTACTGGAATAACAATGTGAATACATTGAATATAAGAATTTATTCGTTTAACCTCCATGTCAAGCGAGAGAGACTCTTTATTTCAAAATACGGAACAATCCTGTAATAAGAAATATCACATGTAGGAAGACAAAGGATAGTTAGTTTTTTGTGTGTATGAGTTTGTGCGTGTATGTGTGTGTATGCGTGTGATCACTATAACATCGTTTTCTTGTGGGAATTGAAGCTTACCGAGTATTCTCCCACTCTTCTTTCCAAATGAATATATATATATATATATATATATATATATATATATATATATATATATATATATATATATACATATATATATATATATATATGCATATATTTCATTTATATATATATGTGTATGCATATGCAAGTGAGGTAACTCGTACATTGAAAGCTTATGCAATGCTCTTCCATAGGGATAGAGCACTCTAGTGGATGGGGAATATATGCTAACATAAATATCTCACTTATATTCAACCTTACTGACCGTCCAGTTCCCTGGCGCAGAGATAGGATATCGGCCTCGTGGTATTGGATGGGATAGTCCATAGCCACATTGAAAAGATCTAATACAACGAAACAGCTGTCTGTGGATGACACAATTATATATCTATTCTATATGTATATATTCATACATATATATATACATGTATACCAAAATTTGATATTATATATATATATATGTATACATATATATATATATATATATATAAAAGCATCTGTATGAGTATATACGTATACATTATATTGAGTGTGTTCATATATAGTATATGTAGTATATTGTAATTATATATATGTGTATACATAACGATATAATGAGATTGTATACAAATTTTTCGGTTAGTTTGTGCTCAAATCGGATGATCTCATTGATTGATTGATTGTCCTTCCTACTATGACACAAGATTAAAAATTACGTCATAGAAACTCTAAAGACTTCATGTTTGATCATCACACATTAAACAACTTGGGATTTGTTGTCTTTTACAAAACTCAAAATTAGGAGTTTTTAATTATCAAAAATACATAATTACTGATTAAATAGCTTTAGGCCTCTTAGAGCCAATCCATACATAAATAACTACGTCTTTTTGACGGGTCTATGGAAGTACACACACACACACACACACACACACACATATATATATATATATATATATATATATATATATAATAATTAAATAATTGTGTCATCCACGGACAGCTGTTTCGTTGTATTACAACTCTTCAGTGTGGCTATAGACTATCCATTATATATGAATTGTTACTAAATATACTTCGTACTTGTAATGGAACAGCTGAACGGTGACTTACGCTCCTTTGATAACTGTGACCTCATTGCTAGAGATAAATTATAGTGTATGTATTTTGGTTTACTCCTCCAAAATATCATTAATGAGATATCACTCACAAGTACCTGGAAAAGTGTTTGTGGGTGTGGGTGTCTGCTATCACTTTTCCAGGAAGTGGGGGATCACAAGCGTATATTTGAGGCGGTCGACAAAAGTGTGTATTCTGAATATAACTTCGAGGCAACTCTGTTACACGTTCGGCATTTGACCACCGGAGAAGGCGCTGCACTCACCACCATTTGTAATTAAAGCAAGTGCAGGCCATTGTAGGGTCAAAAGGTCAGATAGTGCACAGGGCCATTCACGGAGGTGCATGACCGGACCCCAGGGTGAGATGATGGAATGGGCACCAGCGAATAATGACACATTCTCCTGATATGAAAACATCAAGTTTTGGTTAGATAAAACACTTGTATTGCATCATTATCCTTTATTACCTATAAAGTTCCATCTTTCAAACTTTCGTGGAGATAGCCCGGTCCAGGGTTGGGGAAAATCCCCTATCCCTGCGAACGCGCATAATTGGGGGTACCCGTTTCCTTTACGAATGTGGCGTTATAAAGCTCGACATCAAAGCAGAAACTAACACCAAAATCACTTGCTGAGAATAAAGCAGGTACCAATTGCCACATGACTCCTGAGACCAACTTGTGAACAAGGCCCAACCGTCCATATGGCATCTGGCAGTGCTGGTATTCGTTATCCTCCACAGCAATGGTGGTCAAAGGTGACCACAAAAGACAGAAGAAATATGGTGACAAAATGATTCGCAATAGTACAGAGAACAAGTGTCACCCTACAGTTGTTGGTCATTAGAAACAGGACGTATGGATCGAGTGGGAAAATATCAAAGGAAGGAAAATTACAGAGTGCGAAAGATGAACCCACTAAGGTTAAGTTTCCGTGTAAACCTTTACTAGTAAATATAAAGTATGACGTCTTTAGGTGAGACATTAATCAATGGTTTGACTGTCGCTTTGAAGGATGCACCATTTTCTATAATTGATAAAATGGTCACCATTGTGCGTGTGTGTGTGTGTGACCACTATAACGTCATTTTCAAGCTTGAATTAAAGCTTGTCGAGTATTTTTATCACACTCTTTTCTAAATGGAGATATGCATGCATCTATTTCATTTGCATATATATGTGTGTGTGTGTGTGTACGTGTGTGTATATATATAGTCTAGAAAGCATTAAAGCTTTAAACACTAAACATTGAAAAACTTTTTCAATAAAATCTTTTGTGCCGCTGCAGTTACTCATTTCCCAATATCTGTCAATATGATTTATGTAATTTTTGTCAGTTTTCTTTATTTTGTATTTTACATATACTTTATCCCATCCAGTACCGCGAGGCAGGATTGAAACCCTCACATCGGACCCGGAGGATGATATCCTACCTCTGGACTACGGGTGGTCAGTAAGGCTAAATTTAAGCGATACCGATCAGATATAAATGCCGATCAGAGATAAATACGATGTGCGACGTATTTAGGTAAGAAATTTATCAGTGGTTTGAACGCTGTTTCGAACAGGTGTGCCATTTTCTATAATTATTAAAATGGCCGTCATTTACGACAGTGGTGTACGAGTGAATGGAAACAAATAGAATAATAGTATAATCATCATCATTCTATCATATTCATTGTTTGCCAGTTTTGCTTTCTGTTGCATGAATCCTTTCTGGCAGTAAATGGAAAAACGAAACATTTTGCATGTTAATCTTCCAGTTCAGTGATTTTTTTTCCATGCAAATAAGAGAATTTCTTCAATTTCGATCTTTCTAGTTTGTATCAAACTTTTAAAAAATGAAATCAACAAAAAGCCAGTTTCTTCACCACAAAACGGAGACTCTAGAAGCTGATCAGCTCTGCGAATTTTAACCCACAATTCGTGCCTTTTACCTGATAATTGAATTCTATTTTGTACAGGTTAATGTTATACACACCAAAAATACGATGCATCATCGAGGTGTTATGGTAAACGAGCTTTACTCGCAAACATTATATTAATTAGTTCAACCTGCACTAGTTGGTTCACTATTGGGAAAGTTTGACAAACTAATACTGAATCGCAGACCAATTCGCTTATGTCGTGATATTGATCCTCACTGAGAGGCTGTTCACCAGTTGTCTTGTATCATACTAAGCTAAGTTTATTAGATATCTATAAACTGAAATATTTATGTACCTACCGTTGCACGATAGTTAACTTTAATGGGTTTGGTCTTCACCAGGTGTCCCACACTTATGACTTTCTTTCAGATAGTTCTAAACACAGAAATTCCCTGCTAAGTTGTCTTGACGTGGAGTAATGCTTAAAGAGCTCCTCTCGTAGACATTACTGTAGTTAATTCATTATGCATTTTATACTCTAGACTTGCAATCTTCTGCAAAACTAGGCTTCATCGAAGGATCTATTCGCAATCGAAGTGAAATCCAAACTAATCTTCGTAAATATCAATATGAAATGTTTATGCGCTTACGGGGGCGCGATGGCTAATAATCTCGTCTCAAAGGCGAGTCATAAATAGACCGTTAGTTCAAAAAGAGTTCAAGCAGTTGAATGTGAAGGATATATTGACAGGGCATAACAATGTAATCTGGAAAAATATTAAGATATGCAGGATCCATGTATGAAGATTGGTTGGACAGATTATCATCAATTGAGAAAAGGAAATACATCAAGAGGCGTCAAGATCTAGAAGAGGCTGTATCTGAATGGATCTGGCATGCCTTGGCTGTGACGGAGAACTAACAAAGCCTGGTAGTATTATGAGTTAATTCTAGGTCACCCTGGGTAAGTGGTAATGATGCTTCGATTCTGAAGCCATACCAGAACTCGGAATCATCATCTGATGGAGGTTTTGTTGGTGGCATGGCTGCTGTTTTCGCAGTAGTAGTTGGGTAATTTCTTTTAATCAATTGGCATTCTTTCGACACCGCAAGGCTTTATGTGCTAACAAATCTGGTAAATGTGAACTTTGTACAATGCACAGTTGTCGAGTAATCGTAATGGACACACGCATGCACACATTTCTTCAATTGTAGTTAGATTTTTAAGTAGGAATTAATCAGTTAAGCCTTACCACGACTCAGTTTTGAATCACAGAATGCTTTTCATTCTTCACTCCCAAATTTCAAATTGCCCCTGATGTATTCAAACTGCCCCCTCCTCGTGGTACGTGCGTCCTTCGTTTAGAATCACTGATCCACACAAAATCAGCACGTATCAAAGGCAGAGATTCCTCATCTCCTTTCGAATCAAGGAAGCCACACGAATAGTTGATTTTTTTGTTATCGTTCATTCTCATAGAAATCTCGCTCAAGCGAGAACACAGATTTCGCATTCATCAGTTATATGAATTGTGTAGCTTTAATTGCGAATTTTTCTTCTGCAAAATCTATCGACTTGGAAGATTGGCGCAACCTTATCTTCCTCCTCCTTATTTTCACCTTTGTCCTTGTACTAAGCTAAGATTAGTAAATGTAATAATATCAATGTTATCAATAAAAAAAATGCGTTTCAGGCCTTATGTCTAAACAAAATAATTCCAATCTATCAGTGTCACTCTTGTGAGTTATTTTTTTTTATTGATATTTTAAATTCACACCAACAGACTTCTCTGCGCTACCACTTCATACCATCTGATGTCTGCTGAATAATTAGAGAATCGGGAACTGTCAATTATCGTTTTTATTTTATTTTATATTATTGCATTAATACTACCGTTCACTTTAAAAAGATGTTTGCACATAATTAAAAATTAAATCGATTCACATCCGTCAGACAATACACGGCTAATTCTTCCTCACATCCAACACAATACCCAGTCACTGCCCGAGAAACATTGGTCAACTTTGATTGGTTTAATTGTGGACAGTGTCGGATTAGGTTCGTAGCAAAAGTAGCGTATGCTACGGTCTCCAGAATTTCAAGTATCTTGCGCATATGCTTGCAAGCTACCCATAGATTCCGAATCAGTGATTCTGCACTTGGTTTATTATTATAGAACTGTACTGCCTTCAATTTATATGAACGACTGAATGTTCAAGACTAGGGATTTCAACCAATTGTGGTTTTAATTTGAGTCATTATTTCAATACATTTAACGATGTAAATCAGGTATCTATTTGATACATAGGCAACGCATAAGTACAAAGACGTCTGATACTAAAGTCTCGGCCACTGCAGAAAGATGAAAACGAAAACTAAGTAATACTGTAACTGAAATGTCAGATATGTTTGTCGTATTTTCTGACTGTATCATCATCATCATCATCATCATCATCACTACCACCACCACCACCACCACCATCATCATGATCATCATCATCAGTCTTTCAACGTCCGTCATTGGACATAGACCTTCCCCAGGATTTGCCACACTTTTCTATGATGGGCGTCGCGAAGCCTGTACTTTCTGAATTTATGTAGCTTGACTCTCCATATAATACTCCGCCGGCCTCGGTTGCACGTGTGATCTCGGCGAATCAGTGTCGTGAGTCACGATATCCATCGGTTGTCCACCATTCTTGCAACATGGCCAGCCCATGGCCAGATTTTTGATGGATTCTATGATGTCCCTGACTCCTGTCTTTTCCCGGAAAAAAAAACTGTAAGTAATTTGTTAGTAGAAATGTATGTGTTTAAATATCTATGTATATTTTTTTAATTTCGGATCCATTTATAACATATGCTACAGGCCCTGCACGAGCTGAATCCGACCCCGGAGACAAGCCTCTCACGCATCAAACGCAACGGTCGGTCACTAGCCAAGGAGCATTGGTCAACTTTGATTAGTTTATTAGTGAAGTCAACGCTTGGAAGGAAAGCACTTCCGACAAAGGTCCACTACGTTAAAAGATAGAAAAATGTCGTACTTCATCCATCAAGGTAAGATATTTTTAGAAAGCTCAGATGTCCGCACAGGACTGCCTTTCGATGGCCACAATAAAGGTCAAATAATCACAACTGCGCACACATACATATAATGAACAAACTGTAATAGATAGATATGAATAGACTATGATAGATAGATAGATAGATAGATAGATAGATAGATAGATAGATAGATAGATAGATGTAGGTTGTGATAGGTATCTATATGTAGATAGACGTGAACATACTGTAATAGCTATACATAGATAGATAGATAGATAGATAGATAGATAGATAGATATAAACAATGATAGATAGATAGATAGATAGATAGATAGATAGATAGATAGATAGATAGATAGATAGATAGATAGATGTAGGTTGTGATAGGTATTTATATGTAGATAGACGTGAACATACTGTAATAGCTATACGTAGATAGATAGATAGATAGATAGATATAAACAATGATAGATAGATAGATAGATATAAACAATGATAGATAGATAGATAGATAGATAGATAGACAGATAGATAGATAGATAGATAGATGTAGGTTGTGATAGGTATCTATGTGTTGATAGATGTGAAAATACTGTAATAGCTATACGTAGATAGATAGGTAGAATGAGAGATAAATAGATAGATAGATATCCATAATTATAAACGTAAATACACACACCTTTCTTTTCAAATGAAAGCATTCATTCAACGATTTTTCCATTTGGAAAAATATTTTATAATGCAAGTTAAAAATTTGTTGGTTTCAAACGTTCACCCTTTTAGACATCGAACAGATCTGCTATCCTCTTGGTTTTGCGACTTGGTTGCATTGAAATCTCCTTTCATAAAAGTCTCTCTAAATATTGTACCTGTTTCACGACCCTGACATTTAATATCATTGTACATACTCAGAAAGGGCGAATGGGTTTGATCTGAAGACATTATCCTACACGATAACCCGTGCTGATTTACTACAAATATTTAGGATAAACTCCGGATAAGTACAGCATCTGTCCAGAAAAAATTGTACTACAGCCATTCATAGGCAGTGTAACCAGAGGTCACAACAATAAGCTAAAAATTCAAACAGCCACAGGGCTGAGAAAACACTCCCTCTCAGACAGATTCGCTCTTACCATTTACCAATGATTTATCAGATGCCAGAATCACTTCTCCAAACATACACATATCATATCAAATCTAAAAATATCTCAGACACCAAATGTTTGAATGAAAATTTTAGAACTCATCGAATTCACATGATATGATATATACATATATATGTATATAACTTCATTGGCAGAGGCAGAGATTATAAGTAACTCTTATAGCTGAATTTCTATCTGTGTCATAATCGACAGACCATCATGTTTGAGAGTGGACGGCAGGTGATTCGGTCAAATTTCCTAACACTTGTTCGCCCGCTATTCGGGAACTGAGTCAATGAAGATCCTTCTGAAATGATGTCAGTGTGCTAAAACTCCTAAAAGTCTGTTCATCATCCTAATTGCTCACTGCTTTCTCTGCAGAATGGGAACTAATTCAACAAGTGACTTTCTTTTGGTTGTTCTAGGTTGCCAGGCACCTTCACTTTATTTGTATATTTTATATATGTATATATATATATATATATATATATATATATATATATATATATATATATATATATATATATATATATATATTACAACTCTTCAGTGTGGCTACAGACTATCCATTATCCCATCCAGTACCAAGTGGTAGGATCGAAACCTTAGCTTCAGACCCAGAGGCTGGTATCCCACTCTACTCCACGGAACTGAACGGTCAGTAAGGTTGAATTTAAGTGATATATTTATTTACGCATATATACTCCTCGTCCACCAGAGTGCTCCATTCCATGATGGAAGAACATTGTGTGTGTGTGTATATATATATATATATATATATATATATATATATATATATATATATATATATATATATATATATATATGCATATACTTAATGATAAAGTTTTTTTTTCTGTATGGTTCGTATGTATTGTTGTCTAGGTTAAATGAGATATCTGAAAAATTAACAGTTTTCAAGTCGTGCATATATATATATATTTATATATTTATATATATATACACACACACACACACACATATATATATATATATATATATATATATATATATATATATATATATATATATATATATATATATATATATTTATACACACACACAAGCGAGCACATATAGCAAGTAAAGCATACAACTCTAAGAATTAACATTAAAACTATTGAGAATCAAATCCACTTACTTGGTCCCCGCGTTTCCTCACAATGCATATGCCATTCAAGTCGTCCAAATTTCTCAAGCGTATATCAGTCCAGTCGTCCGACTTTCTTTTCCCCTCCTCTTCTTCCTTTACTCCATCCTTAAAAAAATTCCTTCGCCCAAGCATATATCGCACAACGTGTTCCGAGTTTTCCGTCCATTTTTTTTTTTTCTTTCAAAATTGCTCTTCAACAAAATACATAATTTATATACAAGAGAACGCAAGCCTGGATATAGTGGCTGTAAAAATTGTCCGAAAGTTTATGATTTAGCATTTCAGGCATACTTTTAGTCATTATTAAGATCAGTGGAAAACTATGGATGTTATTAGCTTTTCAATTTTTTCAATACAATTTTAAACTTGGTGTTTGCAAATGAAGAATTTCGCCTTCTGCAGTTGTTGAAACGTTTTTGGAAAAATTAAAATACGATCGACATCCGCAGTTTTTCATTGATAATGGTCAAAGGTATGGCTGAAAGCGTTCGATCACTAATGTTCTTGCAAATTTACATTTATTAGTTCCAGGCATACGGTCTCTTGTACGTGACTTTGCCCTTTAACTTAATGCAGGGTTTTCGACCACCTGACCCATGTCGGGATGACTTGGGTGAGATAACCTGACTGAGTCCAGCCCTCTGATAGCTTAGTATAGAAGTAGTTAATACCATTTTTAAAGTTGTTGCAATGACACGGCTATGGATTGAACCGGACCTACCACTAGGCCATGGTTTATTGGTATGTAAACTAGAAAAATTTTTAAAAAAACAAAAAAAAAATCCGTCTATTCTCTTAATTGTAGGGAAAGACTGTTGCCTAACAAACATTGTATGTGTGTGCGTGAGTGTGTATCTAGATATGTATCAGTGGCATATGTTGCTTTGGATCTTGAGTGTGCTCTCTGATATGAGCAAAAAGCATTGGACAGTTGAAGACTTTTGGTGGAATGTAAGGATGATGGCCCAAGATTCCAATTGTAAAAATTGGAGAATTCATGGAAAACAGAATTTGAATTAAACACTAATATCAGTTGATAAGATTGTCCGATCTAAATTTTATCTTTCTCCCATTAATTTTCTTATTTCCTTTTATTTGTTCACCGTTCGTTGCATCTAATGCACAAAGGTGTGAAACTTTACAATTTGCTATCGGGACCAATTTCCCTACCTTATACAAAAAAGGTTTTTGATGTGCTCTGCTTTTTACAGACACTAGATTTTTTTTCGTTTTTGTGCATCCATAGCAGAGAGTACATCCAAGATGTTATGCACCATACGCCACTGAGATATATATATATATTCCTGTATCGCAAAAGAGCGTCTGAAGACCCCGGTTAAAATACGGCGAAATGCATAAATCATTATCTTATTGATAATAAAATGAATTTGAGATGTGGTACACCTTCTCAATCTTTCACTTCCATATTGTCAAATTACTACCACCATGCTGTCGGATTATCTTACATCCACAGAACACACACACGCGTGTACACGTGTGTAATTATTGTATATCGTAATGAAATGTGTAATTGCTTTAGTTTATTTCAATTGATTTATTTATCTTGAACATTTTCTTCAAGCTTTGACCCATAGCTGCTGGCTGACGTTTAATCTCCCGCACAATAAGAATGCAATTACGATGTCAGAGAAAGAGTGGGTGTATGCAGAAGAGACAGGAGGGATTGAATCAGCGAAGAGAGTGAGTGAAAAGAACGAGTGAGAGATAGTGAGAGAGAGGGGGTATAGAAGAAGAAGAAGAAGAAGAAGAAGAAGAAGAAGAAGAAGAAGAAGAAGAAGAAGAAAAGGGGGAGGGAAAGAGGTTCTTCTTGCGAAAAACTAATGATCGACCATCTCTATAATTGTTAGCAGTACATTTTTTTTACGTCAGCTTGCCGCTTCAAGGCTCTAGCTCAAGAAGTGGTTAGGTATATACGTACATCTATATACTTACATTCATATGTCTTTTTTCAGAGTCAGTGGCTGGGTCTGGTTAGATTGACACGTGATGTAATTGGAATTTTCTTTTAGTTCACTGACTTCAGCATATATAGAGATACGTTTGCTCTCACACACACACACACACACACACACAAACACACACACACACACACACACAAACACACACACACACACACACACACACATATATATATATATATATATATATATATATATATATGTGCATACATATATTTATATACAGCCCACCATATATATATATATATGTGTGTGTGTGTGTGTGTGTGTGTGTGTGTATATATATATATATATATATATATATATATATATATATATATATATATATATAAGATGCTACCCAAAAGTTTGGGAAACTTGAGGGTGCTTAAGACGAGAAATGGCTTCATCATTGACAGAAAAAAATCTGTTGGGATGCGACGTGTCCTTTTAAACACTAACAACGTTTTTTGTCTATCTCTATTTAGATCACTTAACATGTTTAGTTGATCATCTGCCGTTCAAGCTATTAAGGCATTAACATCACAACACTTTAAATCGTTTAAATATTCTCTATTTTTATGTTTATTACCACATTTTCTCTGTCTTTTAGCTTTGAAGGCTCGCCGAAGAGAGCTATGGTGATATCATATCCCCTTGTCTCACTCACTTTCCAATCTTCATCTTGTTAGTATCTTTACGAAGTGTTATTATTGCTATGTCCTTTTTGTATATATTCTCAATGACCTTTACATAATTCTCATTTATATCTTGTTCTCGCGGTGAATTGAAGACAGGCGTGCATTTGATTGAGTCAAAGACGTTGAAGCCTTAGAAGAAGCGAAGGAAGACATTTACCAAGGTCAGGCAATAAAGCTAGAGAAAGGCCACGGAAATGAAATAAGACGGTGCATTTGGCGTAAACAGAGACATACTGGAAAGCAAATTGCCAATTTCCACAAAACATAAAGTATATAATCAATGTGTGACAACAGCTATGACGTACGGGTGGGAAACCTGGAAACCACTCGAAAACAAACTCTGAATAGCACAGAGTGCAATGGAAAGAGCAATGTTAGGAGTAATCCTGAGCGAAAGGAAATGATCAACTTGGATCCGATGGAGGACTAGGGTGAAGGCTATTGTGAAAATAATTAAACGACAAAAATCGAGATGGGCAGGGAACATGACAAGAAGAAAGCAAACAGATGAAGCAAAAAGCTAATCGATTGGTGTCCGTGGGACAGTAAACGCAGTAGGAAAAAGCCAGGCAAAGATGGAGAGAGTTAAAACAACTTGCCGGCCAAACATGGAAGGCGGTGAGAAAGGCCTTTGTCCAGAAGTGAATTTATAACAGCTTCTGTTGCTGCTGCTACTGCTGATGAGTTTCAAGGTGAAGTGTAACGTGTTTACGACCGACCCCATCCTTCCAACTAATGGTTTATATATATAGGAGTTTTCTAGACGTAATCCGAACACTGGCTCGGTGTCCATGGTCATACTGCAGTACCCCGACCCCAATCTTCGCTTGCGAAGCCAAACCATTCATTCATTCATTCATTCAAGTGCTTGGCAACTTCGTTTCGTATGCGAGACCGAAGCCACGCATTTCCTACAGATTCTTTAAGATATTCATGATTTCCATTCAGCAGACGCGCCTTAACCAACTTTCCAAGAATAGTTTTTTGTGTGTGTGTTTGTGTGTGTGAGGAGTCAATTTGCAATGTAAATTTGTGTTAACTTGATCTCTTAGTTTGAGTCTAGCAGTGTTTACGCTTTTAAGGGGTGGAAAGTGAAGACTGCCGTCAAAAGGCGAGAGCAGTAACTTATTCATCGATCACCCATAACCGCCAACACGGATGTGCTACCTAATGATGCTGATTTCTATTGAGTGACTAACCAGACCCATTTTATTTCTTTTGCTTTTGTTTCCCAATGTCCAAAAACCTTGACCAGCATAGCCGAGATTCGCTGTAATGACTGTTGATATAGAATGTTGATACAGAATTTTCCCACTTTACGAAATTCCGCTTTACAACACTTTTCCGTTCCTATAGAAAATAGCGGAAGGCCAACATAGTGTTCAGTGTTTGTTTTGTAGCGAGTCATTATAGAGGCAGCGCACATCCTCTTCCTCTGTCCCGTACAACCAAGTTTCCTGTATCTACAAACACTCAACCTCCGGTTACTCAGCCTGACTTGATAGCATCTCTATTGGGGTCTAAGAACACTCAAAAATTTTTTCCATATGAATTAATGGTAATTGTTTCTTTGCTTTACGGCACACGAAAGGATTTTTCCGGAACGTGCTACTTCTGGATAACATGGATACACCGAAACATGGTATATATTCGTAAGTCTCAATTTCATTTATTGGCAAAGATGTCTTTTGAGTTGACTTTTCTTTTCTTTTTTTCCCCTCTTTGAAAAGTACTTGGCCAAAGTGAATGATAGATAAATAAATAATGAAATGATAAACAAAACAAACGAGGAGGTTATTCTTTTTTTCCTGACATATATATCTACGACATTATGTCAAGCTTCTAGCTTCCTGGCTACATTCTACTTTAACACTGCTAGGTTGCTGTTAGGTTCGCTTTTCACTGTACAAACAAGAACCTAGAAAATATCATTAAGACTCCACATCTCAGAGACTTTATGAATGTCTAATATCTAAAGTATGTCTTACTAAGCTGACTTTTTTCTTCGTTCCTGTTTCAAAAAATTACTGAGATCCATGGATAAGGATATTGCAGGTACTTAAACAAGCCAAACGAGACACAAAATCAAGGGCTAGTTTCCCTCGACGTTTGAATAGAATTTTCAAACTGAGAAACTAATGTCTTACTATTATGAGACTACTAAGAGTTTGACTTGGAAAGTTGGAAATATTCGTATGAATAATAACCCTGTACCCATACATTACAAATCAGTTAATTTATTAGGTAGTAGTAAATTACGTGACCCAAAAGTGGGGAGTATTACGAAAATTCTCCAGCCTATGTCTAGTGATAGAGGGGAGGGAAGGGTCAGGTCAGCCAGCTTGCTAGGGTAAAAAAAAACCTTCAACATTCAAATTAAGAAAACACAACAAATGACCAGGGCAACATGCACAAAAGAGGGTCATGCTTGAAATCACATGAAGAGATCACAATAGCACAGTAAATAAGGAAAAATAACAGAAGTCTGAGATATCATAAAATCCATTAGAAAACTCATATGAAAATGGGCAGATCATATTCCGAAAATGTCAGACAACCACTGGACATTATAACTCACAGCGTTGAACTCCAGATATCATATGCAAAATAAGGGCCAGCAAAAAAAAAAAATTGGTGCCGCGACGCCCATGATCGAGACGTCTCAAGAATCTTTTGGAAGGTCTATGCTCTAACTACGGACGTTAAATGGCTGCTGCTGATGATTTCTGGTGATTGGGGGTAAACCTGTAAGTCTTGGAAGAAGGGAAATGAAGGCAAATAAAATGCGGGCGAGAAGAAACTGGCCTGATTCCATCAGGATCAAACTCGATTCTTTGTTGCAAATAAAGTTGATTACTGGAACTTTTTTGTTGGCTCAGTTGGTGAGAGAGTCGCCTAGCAATCACCAGGTCGTGATTTCAAATCACTATCGGAAATGTTAATTTTATATACCCGTTTGGTTCAACGTGACTGGATAGACAAACAGTGAAGAGTTTACTTCCCTAAATTAGGTGAGGATTGTTCTTGTTCTTGTAAACAGAAACAAGAAATGAAGCGGGGAAGAAAAAAACAAAAAATGTATCGATAAAAAGGACAACATTTGTATACATTTTGGTCTCTCACAAAACTATATATTATTTTGTCAGTAAGGTTGAATTTTAAGCGATATATTTATTCATGCAGATATTCCTCATACACCAGAGTGCTCCATTCCTATGTTGAAAGAGCATCGCATAAGCTTACAATGAACGAGTTACCTCACTTAAAGAGTGCTCAACCCTGAATTGGGTAGCATTAATACATACACACACACACACACACACATATATATATATATGGAGTGTATATAAACACTGTATGTATAGTCTGCTTTCTCCTCTCTTTCTGTCTCACTTTCCCTCAATCTCTCTCTTCCTTTCTCAATCAACCTAATGTTTAATGTTGAATGTATCGAGCACTTTATGGAATAAATCTATCATATATCAGATAATGTATTATATCATATGCATTAAATTCCTGATATATATATATATATATATATATATATATATATATATATATATATATATATATATATATATGTATATATATATATATATCAAGAATTAATCTAAAAAAAGTAATAAGAAGTTGTGTGACGTAAAAAAGAAAACAAGATACCTCTTCCTTTGTCCACTCTCTGTGTCGTATCTTCCTATCTTCACCAACTGATAAAAAGAATAAAACCGACTGATAACAAAAGAACACTGTCCATCTCTCTTCAAGCACTCTCCGTTTGAGTCACTTGATTTTTTTACAAATGCTGTTAACCGATTTGGAAATTGGCCTTCATGTGAAATTTCCCCCATTCTTAGAACTGTCGACTTTCATCACAAATAAAAAGACAAAAAATTCTTTTCACTCGCAGCTAGGCTAGTTAGAGGGTGAGAGGAGGGTAGGGGTTTTGGTTTTGGTTATTGAGCTTAGTGTACAGATCGGTCCCTTTCTTAGGAGGATTAGCGGGATTGCTACTGGAGACTCGCTATATTATTCCTAGCTGCTTATAACACCTTGTATATCCAGTTGGTCACCCATTGAGATATTGACCAGGCTAGACGTTGCTCAAAGTTAATGATCATACGAGAACCGGCCTATCCAACGCGATTTTAGTGGGCCAATGGAAGAAATACAAAGAAATGAAAAGAAAAAAAATGAAGAGAGAAAATGGAGGCAAAGATAGAAGACGGAAGGTTTTCATTATGATGATTCCGATGGTAATCCAGTGTGGGAGGAAATAAAAAGACCTAAGAAAGTGGAGGGTGTTCATTGGAAGAAATAGCATTTCGTAAAAGTGAGTGAGTTAATACGGTAGAAACTTGCAACGTGTCTCGTCAGGCAATGTGGGGGAAGAAGAAGAAATGAATGAAAAAAGGGTAAAAGAAGAAAGATAGAAAGAGTAAAAGAGAAGAGAAGAAAGAAGAGAAAGACGAAAGATAAGAACAGATAGAAGGAGAGTAGGGAGAGAAAAAGGGAGAGGAAAGGAAAGAGAAGAAAGAAGAGAAAGCAAGAAAAAAGAAGCAAAAGAAGTAAGAATCTGGGATAGAAAGCAAAAAGAAGGATAAAAAGAAAGAAAGAAAGAAAGAAAGAAAGAAAAAGAGTAAAGTAAAGAAAGAAAAACGAAAGGGAAGAGGGAAAAGGGCAGGAAATGTGGGAGTAGAAAAAGAAAGAAGAGAAGATAGAAAATAAAGAGAAGGAAGAAATGGAGAGAAAGAAGAAAAAGAAAGACGGGAAGAAAGAAAAAACAAGGAGAGAAGGAAGTGAGGAAGGAAGAAAAGATAAAAGGAAAGTGTTTTAGAAGTAACCATGGTTCAATCAGAATCCATAATGAAAGAAAGAAAGAGAGCGAAGAAAGGGAAGAAAATTAAGGAAGTAGTAGAGAAAGAAAGATAAATAGATTGAAAAACAAAGGAAAGGAGGAACGAAGGAAGGTGTTGACCGGCGCTAATTCTCTCAAAAGTATACCAAATACAAGTAACTACGGTCAAATCAGAACTCTCCGAGAAAGAAAGAAAGAAAGAAAGAAAGAAAGAAAGAAAGAAAGAAAGAAAGAAAGAAAGAGAGAAAAAAAACAGAACAAAGCTGTTTTGTAGTTATGTCCTTATTCCATAATTGGGTTTTGGTAGAGTGGAGGGAATTAATTTCGTATTAGTCGTCGGAGAATTGGAGTGTCAGGATGTCAAACCATCGACATCCGAATGACGTCAGAAACGCGTCTGTCATCACCAAACAGAGAATTATCTTGAAGGAAATAGCCATACATACGACAATACCGTCTTAACAGATTCAGCACAAGGCTATAGTCTATACTCGTCTTCCTAGGTACCAATCCGGAACAAAAGAAGAACCGAATCAAAGAATAGGAATATGTTCGCATCAGAGGAAAAATAAAGCAATCAATGAGTTTATTCCCTATATGTCGGTCTCTATTTATAGGGTTAGAGATTGTTAATTATCCATGATTGGCACAATCTGTTGGTGGTCTTTTGGGCGCTCCGGTAACTGACTGATTGTAAATCCAATGCCATTATTGTCTTCACGCGTACATTCACACGTACATACACACATACATATATGCACAATATTAAGTAATAGGCTAACATTTTACATTATTGTCAAACTCCTGTCACAGTTGGAGTCGACTTTGTTTTTCCCCTGTGACAACAAGAAGAACAAGAACAAGAACAAGAAGAGTTCACGCAAAATTTCGGGGTGGTGGTAAACTCACAGTTTCTCTATCCCTTCACCAAAAAGGGAAATTTATGTATGTAAATAAAATTGATATTTCTGTAACGTAATTTGTGATCACGACCAAGTGATTGCTAGGCGACACACTAACCGACTGAGCCAAAATAACAAGTCCAGTATAACTACGAATTTATTTATTATGTAAACATTACAAATGTTGCAGTAATCATTTTCAGTTGGAATAGAAGTTGTTGTGGGGTTCAACCATGCAGCGGCCAGGTTTGTTTATCTATTTGTCAGGTAACTGGAGAGCGTGAGGTTTTCGTTGTTTTCATTATCAGTTTTGAAAAAGATGAAATCTTTAAATGGCAACAATCTGTAAATATTTTCAGCATCATAAAACTTACATCATTTACTTGCAAATAACCCCTAAAAGAGTATACTTATAGTATTGACGAATGAAATCAATGTGGCTGTCCAAAAGTTGATCGTGGAAGCTTGTCCACTGTACGAATTGGAGCAAAACCAGCAGAAGCGGACTGTAGAATGTGTACGGCGTGGAGGCAATGGCGAAGTTAACGATCGTGCTGCTCAAAAGTGGTTCCGGGGGTTTCCATGAGTCACTCGAAGATGCACCTCATAAAGGACGGTTGGTAATCATTGAGTATTGAATATCTTTTCTGAATAATCTTCAAAATTATACAGCTGCTTCCAGGCTGCATTAAGAAAAGATGGTACCTGATACATATTTTTCCTATTACTGTGCAGAGTCGCACTGTTTCCCGACCCATAGAAACAGCGCGTCTCATATACTGAAAAGTCTGCATCTTACATAAATCCTACATCATATATACCAAACGTCACAGATGCTAAGAACTTCGGGTGAACGAAAAAAATGATTGTTTTTCTGATTTTCTTAAAACGTAACAACACTAAAAATACTCGAGTTTCAATTCCCGATGAGTGAAGATCATGGAAAACACTTTATGAGGGTAAAATTCTCTTTACACTCGGCAGTTAATTGAATACACTCTAAGCTGCGTGATGGGTAGAGGTATCTCTCTAGCAGACTTGCATCCTACCAAGAATAAAGTTCTGATCTCGACTAAACTTGAAGCTTTGACGCATACAATGGGGACCAGGATTCTGTCAACGACTGTTTATATTCCATAGGGAGCTATCTCTGAAGAGACGGACGCTTTACCTTTTTATACCTAAAGAGAGATACTTGCTGACAAAGAAATGTGATATTACAGCGACCGAGATGAGGATTGAAATGAAATACCATCTGTGAAATTAGCAGAGAGATGAGGGGAAACGTTTTCCTTCGATACCCGTTTCTTCCAGGAATAGCACTGCCTTGCCGTCAACCAGAAAAAAAGGCGAAGTCAGACTTTTTTATCGGCTATGCTTACCCACTTCATATTTGGTTTCAATGGCGTCTTAAACTTTAAACGATTTTTCGAGTTTCGATATTTTTCCATACGTTGCATTTGCCATTTAACAGATGCTCATTGACTATAGAAATATAATAGGAATATAGATTTTAAAGTAGGAAGATCTGGTTAGTCACTCAATAGGAACCGTCACGTGACCAATGCTTTTTGGCAGCATGCCATGTTAGGGTGATCAATTAGAAAAATTGGGAAAACGTTATCAATTGATTTGTTACTTTTCCACCTTTTCTTGAAGGATGATCACTAAAAAGTCTTAATTCTCCACAAAAAAACGATCACTAATTGAAACAAACTAAGGGGGCAATTTAGCATAAACTTTCATGGTAAGTTGAATTCCCCTGTTAAAAAAAACAATTTAGGGGTGAAATTTTAAAAAAACGGGAAAAACAATGAGTAAAGAAAATAATAATGAGTTTCAGCCCTCTAGCTCCATTAGTACAGTCTGTATGTATGATACATAACTAGCTAGCCAGTCAGACCAAATAGAAAACTGAAGGAACCTATGTTGACATTTCTGGTGACAGTTTTGGTTGATGGTTTTAGTCATAGGATTATTGCAAATAAAGGAGAAATGACACGGTTATTTATGTATGGATCGGCACTCAGGAGCCTACCTATTTTAATAACAAATTTATTTTCAATAATTCAAATATCCTAATTTTGATTTTTTAAAAGTCTCATCTCATCTCAAGCTGTTTCAATGAGTTATGATCTAGCATGAAAAATTTTCTATGACGTAACTTTTATTATAACGTCATAATAATGAGATCATCCCATTTGAGCACAAACAAACAAATAAACAGAAAATCTTTGCCTACAAGCTCATTATATGTTTAGATTTCTCCCCGTCTTTTCTTATTTATTTATCTACCTTCTCCTAAATCTCTATTGATCCAATTTAATGATATTGCTATCACTGACCCATAATAGTTGTTACGTTTAGAAGTAATTTTTATGTGTAAATGTCATAACAGTTATGTGGCAGAAGTAACATAGAGTATACATAAATGAGTTCATCTCTGCCACTTTTTTATAGACTTAATTTTTCTTCTAAACCAAACATGTCGGAATTTTATCATCTCCAGATGAATAATTCAAAATCAAAGCAGATATCACCAGGTATTATTTATTTTAGACGCTTCAGAATGTGGATTCAGTCGCCCAAAATATGAATATGTTGCCGTTCAAAAAAAGATGAATCCCTCCGAAAAAAATATTTTGGCAACAGAGTTTCCATTCAGTAGAGTTTGGTCATGAATAGTACCTAATAATATCTGTTTTGATTGAGTAATATTCCGTTAGAAATAGTAAAATTCTGTTATGTTCGATTAAGAAGAAAATTAACTCATATAAAAATTTAAAAAAAAACATGGTGGGCGTGAACTCATTTATGGGCGACACTATATATATATATATATATATATATATATATATATATATATATATATATTCCGTCAGACGTGTAGACGTATGCACGTGCACGGTGGGCACATTGTACGATCATTTAGAAATAAATATACTTTATCTTATACATTTAAATCTGCTGGGCTTGAATCTGTTTGCGTCAGATCAACTTCAAAAGAATTTAGAAGGAAAGTCACATTGTTACACCGTTTCGGCATCTTCACGAAAACCGACTAATGAGGGTTTCTTAGACACGGGACCACGTGGTCTACGGAATACCATATTGGTGAAGCGTTCATTGGACCAATTATCAATCTCTCTCTCTCTCTCTCTCTCTCTCTCTCTCTCTCTCTCTCTCTCTCTCTCTCTCTCTCTCTCTCTCTCTCTATCTATCTATCTATCTATATTTCTATCAAGTGTTATTTCTGGGGTATATTTACTTCATACGAATCGTGTGAGTGTTATTCTTATATATATATATATGTATATATATATATATGTGTATATATATATATATATATATATATATATATATATATATATATATATATATATATATATAATGTGAACAATAGGAAGTAAGACAGACTCAGGAGTAAAAGTGTACGAAAACTTTGTTTACTAATTAGTTAATCCATCAATTAATTAATTGGTGGGCTGAACATGTTTCGGTTGGTTTCCCATCTTTGGTAGCGTGTACTGTGTGTGTTTGTGTGTGTGTGTGTGTACCATTCAGTAGTTAAAAGTTTTCTGTAAAAAATAAATTTACTATCAGATGCTTTGTTTAGGAAGCAAGAATTGGAGTCCAATCTTTTAGGGTCATGTAAGAGACTGATGACGAGGAGGAGGATGCGTGGGACTTAGTTCTGACTGTAATGAAGTCTGTGCTCTTCTGTGGCAAGATGTGATGGTAGCAGCAGTAGTGGGTCTTGATGAGGCCATAGGGTGTCAGGGTTGAAGGGTAGTGGTTCAGTATTGGATTGTGTGGGTAGACTGAGATAGTGTTCGTATGTATTATTCTCACTGGTCATTTAAAGTTTGTTGGCTCTGATTTGTACGAATGGTATACCATACAAAAGTTTTAGTTGGTATGGGTCTGAGTGATTGTGAAGTTCCCAACATTAGATATAATTGATGGGGGATAGAGTGTGGATGTGAGTTCGTTGTTAGTGAGAGGATTATGATATAGATATCTGTGTGGTTAGGATTGTTAAGTTTGGTGTTAAGTCCATTAGGGGAGAGAGTTTTAAGTTTGTGTGTGTGTGTGTGTGTGAGAGAGAGAGAGTGTGTGTGTGTGTGTGTGTGTGTGTGTGTGTGTGTGTGTGTAAAAATATCCCCGTCAAAAATGACGGGTTTTTTTATGTATGAATCGGCACTGAGGAGTCTAAACCTATTTTATTGGGGTGTTTTTCTCAATAATTGAAGTATTCTGATATCATTTTTTTTTAAATCTTAACTCATCTCAAGCTCTGTTACAGCATGATGACCAGACATTAAGTTTCAAGTGTTTCTTTAACGTAATTTTTATTGTTATGTCATAATAAGAAGATAAATCAACCAATGAGATCATTCCATTTGAACGAATAAATAATCAGAAAAAAATTGCATACCTGCTCATTATATACATATATGTATGGTGGGGGGATTATAAATTGCATTATATCATATTTGAAATTATCTCCCGTTATTACACGATGGATGTATCATGTGGCCTACACAACGTAAATAGAATAAACAATTAAGGAAAATGTGACGGTTGCAGGAATAGTTCCATAGTTCTATAGTTTCGATATAATACAATGCAATTTATAATCCTTCAGTCGAATCTTATCATCATCATCATCATCATCAGTCTTTTATCGTCTCTCGTTGGACAGTGACTTTCCCCAGGATCCACCACATTTCTCTACCATGGGCGTCGCAGAGCCAGTATTTTTTTTTAAATTGTCTAGTTCATCTCTCCATCTTGTATTCTCTAAGCCTCGGTTTCGCATGTGATCTCTTTTTTGTAGATTCTATGATGTCTCGTACTCCCATTTTTTCCCCTGATATACAGAGCTGTTTTGTGATCTCTCCTGGTAAGGTTGAGCATGATTCTCTCATGCACACGTTGTATGCTTCTCAATTTGCTGGTCTGTCTTTTGATTAGGTTCCATGTTTCAGCTCCATAAGTGACTATCGAGAGGATGCATTAGTTGTGTACTCTTCTTTTTAGGATTATTGGGATCGTCTGATTTTAGATTGAGCTTGCTCTGCCAAAGACTTGCCATCCTAGAGTGATTCTTCGCTTGATTTCTTCTTCTTCTTTTGCAGGTTTCATAGAGACTCAGTGTCTTAGGTAGATGTAGTGGTCTACTTTCCCCAGTTTTGCATTTTCGATTTTGACAGTTATGTCCTTATTCTTGATGTGGTTGTTGCACTTGACTTTCGTTTTACTGAAGTTCATGTGTAGGCCGACTCTCTTACTTTCTTTGTTTAGTTCATCTTGCATCAGTTGGAGGTCGTGCAGGTTCTCTTTGAAAAGGACAATGTCGTGTGCAAATCTAAGGTTGCTCAGATATTCGCCGTCCATTTTGATTCATCTGTTCTCCCAGTCCAGGTTTCGCAAGATCATCTCGAGGTAGGCTGCGAAGGGTTTGGGTAGGCCGATATCACCTTATCTTACTCATTTTTGGAGCTGGACGTGTTCAGAGTCTTTATGTAGGCTGATAAAGAATCTGCTGTGACTGTATATACGTTGCAATACTCTGACGTATATAAAGTTTACATATTGTAGAGTGATGGCCTTCATGACCATAGGAATTTCCACAGAGTCGAATGCCTTCTTGAAGTCTATAAATGCCTTAGCGAGTGGCATTTTGTATTTTGCTGCTTTCTCTTTCAGCTGACTTACTGAGTGATGATGGTTCATGGTCGAGTATGTTCTCCTCAATACAGTCTGTTCCCGTGGTTGGTTTTTATCAAGTGTTCTAGTGATCCGGTTGGTGATGATTTTCATGAAAAGATTGTTGATGTATTTGGGTAGACTTATAGGGCTGTAGTTGATGAGGTGTTTGGGGTTTCCTTTTTTTATGTAGAAGCATTAAAACCCCAACGTTTTTCGGGAGTGGTTCCGATGATTGCTGTTGTAAACCTTCTTTCATCTTCTCTTAAATTCTTTTTTATTGCTTTGTTTAGTTCAGTCTATTTTTTTCCCTTGTTGGTAGTGGTTTGAGGTTTTTGCGCTTTTCAATGTGTTTCCTATTTTCCCTTGAGATTTTACTAATGGTTTGTGTGTTTCTTGGTTTGAACATAGTGGCAACTTTCAAAATAACATATACATATAATGGAATGAGGATTCGCTAAACAAATACGTTTATGTTTCTGTCTTATTTGAGCTTCATCAAGCAGAGGGTTTTGTTTATTTTAGATTGCTGTTTGGGACATTTTTGTGGGGGATGTCTACTATTCTAGGTGATAGGGTCTTTTCTTATTTCATTTGTTTTAGTTTAGTAGTTGACTATTGCTTGCTATATTTTTGTTTCATCGAATGGAGATGCACATCTATTTGAGGTTATAAAATACAAACCAGGGGATATGGCGTGAGTGTTAACATTACCAGTAAGTGGTACTTCTACCATAATTTGTGGTATGTTTCCTCTCCGAGAGTATTTCATTCTCACTCAAATCTAATTCCACATGCTGGGGTCCCTTTTAGATTAACTTAGCTGGTTATGGTATGTTTACTATCTGTGAGCATTTTATTCTTACTCAAATCTTTTTTCCTATGCTGGGGTCTCTTTTATATGAACTCAGGTGGTTATTTGATAATAATGAATTTGGTCTACTTCCCCGTGTCTAAGGTAATTACGTTGATTGGATTTTTCTTTAGGGTGACTATGTGAATGAGATATCCATGATAGTTATTTTTAGTATATTTATACGTGGGTTATTAGGTTATGTTTGTTGATAGAAATTTTAATGCACAATGTAAGCTTATGGTAGATTGGTTCGTAGTTTGCATTCCTGGAATATGGGGCGCTTCGCACTGAGGTAACGGTATATAAGCTACCCTGGAGAGTCATTACTCTTAGGTTGATGTAAAAGTCCCAGATACCATCTTTTGCACATTGTTGATAAAATCTCAGACTTATTTTTTAATTTTATTCTTCATTGTTTATGCGTAAATACGCTTGAAGAATTGTTTGAGGGAAAATGATCAGTTATTTATTTACGAGTTAATACCTGTAAAAGAAATCACAGATACATTTTAATTTCTATGAAACTATATTTCAAGAGAAAATAATAGCAAATGTGTTTCAGTTGAAGAATCTATAGTTTCAAAAAGAAAGAAGTTACTTTTATCAGCGACATTTTTACCCTTGTCTGAGAAAGTCAATCGAATTTTTCCTTGTATAACTATGGTAACTTAGCATGAATAGATATCAAACCACCTATATTGGGGAGAATCTAACCCTCAAGCAAGATTAGTTTGTTGGTCATTGCTATAAGGCGTCATTCCTGATCAGTTTTTTTTTTTATATTTATTATCGACTCGTCAATCCCAGTAGAAAGAAATCACAGATTTTTTTGGATTGAGATTATATTTTAAGTTCTGAATTCGTCTATTGAGAATATTGCATAGTTTGAAACAGTGGACCGGAAGTATCTTTTTCAGTCAAATTTAACTCTTTCCCAAGTAGAAAAGTCCACTGTTACGACCAGCGAACCGAGAAAATAAGACTGTTCGTTATTAGAATAGATTTATTGCTGTCATTGTTTTGTAAAAAAAAAAAAAAAACATGCTCAGCTCAGTTCAGTTGATCCTGAGTTATTTGACACATAAGGAAATGATTTTGTCTCCATTTCTCGAACGATCCATGGAGATCCAATCATGTTTTGTAGCAATTGCGTTTTATTTTTTGTTTTTGTTTTGTTTTTTGTTTCATTTGTTTTCTTGAAAATGGATGGATGGATGGATGGATATAAAATGCACTCCCAGCACTGTTCACTCTTCTTGTTTAATATGGAGTTTGGCACCATGATTCAGTAGGTGCAAGCATGTTAGAAATGATCATCGAAGTTTGAAAGAGGCAATTCTGAGCATAAGTACAACGAACACTTTGAAAAACTCCATCATCATCATCATCATCATCATCATCATCATCATCATTTTAAAGCCCGTTTTTGGACATAGACCTTTATCAAGATTTGCCTGACACCTCAGTCAAGGACGCTGCAGAGCCAATATTTTCTAAGCATATCACCCAATGTAATTTTTTACCAGCCATAATTTCGCATATGATCACTGGGGATCCATATTGTGAGTCGTAATGTCCAGGTTATCCGACTTCCTAGCTGCATGGTCTGCCCATTGCCATTTGAGTTGTTTTCTCAACTGATTCATGAAATCTCTGTCCTGAAGAAACATTTCAAGGAAAATGCAGCATTAAACATAAGTGAACTTGCAGGAAAATTAGAGGTGAATTCGTCCGTTCGTTTTCATTTTGCATTTGCGTAGAACAAGGTTTTTCTTAGCAAAGAAGTTGACTGATGATTCTTAAGTTGGGGACTACGAGAGACTATGGTATAGAAGAGAAAGGAAGAGGGTGTGTGCTGCCTCTATAACGGCTCGCTTCAAAACAAAAGCTGGAAGCTATTTCCGCTTTTTTTTTTTGCTTTTAGGGGAAAGCGAAGTCCCGATAAACGGGGACTATCTGTTTGTGAATTCTATTGGATGATTTTTTATAAAAAGAAACTAAAAACTCGTTTAAATGGAAGAATACACTTTTCAAAATGGTGGATGGAAGATATTTTCATCAGCGAACTTGTTATCTTTTAGTGTAAGTGCCCATGGTTACAGATAGAGAGCCAAGAAAAGTTTATCATATAAGTATTTTTTATCTATTTATGCATTTATTTCTTTTTCCATCTGTTTACTTTTATTTATATATTCATTCGATTATTTCAACATTTTTGCTCATTCTTGTTGTTATTTGTAGAAACCGTCAACCATCCAGCTGGATGTATATATCGTACATACAGGCCGCACCAATGGAGCTAGAGGGCTGAAAATTTAAGCATTTACTTCTTATTGTGTCTAAAAAGAAACAGTTTTGTGATCTTTGAAAATATTCCCTTAGGTTTTCATTTGGGGGGCTTCAATTTATAATATAAGCGTATGCTAAATTGGTCCCTTAGGTAACAGTAGTACCAATTGTGGTGGGAGCCCTCAGAACGAACCCAAAGACCTGGCTAGTCGCTCGATAGCATCTGCCATTTGACCAATGTCTTTTGGCAGCAAGCCATTTTAGGGGTGATCAATTAAAAATTAGAAAAACTAGTGTTCAATGGAGTTACTTATCTCGCTTTTTGTTGGGTAGACATCCCTAAAAGTGTCCAAATTTTCAAAAAATAAGTATTCTGACCAACTCTAGTTGTGCTTTCGTCTGGATGGCCCCGATTCTTTCCTTGATTCCAAGTTCTTCCAGTTTTTTTTTTGTTGTTGTTGTTTTTTAAAGTTCTTTGGGTTATTTTCCAAGGCTGCGACCACAATTGGTACAACTATCACCTTCATTTTTACAGCTTCTTCAGCACCCAGGCAAAGTCAAGGTACTTTTCCAGCTTTTCACTCTGCTTTAGCTTCATCCTTTGGTCTGCAAGATCCACTATGTAACACGTCCTTTTTTCCTTTGTATAATACAATCTGGTCTTCTGACTTGGATTGAGTGATCCGTTATCCGAATACCGTTGTCCCGGAGAACTTTGTGTGCCCCATTCTCAAAGACAGATTCAAGTCTGAGCCTGTACTGTTAGTGTGGATGGTCGAACTTCAGTCGCTTTCACAGTTCTCAGTGGACTTTCCTTCCTGTCCAGTCATGCTTTTTTTGTAGCTCTTCTAGACTTGTCTGCTACACTCACTCACTGTATTGTTGACAGTGTCATCTTCATCTTCACACAATCAACACTTGCTGTTTACCTAGGTCCTGTCTATCTCGGATTTTATATAGTTGGTACTTATGGCGTTTTTTATGGATCACTATCAGGAGCGATTCATTTTCTCTCTTGAGGTTTTATTTTGTGCAACCCTGTCAATGCAGTCTGCAATGCCTTGGGTTTGTATTCTGAAATGTCAGTGTAGTTGTTTTCCTTACCACTTTTAGATTCTTGTTTCGGCGTTTCCTAGTTCTCCAGTCTCCCTCTTAGATATATTGCTGTTTCTGGTTATTGTTGATGTTGTTGTTGTTGTTGGTGGTGGTGGTGGTGTTTTCGGTGGTGGTAGGGGTGGTCTGGTTGTTGTTGCTGTTTCTATGAATGGCATCCGGCAAAGCAAGCTGGAATCAAGTTCGGACTTAACTTGCATACGAAAAGGAAGGAGCAAAGCCAAAGCTTCACAAAAGATGTTTAAATAAAAGAAAAATCTCAGGAAGGAATATTGAAGATGCAGTCTTTGGAGAACGTGAGAATTATAATCGATAATGGAGATTCATTCTAACGTCGAGCATTCTGTCGTCTGCGAAGAGATCCTCGCTCTTTTTTGCCCGGTCTTAAATTTTAATGCAGTCTGACAACCAGGTTGAAAGTGTGTATTACGCAGTCGTGCGTATGTGTTTTTGTTACTTCTTATTATCCTTTGCTTTTGGCCAGTAGAATTTTAGGGGTGACCTATGACGAAATAACCTTCCAATTGTTCCAATAGGTTTTCTAAATTACCCAGTAATTCCCTCTAAAAACATTTGAAATTCTATGAGGTTATTTTTCTATGATATATATATGCGCGTGTTTGCGTATGTGTAGGACGCTGTAATAGCTTTAGTAAAAATATCTATCCATGAAATGTATACGTCTAATCAATTCCGTCTAAGGTTTTATCAAAAAGTGACAGCTCGTTCTAGTGAAAGAGTCTATTCTTTTAAATGGTGGGTAATGATGGGTAAGAGATATTTTTACCAGCCAAATTGTTACTTTCAAATGTAAGCTTCGATTGTTACGGACAGAGAATCGAAAAGGTGTTCAATATGTTGATAGATTTCCAAGCAGACTAATTCTTTGACTGCAGTGACAATTGTAACCATTCGTCACTTGGGGTAGAGACGATGAAAATCGTAGAATATTCGATTGTGTCGTGAATAATCCATGTACGATCTTATTTTTAGACTAAAAAGCATGATTGCTCAGTCCCAGGACTGCACCATCCAATTAAACAGACGGTAAGGTTGTTCTGTAATTCATACACCTTCTGTAATTCATACACCTTCAAGGTGTATGAATTACAGAACAACCTTCAAATAGATTGAGTATTTCTTTTCCTTGTAAAGCCCTTAGTATGGTGGGTAGTGGAACCTGGGTGTAACACTTCATCTGTACTGAAAGCCAAGACGTAGCAGCTATAAGTCCTGAAGCAGTTAAGACCTTTTGCGAAGGTGAAAATAGCCATATACCTTGACCAATAATCAGATATTTACTAAGCTCAGTTTGCACAAGGCCAAAAATTTCGGGCATGCAGTATGGATTGATCTCACAACAGTCATGGTGAGCTAGACAGATTTGCTTACTTTGAAAAAGCACCCAAGTTATTTACTAAGCCTAGCTTTTGCATAAAAAATAGGTGGATCATTTTGCGTCAGTTTCCTTGTCTTCTATAAACCGATGTCATCTTTCAGCTAAATTGTCTATTCCATTGTAAATAAACAATTTCAGTTTTGATTCGATTAATTATCCGGGGTTAGTTTCGATATCATCAACTTTTAGCAACTGATAACCTGACAAAAAGTGTTACATAGAGCGAAGCAAGTCTGAAAGTGACAGGTATGAAAAAAGCGACGAATATGGAAGAACTTCCCAGCTCATCTCCATGATCATTTGCTTCGTCGTATTTACAACTTGAGGATGGGTGTTGTCGTACAACACAATCAACGATTGACTTCCTTGCTAAGAAAAAAAGTGTTTTTTTCTTCCAAAGCCACCTAAAGCTGTGACAAGCTATTGAGTTGTTCGGAAAATCATGTCTGATTTAAATGATTTTTTTTAATTGTATCCAAAATCTTAGCCTTCAATATGGACAGTATTATACGTAGAAGAAAAGCATGTCAATAACCAATGGTTATTCCTACAATATATACAAGTGGACTGGATAAGTATAGAATACATAAATAAAATTGGTCGTTATTTTCTGAACAACTTAATAAACCCATTTGTGTGATAATGGACGAATACATCTAAGTGGAATTAGTTTAATTCCCGAAATTCGAAAATTAACTTCAATATACAGCCCTTTTCCTCCTCTCTCGAAAACCAACAACAAATTCGTGTGTACTTTGATTGGACGAATGAAACCCTTAGAACAGGTAACAAATCTTCCGTTTTTAAAACAAAAGCAAAATGACTGATTCACCACTTATATTCCTGATCGTGAGTTATTTGTGTTGCATTTTCCTTCGATAGTTCCACCAATTCATCAGTTTTTAGGTTCTCGGTATGAGCATATATTAGATTCTCAGGATAAGTATATATATATATATATATATATATATATATATATATATATATATATATATATATATATGTTAAGTACTATAGATATATAATGTTCTCAGTATCATCATCAGCTGTCCACAGCAGGACATCCCCTTCCATGACGTAGGTGATTGCGCTAATCCCTACATGAACTGAAACAAGTGACAAAATAACGCTGCATGTAAAAGAACTTCCCAACCTAACTTCGTTGTCGTTTGCTGCGTTGCAGTTGCAATATGAGGACAGGCAGTGGTCTACCTGCCCCCCAAAAGTTATTTGCTCTTCCAATGCGTTATTCGAAAGAGTTGACTTATCCACCTCTGTTTTTCAACTGCAATTTCACGTGTTTTCAGTGCTGTAGTTTCCTTCAAAACTTTCCCCAATTCACCAATTTTCTGAACTTTCCTAGGATTGTCTTTGTACACCTTTTTAAAACTCCGTAAACTATTTTTGACATGTGCTTGAACCTACCGCGTCATTATCATAAGCTTCAGTGATTCATTATCTAGTTTCCACTGTGCTTTTTCCCCAGATTAGATATGAAATGTAAACAGTGACGAATATACATTTTATTTCCAATCATAATTTTCACCATATTAAAGTAAAACTATCACTTATCTGCAAACAATCCTTAAAGAGTATACACTTAAAAACAATAAAGAGAGCCGAATTAACTTCAAAGATACATCTAAGATTTCCCGAACATTGTGCAAAAGATAGAGAAGGTAATTTTTGCATCAACGTAATATATTGGATATTTATTCTATTCTTAAATTGCAGAAATGTGCAGAATGATTTTAAGGGCTATGAGAAGTTACATGTAATCTATGTTCATTTTTTATCGATGGAAGTCTATATGTTAAATGAACTTGAATTAAAAACAGGCTGACTTGTGTTAAGAAAGAAAGAGAGACTAAAAAAGACAAAAGTTATGTTAAACCACATAAATAGGAAGGAAGGAAGTAATATGATGTCATTACAAGGTATGATATCATTAAAAGGCATGACGGTATTAAAAGATGAAACATCTATTCCAATCATTTTTTTGTGCCAGCTGATAATGATTTCATAATAAAATATCCAAGGTCTACATATCTGAAAAAAATGGCCATTTATTATATTTGTTGAAAATCATACTCGCAGAATATCTCAATATTGCGATAATTCACAAGTATGAAATCAATTGACTCAAAGGGAAACTAGCAGTTCTTCTTCTTCCTCCTCATCCTCAGCATAACTGTTAATGGATATGTAAGATTTGACTCTGTCTCTAAGAAACACCAGTACCAATCAGTTGGTCGTGATTTTAAATCATGGTGGGCGAATGTTAATTTTTATTCCCCTAAATTTGGTGAGGATTGTTCTTGTTGTTCTTTTAGAAAAAAAGTCGTCTCCAGGTTTGAGCTGGAGCAGGGTTGCAAATGTACATGTGATTTTTCAATTTTTCGATTCTGGAAGTCACTCTCCAATTCGAAAGGTAGAAAAATATATATGAATTGGCAAAACGGGACTGTGGAAGATGGCTTTTATCTTAAATCTGAATATCATCAACATAGGACTCACAAATTCGAGAAAAAATACTTCTATATTAGCAAGTTTGATTACATAACCAATGTTTGTTTAAATATCCATTCTGCAACATCGATTAGTTTTATTCAGGTTTCAACAGTCATAATAAAACTAGCTTTAGTCGGTAGCTGTCGTTTGTAGCCTCATGGATTTCTGTATCGGTTATAGGCCCTTCCTTGATTAATCCGTGGTCGTTTGACACCTTTACAAACTCCTTGAAGCAGGAATAAACGCGTCATTTCCTTCAGATAACTCAAATTTGATCTTGGGGTGAATCGTAAGTGTTATGCCATATTAACGTTTCAAGTCAAGTATTGCCGGAAGGAAGCACTTCCGAATGCATAGTGACGCCTTGGTTTTCAAAGGTCCAGTTGAAGAGATGAAGAAGTCAAGAAATCTACTTCAAATGGAGGATTGAAACTATCAGTTAAATGAAATCCATACAAAACTACAGGGAAATGGCGAAGTCTTTTGATGTTCCAATTGCGCCCATTTCAGGCTATTCACAGCAAATTGGTTACGTAAAGAAAATCTTAAAAAGGGAGTTCTAACTAAATACTACGGGATAAATCATTATTTTGCATAAGAAAATCTTTTATGGGTCAAATCCTGTTGGGGTACGTCACCCCAAGAGGATATACCCACAGGTTTCGAAATAATTATGTTCGAAAGTGGTTTCAATTGCGTACAATGATCTGAGAGATTATCTTGACCTTTCTTAATCTTGTATCCCTGTTTCTTTTACATCTCAATCTCCCGTATCTATCTACCCATCCATCTCTTCCCCTTCACACACATACACAAGCACACACATGCATACACACATACACACACACACACACGCATACATACTCACATATATTTATATATAAGGTAAACGGTCGACCGTAGTCGGGATGGGCGCGAATCCTATCCTCGATTCATACTTCCACCCTAATCATACGGCTTAGAGTGTTTTTAATTAGCTACACAGGGAAATTTTGTCCTAATGAAGAGTTTTCCGCATGCAGATTACACACATACTCACACACACACACACACACACACACGTATATATGTATATATATATACATATCTAAGCGATGCTATCCAATTGTTCAAGGAATATAAGTGGTGAAATGGCTTTCTCGAATCGATAATTGATAGTGGAGGGGATTTCGTGGAGCTTGCGAAATATCCGGCCAGACCCGGGAAACGAGGCACAAAGTATCTTGACAGATGAATTACTTGATCAATCTATTCAAATTCACCAAACATTGGTATGCAACTCATATATATATATATATATATATATATATACATATATATATATATATATTCCGATTTCACAGTAGAATGTTCCTATGATAAACATGTCGTAGGCTGAAATGGCGTAAAGCGGACAAGCAATCACCATTAATCATACAGAAAATCTTTCGAGCGTTAGCAGACCTCCAAATTGTAACAATGGTATATTACGCTGAATAATCGAAGATTAGAGTGGTGGGAGCTTGAGGAGACTGAGGTCTGGGAGAGAATGGGTGAAGTTTCACTCTGCTCCTATTCTATCACGGCCCGCAGTAAAACAAACGCTGAACGTTACTTTCGCTTTTCGCCTTTTTTTCGTTAAAGCGATAAAGTGAGACTCAAACTTTGTAGCATTGGCCTCCCCGATTACATTGCTTACATTTCTTCAACACCGATCACTGTGTCCCCCACCCATTTTGGTGTGTCTTGGTTCAGTCCAACACGGAATCATACAAAAAAATGGTACACACTTCCTCTCCCCGAAGCACTCAGCACAAGGAGTTGGATTGAGGAACCTCTCTCCGAGACTAAGGAGTTACGGCCAGATCACGTTTGATACATCGATTCTCGTTAGATCATATAAGCTGGGCAATGTCGAGCTTGGTTAGTACCTAAATGGGTTACCATTTGGGAATAAGAGATGTTGCAAACAGAACAAAGCTCTAAGAGTCCTGGCAAGCCGGAAATGGATCTTACTAACAATTGCCTGCGTCTACCTAAGCCTGCGACACCCTCGATAAGGGTATAAGTGGGGAACAAACATACATACATGTATACATATGCTCTACGGCAGTAACCCATAGTTATTTTACGATTTTTTTAGAAACTACCCACTAAAACTGTCAACAGAGTTAACAAAGGTTTCTTCAGTTTTTGAGTGATTCTGGCTGGCTGTCGTGCATAAAGGTTAAATCAATGGAGCTAGATAGCAAGAAATTTAAACATTTATTCTTTATAATGTCTACAATTTATTTTTAAATCTTTTAAAATTACACGCCAAAGTTTTAAGGGGGTCCAATTTACGATGAATGTTTATGCTAAATTGGCACCTCAGTTGATAACTGGCAGGTTTCACATTGATATTTTTGAAAATTCGGACTTATTTAGTGATCTCTGGCAAACAAAAGGCGCCAATTTTCCAATATTTTAATTGAACATCCCAAATACGGCATGCTATGAAGAGACGTCGATCACATCATGGTTTCTATTGTTTGACAGAGCAGAATATATCTTATCGTTCAGTTCGAGCAATCTGGAATTCTCTGATGCTGGTTCTTTTATTCTCCTTTGCAGATTCTTCCATGTTTTTCAACTCAACGTTTTGAAGGTCAATGTTTTCCTATATATATTGTTTAACAATTTTTTTCTTCTCTTGCTCTATTTTTTTTCTTGGTCTCACAAGAGGATTATAGGAACGTCATGATAAACACTTGTCCATTAAACATCTCTCAATCGAAACTGCAGATGCAGAATATATATATATATATATATATATATATATATATATATATATATATCGTTATTGTTTGAGGGTTTGCTTTAGACATGGTAATAGTGCTCATTTTTTTAAATAGAGTGTGAATAGATAGACATTCGCATAAAAGCTGTAATCACTGTCCGTCTATCTATCAGTCTCTCTCTCTCTCTCTCTTTCTCTCTCTCTCTCTCTCTTTCTCTCTCTCTCTCTCTCTCTCTATATATATATATATATATATTCAACTATATCTATATATATCTACCTACATATATATTTGTGCAGATATATGTATATATATATGCATTTATATATATATATATATATATATATATATATATATATATATATATATATACATATTCATGAATATTTGCCACATATGTAATGCTCAAAAGTTTTATGAATTTGGAAAGAATGTGCGAACCGAATGTAGTACGGACTTTTGTCATTTCCCTTTGAGAGCATTTTTTTTTTTGTTAGCTATTGTGTGAACAGCAGTCAAGAGACCAATTTTAAGTATGTGTAATATACGTATAAGGGTTATTGCTTCTGGAGGTGCTGTCTTGCAGTCAGAATCTCCAGAAACTATGCACGTTTGCATCAATTTCTTACCCTGTCTTACCATGAACAAAGAACACAGCTGATCCCAGACCAGAAGAATCGAGAAAGATGAGAGGTTAATTGTTGTGTAGCTGATAAATCGTCACCAAAAAATATACCCCAATCCCAAGAGATTAACGAGGTGAAGAGAATACATGTATCGCCCAAGAGCATTTGTGCAAAGTGAATAAAAACTGACTAAGCCGAAGTTTGAACGCGGCTTGGTCAGTCCATTCTCCGAGCTGATTCTGCACGGCAAAACGGTGACTTCAATCTGGGATCCGCGTCGACCAAGGTTTACCACGGGTGAGCATGTTTAGTTTTGGAGGAAGTATTGTTCCCAAGCTCCACCTCCATCTCCCTTCTCACTCACTCTGGAGGCTTCCAAAGGAGAAAGGCGTTCAATGCATTTGGAGATCAGCACTTGATCTTGCCAGACAGTCACCCATCTAGGAACTGGCCAGACTCGACGTTGCTTAACCCCGATGATCCTGCGAGAACCGGTGTATCCAACATGATTTGGCCGTGACTTGATTTACATAGTTTTGTGGTCGTCCCGGAAAGGATAAATAAGAAGCATAATTAACCAATTCCATCGGCTATTGCTGCAGGCATCAGGGCGTGCCCCTGTCTATTCTACCTCTTTTAGTGAAATGGATAGATACTGCCTGGTAGACGGGTCCCCGGGAACCAAACTTCCATACTTATTCTAATTTGTTTCCGACCGGCCTTGAAGGACCAGGACCCCCCACCCACCCCATTCTAGTAAAGCCATAGAAAGATATTCAAATAGAGACAGAAAGAGACAGAGAGAGAGAGACAGAGAGAGAGAGAGAGAGAGAGAGAGAGAGAGAGAGATAGTGACACACATGAATCTACCGGCAGTGCAAACATTTAATCGATATGGACTCATTTCGTATGAAGTAGTCGGGCTGAAAAAGACAAGCAAACTAGATTTTAGATGAAAAACTATTCACGGATACAATCGCTTGCCTCTAACTGTGATTACACACAAAAGGACATGACTCAGTGGTCATGAATATGGAGGGAAAAGTGTCCAGATAAATATACGAACGGGACAAACGCCGTCACGATTGGTCAGTTACAAATGGCCCGGTTTTCTGGATGGAAAGACAGCAAAATAGATAGATGGGTTGTGGGGGGAAGAACAAAGGATGAAATTCATTTTCTCACAAGAGATATGGAGATAATAGTAACAAAAGATTACAAAAAAAGTTGGGGACATGTTGGTTTGCATATGTTTCATCGGTATATTTTCTCGATTGATTAAGTCGATGTTGAACTGTGGTTTTCCCCCATTAGGCACTGTACTCAGTCTGTCTCTGTCTCTTTCTGTCCCTCTCTCTCTGTCAGTCTCTCTCTCTCCCTCCCTCTCTTATGTATATATATGTTTTTATATAAATAAAGAAATAAAAAAATTAGAATCAAATAGTGACATTAATACTACCCTACAAGAAAATATGAAAACTAAAAAAAAAAAAACTCTTCCCCCCTTTCTCTCTCTCTCTCTCTCTCTCTCTCTCTCTCTCTCTCTCTCTCTCTCTCTCTCTCATATATATGTACATATATGTTTTTCATAGAAATGAAACTAAAAATCTTGAAACTCTAATAGTGATATCAACACTACCCAACAAGAAAATATGAAAACTGAAAAAATAAAAATAAAAACACTCTTCCCCCCCTCTCTCTCTCTCTCTGTCCCTCTCTCTCATATATGTATATATATATGTTTTTTTATAGAAATGAAAATAAAAATCTTGAAACTCTAATAGTGATATCAACACTACCCAACAAGAAAATATGAAAACTGAAAAAATAAAAATAAAAACACTCTTCCCCCCCCCCTCTCTCTCTCTGTCCCTCTCTCTCATATATGTATATATATATGTTTTTTTATAGAAATGAAAATAAAAATCTTGAAACTCTAATAGTGACATCAACACTACCCAACAAGAAAATATGAAAACTGAAAAAATAAAAAACAAAGAACAAATAAAAATAAACAGTGAATAAGATGAATAAATAGATAAATAAATAAAAATCCTCAAACCGACGTGTATGTATTATGAAGAACCTAAGTACAATTTTAACATCCCATCACTTGACAAAATGACTATAGCATAGAAATATAGACCCAAATGTAGTGATCCATATGATAAGATTAGTACCTGAATTTTTTTTCTCATTGGCCATGTTTGTAACCATAGCAATGTCGTCATATTTGTAATCGTGATGAAGTGAAAAAAAAAAAATTTCCATACACACACACATACACACATACACACACACATAAGTATATATCTTTGTCGGTCAGTTCATTTCGATCCATTTTAATCAACATATCAATTTTGGTCTAATCGTATACATATATATGTATATATATATATATATATATATATATATATATATATATATATATATATATATATATATATATATATATATATATATATGTGTGTGTGTGTGTGTGTGTGTTTGTGTATATATATATATATGTATATATATATATATATCAGATTGGATCAATTATTTCGTTGCGTGACACAGTTTAGACCAAATTTTGATCCGACATTTCCATTGCATAATGTGCGTTCAACGTGATATATGGAGAAGCCTTACGTACATGGACAAGGTGGGAGAGTATGTTGAAAAATATTTGTTGTGTAAAATAAATATTTTTTCCATCATTAGGTTAGAAACATATGGATAAAACTACGTACGTGTGTTTGTGTGACAGGGGAATAGAATTTATAATGATCATATGCATGCATACATTCGCGCATATTGTATATTTATGATACGCACTCTCTATGTCCGTCTCTCTCTCTCCCTCTCTCTCTCTCTCTCTCTCTCTCTCTATATATATATATATATATATATATATATATATATATATATATATATATATATATATATATACATATGCGTGTGTGTTTGTGCGTGTGTTGAGTCTTTTCAGACACCTGCACATGATCGATGTATCCAATCTTAACAAATATATCATTTACTCAGGCCATTCAATGATAAACTGAATGATGTAACAGCTGGTGGTTATTGTATATTAGAAGATAATTACTTTAGTCACTAACTCACTCCACTCGTTCCAATGGCGTATCGTCGTGTTTCTTGATCTCGTATTCTGAAAACAAGGAATCATTATAGCGTTTTATGGATTATCTTCTTTTTTTTTTTTTGTCAGCCCTTACTGATGCCTTTGTTCATTAGTTTTCGGATGGTTTATAGAAGTTGACGTAAATTATTGAGAGTAAGGGACTGATTTCACGAAAGAAAGAAAGAAAGAAAGAAAGAAAGAAAGAAAGAGAAAGGGAGAGAGAAAATCCGAAGCAAGAATTCGTAATGGGTTATCTGAGGGAGAAGGAGAACGTAGAAAAGCAAAGAAAGAAAAAACGAAACGAAAACAAAATCGGAATTAATCAACAGAGAGAGAGAGAGAGAGAGAGAGAGAGAGAGAGAGAGAGAGAGAGAGAGAGAGAGCAATGAATTGTGAAAGAGAGAAAGAACGAATCTAAAACAAAACCGGAATGAATCAACGCTGAAAGAAAGAGAGAGAGAGAGAGAGAGAGAGAGAGAGAGAGAGAGAGAGAGAGAGAGAGAGAGAGAGTGATGGAAGGTGAATGAAAGAATGGAAGAAGAAAGAATCTGGAACGATTCCAGAAAGAATCAAGAGAGATACAGAGAGAGTGGAAGAGGGAGAGAAAGGACAATGAATTGAGAAAGAAGAAAAAAAGAAAAAATTTAAAACAAAACCGGAATGAATCAACGGAGAGAGAGAAAGGAGGGTTAATTGTGAAAGAAAGAATCAGAAACAAAACAAGAATGAATTAACAGAGAGAGAGAAAGAGAGAGAGAGAGAGAGATGGAAGGTGAAAGAAAGAAAGAAAGAAAGAAAGAAAGAATCCAAAACTAAACTGAAAAGAATCAAGAGAGAGAGAGAGAGCGAAAGAGAGAGGATGGTGGAAGGTAAAAGAAAGAAAGAATCTAAAACTAAAGAGGAAAGAATCAAGAGAGAGAGAACGAGAGAACGATGAATTGTGAAAGAAATAATGAATCTAAAACAAACTGGAATGAATCAGCAGAGACAGAGAGAGTGCGCAATGGATTGTGAAAGAAAGAAAGAAAGACAGAACGAAAGAAAGAATCTGAAGCAAATCCGGAAAGAATCAACAGAAAGAGAGAGAAAGAGAGAGACCAATGGATTGTGAAAGAAAGAAGAGAGTCGAAGAGAGATTGTAGAAAAGAAAGAAAAAAATGAACGCAAAGAAAGAAAGAAAATGATTGGTTTATGGATTTAGTCACAGGTTCGATTCCTTCCGAAACCCCATTTTCTTTAATTGTTCATTAATCAACACTGTCTAGGCCTAATGACACATTCACCGTGTAATAACAGGAGATAATTTCAAAAGAGGTTTCCAAGTGATATACCGCATCTGTAATTATATCTGTGAGATTACATATCCATTTCTTATCAATATATGTATGTATCGCGCGTACAGGCTGTATCAATGGAGTTAGACAGCTGAAAATTTGAGCATTTACATCCTATTATGTCTAGAAAAAACGATGTTTTTTTAATCCTACCTAAATAGTATTTGCAATGTAAGTTCATACTATATTGATCCAAGAATTTGTGCCCAGAAGCATTCACACTTGTAGAAAATTCAGACTTTTAGTTATCAGTGCCCAACAAAATGCGAGAAAAGGAACTTATTCATTGAACACTTCTTTTTCCAATATCTTAATTGATCGCCCCGAATACAACATACTGTCAAATACATTGGCCACGTAAAGGTTAATATTGAGACAAGTACTTGTAGAATCCTCAAGACCTATCTTCTTGAAATGAACAGAGCCCTAAAGTGTTGTATATCAATAAGATGGAGACTGAAAAATGTGAACTTTCTACCACCATGGCCGACTAAATGATACCATCTGAAATAATGATTAAAATAACTAAATACGGTCAGTCGCCCAGGGCACCAAGTGCTGAGGAGTGCCTGTTAGGTGTTTGAGTAAATAGATGTTTCCAAATACAAATGGAAAAATGAAGGAATTAAACACAGTAAAAATAACAGCAGTCGAAATAATAAAATTCCCTGATGTAAAGTCAGATTTTTCAGGAATATCGGACGGTTAAGCATGTTGGAAGATCCGTAATTCTCTGGGGCTACTTCCTGTCTCTGATACCAGAAGTCTTGAACATATCAAAGGAATCCTGGAATCAAAAGATTACTTTTGGATTTTAAAGCAAAATGAGCTACCCGCTCTAAAGAAAACCATGAGACAAAAACCATATGACAAAAGACAAAAGAAAACACCTGAAGGCATACGAGAATGAAAAGGGAGAAATGAACTGTCTTAAACTGGCCAGAAATGAGTCATAGAAGGTTCAATCCCAGTGTGAGACAATAATAATACTACTAATGCTAAGAGGGGAGAGCAGTCAATATACCCCCGTCGGTTAAATAAAGGATTCGGTTCGTTACTTCCCCACACCTACCAGATTATACCTGATGAAGGCCGCAGAGTACAACGGCCGAAACGTTGTATGAAAAACAACCAAGATGAGGATAGTCCGAATAATAATAGAAATAAGAATTTATCCCATTGGTAATCTTTTGAGAAAGCGGAAATCAGAAGTCATTTCTATGTGCTCCATACACCGCAGGGATGCTGCAAACATTCAAAACTTGAGCAAATTGCAAAGGAAAATAAGGAGAAACTATCAACAAACAAGTGTAGGAAGCATACAAATGGCTGTTAGAAACGTCTGGAGGCATCATTATTGCTTAAGAGGGCGTGCATTTAGACATAAAGGAAAGGTGCCAATTTTACTGTCCAGGTCATATTTATTGATTTCTTCTTTGAAATTACTACATGTAAATTAAAAAGTAATTATAAATGTTACATTACTTGGACATCCTCTTGAAATATTCAGATAATCAAAAGTTGGTTGATTTCCATTTATTTCTGAAGATATTGTACAGTTTATACGAAAAAAAAATGAAGGGTGCCAACCATCCTGAGGGACACAGTACTTTCTGTTGTGGTGAAACTAAGAAAAACAATTGGCGAGGAAATTCACCTCATTATGGTAATAAACTTTTCACTTCTACATAATTATTTTTCTCCCTGTGAGACGTAAATAAATAAGATAATACTATACTTTAATGGACACCGATTTCAGCTTGCCCGGGGCACCAGGAACCATAGGGCCGACCCTGATCACGACAAACTTGATACACCAGATGGAAATCAAGAAAATCTAAACTTGAAACCTTGTCAAATGTCAGTAATTAACACCTTGAATGAATGCTGATTCTCCTTAACTGAAAATTAAGACCAGAAATAATTTTGTCACGGTAACTGACAGGCCATATAACTAAACAATTATCATAACATACGATACCTTACACCAAAACATGTAGATATATTTATGAATGGACTTTTGTAAATCACGCAATGATTGCTATTATGCATGTAATTGTATTATACTGTTTGTCAGTAACAGTTGTATTATTTCCTGACTACTTCCACATTTACAATGCATTTGTATGGTAAATGTTTTCTATTATACGTATTATGTCCCTATTCTGTTGTGACATTTACATTGCTTCATGGCCACTGACAATTTTTACGTCATTTCCAATACGTTTGTATGCAAAAATATTAACGATGCATTTCAAGAGGAAATTCTGTATCTTTTATGCATATAATTGCCATATCTTGTCAGCAACGTATGCATTAATTCCTGGCCCCTGACAATCCCGTTTTTCTCATTTTCAATGAATTTTTATTGTTGCTGTATATCCATCAAACATATAACAGTCTTTTTTTGTTAGTAACGCTTGCATCAATTTTTCATCAATGGAAATCGTTTTTTTTCTCATTTTCAATGAAAATTTATTGTAAATGTTTATCAATTAGACATACACGCACACACACAAACACACACATACACATACACACACATACACACATATACACACATATATATATATATATATATATATATATATATATATGCAATGCTCTTCCATAGGAATAGAGCATACTGGTGAATGAGGGGTTTCTGTGTAAATAGATGCATCGCTTAAATTCAGCCTTATTGACTGTCCAGTTCCGTAGTCCAGATATCGGCCTACGGGTCTGAAGCGAAGGTTTCAATTCTGCCTCGCGGTACTGAATGGGATAATGGTAAGTCTATAGCCCCACTGAAGAGATGTAATACATCGAAACAGCTGTCTGTGGATGACACAATAATATATATATATAATATATATATATATATATATATATATATATATATATATATATATATGACTCGTAGGTTTGATTCCAGCAGCAGACCCATTTTCATTAATTGTTTATTCTATCTACGTTGTTTAGACCAGATGATACTTTCAATGTGTAATGACAGGAGATCATTTCAAACCGACTTTCAAAATAATATACTGCGATTCATGATTATTTCTGTCAGGATTATATTTCCATTTCTTGATATATATATATATATATATATATATATACATATATACAGACTCATAAATACAATGTGCTTCACTCTAATATGTATTTTTGTGTATCTGTGCATGTGTGTGTGAGTGATCAACACAGCTGGGAAGCCATGAAAGAATATCTTCATTTTAAAATATTTTAAATACCCGAACGGTTGAATCTTAAACGACTGATGATCCCCACGAGAAAAAAAAACTAGCATGAAGTGCAATAATATTTAATTCGGTGTAAAGCATAAAAGTCCCTTGAAAATCTTACTTTGACCGTATTAACAGATACATAGAAATAAATGATCGAAATGACATAAATGTAAAAAGTTATATTCAAGTGTTTAAAACTATAAAGCTTCCTGGACTATAACACTCCCCTATTCAGGATTGAGCACTCTCTAAGTGAGGTAACTCGTTAATTGTAAGCTTATGCAATGCTCTTCCATAGGAATAGAGTTTTCTGGTGGATGGAGAATATATGGTAAATAAATATATCGTTTATATTCAACCTTACTGACCATCCAGTTCCGTGGCGTTGGGGTAGGATACCGCCCTCTGGGTCTGAAACGAATGGATAATGGATAGTCTATAGCCACACTGAAGAGTTGTAGTACAACGAAACAGCTGTCTGTGGATGACACAATAATATATATAAAAGAGAATAATGATAAATATACAACAATGTGTATGTGTATCAATTTATTGAGTAAACTTTTAAAATTGCTCAATATCACCAGTAGAGCTGTTATAAAATGAGTAAAGATTTTTCAATGGTTCATTACAGATTGTACAATATATATATATATATATATATATATATATATATATATATATATATATATATATATAAGAAAAGAAAAGATATTCAAATAGGATAAAAGGAAGATCCTACAATCGAGAAAAATAGACACTCCACCAAAAAAACATGTCCTAAATAGGAATCTAAACTTAACTGGTTCATTCGCCTGAAGAAGGACAGAAACATAAACATGTTTGTGTAACAGATCCTCACTTCATCATATTTTAAGTTCTACTCTAAATCAACTGAATGTTTAATGTTGAACGTATCCAACACTATGAAACAAACCTGTCACACATCAGGTTTTATATTATATGGTGTTTCTGATTTGTATTACATATATATATATATATATATATATATATATATATATATATATATATATATATATATGTGTGTATGTGTGTGTGTGTGTGTGTATACATGGGTGTGGATGTATGGATTTTTGGTTACAGTTATATATGTACGCGTGTTATGCGTTTATACACACAGCTGCCACGGGTCTATTTTCCTTTGATGCCGATTATTCATTCACGATTGTTTTGCAGATGGGATAGTTTCCAGCTTACCGTATTCATTAACCTGTAGGTCATCCAAGCACCAGATTAACCTCTGTGCATCAACCATTTCGACTACATCAGTCTTTTGAGTTCCACCGACGGACTAATCAGTGCAGGATTAACAAAGCAGCAAAAGTATATGCTACAGGGTCCGCATTTCCAAGTGCCCAGCCCTGATGATTGCAAGCTATCAATTCAGATCCAGCGATTCTTCACTTCCTCTATCACTATAGTACTATACTGCCTCATACTTCCATGACCGACTGGGTGTTTAAGGTCGAAGATTTTATCATTACAGTTTTGAGTTATTATTTTAATACTTCAATTAATGGATGGGTGTGTAATACATATACAATATATTAATACAAAAGCATATGAAGCTTAAGTAATAGCCACTGAACAGAAATTAAAACGGAAAAGTAATATTGAAATAGCAAACATATGTGTCGTATTATCTGTCTATATAGCAAATGGAAGAATACTTGGATTAGTGCAGTTAATTCGTTCAAAAGGTTTTTCTGTACTGATCAAATCTGCAGTATCCACGGTCTTTCAATGATTTAAAGTGTTGCTGGGTTGGGTTATTTTTTTCAGTTCACACTTTACATGAATTTTTGCAGCAATACCAGAACTGTACTACATCAAAGCCTGCACTGATCAAAACCGCACTGTCCAGGGTATTGCTGTAATTACTTTACTAAGAAAGTGAAAAATTATGTATTCTAATACTTATGTATATTTTTTGTTAAGCAACCTTTTTAAACATATGCTAAAGGCACAATCTGGCACTGGTAGAAAAAACACACTGATTGCATTTCACCCGATTGCTCAATCATCTACTCCGGTCTAAGACCATAAAGAAAATGACTATATCCGTAAGTAATTCTTTATCCAGTCTGATTATAGAGACCGTCAACCAAAACTGTCACCCAAACGTAGGTTTCTTCAGTTTTCAAATTGGCCTGTTCCTCTGGCTATCTGGCTTGATATCTGACTGGCTGGCAGGCTATATATCTATTACGCACACAGGATGCCCAAATGGAGCCAAAGGACTGGAATTTTTTACATTCATTCTTTTTGTTCCCCCGCCACACCACCAAACTAGTTTTTCATTTTTTTTTTTTTTTTGCTTTCTAACTTCATACTAAATTGATCCTTTAGTTTGTGTCCGGCAGCATTCACACTTCTTTTCTTTTTTT
>OY735218.1:37942772-38050272 GCA_963457665.1 Thysanoteuthis rhombus
AAATACACATCTGAAAGAAATATCTAACAAACATGCTTTTGTGTTGCGTAGAGAAACGTATCTGCACTGTGCCTGACTCTCTTGGATGAAAAGCGAAAGGACAACCTCTCTCGAATGGCGCCGTTGACCACTTTGAATGACGGCTGATAGATACCTGGGTGCTTCTCTATCTTCAACCGTGAATAGTTCATTTATTCCTATTGAGAGGACGCAGTATCTTTTGTTCGAAAACGTCAAGTATAACTGTCACCCAAACCGTCAACATATGTTTCTTCTGTTTTTAAGTTGGTTTGGCTGACTGACTGGCTGGCTGGCTGGCTGGCCATCAGTGTATCAGGCTCACAGGCCATACCAATGGAGCCTTAGGGGCTAAAATTTAAATATTTACTCCTTATTATGTATAGAAAAAAAGTTCTTTTATCTTTCGAAAATTGATCTGGAAATGGGTTTCTAGTGAAATGTTCAATTTGAAATGCAAGTTCATGCTAAATTGGTCCCTTTGATTGCGGCCGGCAGCATCTACCCTAATTTTTGAAAATCCGGAATTTTTTAGTGGTCAAGAAAAGATAGAGAAGTAACTAGTTTATTTATCACCTCTTCTTCCAATTTCTTAATTGATCACCTTCAACACTACATCCTGCCAATAGACGTTTGTCAAGTAACGGTCTCTATTGAATGACTAACCAGGCCTGTTATTTTCTTTTCTCGTTAAATTTCGGCTTGTTTGTGAATCTTTAATGTCTGTCAAGAACTTGTACTTCATTTTGTATCATTGGTTTTGTTTGCGGTTTTTTTCAGAGTGGTGATATCAGAATTACCAACGAACCATAACCAAATGGAAATGATGCGATCAAAAACTTGCCTTCACAGTCAATAATTGAACAACCGCAGCGTCAAAATTTGAAGTCATAAGAAAAAACTCTATTGAAGAATAAATATGGTCAAAGTAGATTTTATCTATGAAATCGCAGGCATTTTTTCACAGGAAAAAAATCTGAAATAAAGTTTTGAAAAAGCACATAGATTCTGGAGAATCTAGATACTATTGATAAACCCACCAGAATAGGAGATTTTAAAAAATTGTATAGGTCTAGTGGAGTACTGATGCAAAATTTCAAGTCTGTAGCCAGAACGGTATGGCCAGGAGCTCTGGAACATACGAACAAATAAACGCATAAACATATAAACATACACACAGACAGATACGCATGAAGAAGAAGAGAACCCTTGGCCATCTTTAATGGCTACGGTTGTTCAATATGGCAGTCTCGACTAGGTTTCGTGAATAGGTTTCATCGTTCAATCAGGAGCCCCAGCGGAATTAAGATGGTGTGTCAGATTGAGACAAATACGTTTCATCATCAAGGCGGGCATCCAAACTAATCTCTTATAAAATTACTTTAACGTAGACGTCTGGGCTCTAGCAGTGTACACATCACCTAGATAGAGAGCAACAATAATTGAGCACCCTATCAGCATCAGATTAACTAGGAATGGTCTGAAAGGCGAATGTTCTAACTATAGCCCTAGTCACACATCCTAAGGCATTTCCTGTACTAACATGGATTTTTCCGTTATTCTCCACCACAAGCAAACGTTCATAATTTGAAGCAAGGAACCATAAAAAAAAGAAAAAAGATTACCAAGTATTCTTTCTTGTCGGTTAAAAACTCAATTTGTGGTCTGAGTTTGGGTTGACTGCTACACACACCGTAAAGTCTGACCCCTTCCAAACATGCGCTTTGGAGGGAGTATTGTCCTAGTTCTTCAAATGTCAGTGCAAGCCAACATCAGCAAAATAAACCCAGATCATCTCCTTTGTTTGGGATATTTTACTGCTCCGTTCTAACCCAACTTGTTTAGCACCTTCAGATTCTAATATACACATTCAAATTACAGAAACAATTTTTTTGTGGCAAAATCTTTAAAAGCATAAGAAACGGATGAATTCAACATTATTAGAATTCTTCATGTGCCGAATCCAGACTTGAGTTCATACTTTCCTTTTATCATCAGTAATGATAATGATAACGTTTTTGATGAATAAAACAGATGGATAATCTTTGCTCTGGTGTACATGAACCTATGTTAACGCAATAATGAAATTAGACGTATGTCTTCATCAGATTTGTGCATCATGAATTCGTCAGTTTGGTACGTGAGATGCGTGTTTCCTTTTTACTCAGAGGAATCCATGTTTCGCAATATGATAAAGACGTGTTTAATTTCATTACAGCGTTATCTCTGATGAATGTGTCATTTAATTATACTTTTTAATTGAAAAAAAAACTATACTATCTAGAGCCTTCGTATGACTTTCGAGCCCCTCTCTGCCGGTTAAACACCGCCGTAGGTTTATTCAGAGCAAAGATTACCATTTAATGTTACTATCGGAAGAATTTCTACTCATGTCATTTAAAAAAGTGACGTTACTCTCTAGAAACCAAACAAATAAAACATCTCGAGCAATGGTTAACTTGCTAGACTTGTCGACTGTTGGTATGGTGTTTCATCTGCATAGAAAGTACCAAACGAAACAAAACTTAGAAAAAATATAGCACCGTTGAGTGATGGTTAACAAGCTATACTTGTTAACTATCGTTAGTAGGGTGTATTCCATCTCTATCGAGTGTCCATTTTAACCCAGTTGAAAAAAGGTAAACTGTTGTTAAGCAATGGTTCTCCAACTTGTCTCGCAGACTATTTTTTTGTGTTGTGAAGTTCCAACCAGAGGCGCCATTATTGTAGCCTTGTGCTAGACTAAGCATTACTAGAAATCTTCTTGTCAAGAATTCTACATTCTTCCACAAAGGTATTAGAGAATTAGTTTCACAGTGGATTTTTGTCATTGCTAATGATGATGATGATATTCTTGACAAATACAAGCCTGACTGCTGCAGGATCAACTCCCACTCTTCTTCTATTCCGACTGAAGATGATTACTTCAACTTTTATATTGGATATATTATGAATAAATTAGTAGGTATATAAGACTTGACAGTTTAACTCAGTTCGTAAGAGAGCTACCTTCTAATCATTTGATCGTTATTTCAAATTAAGGTAAGAAAATGTCAATTTCATGTATATAGGTTTGGTGATCAACTAACAATGAATAGTTTACCAACATGAATTTAATGAGGATTGCTCTTGTTGTTGTTTAGGGAAGGGCAAGGTCAACTACAACCTGGACTTGAGTTTGACAAAACTTATCCACTTCTTCTGCCTACACTTGCACTAGGTTTAATTCTGAATCCCAAGATACGCTTGCATTTTCTGCGATTTGATAGTTAAAACACGTTTTTTTTTTCTCAATCGAATTCTTTGAACAGATGGTTTCATTTATCAAATAAAGTTAAGCTTTCAGTAATAGTTCTTCATACCAGCATCGTATATTAAAAACAAAAACAAAAAGCAGTCAAAAGTTTATTTATCAGAAATTACCTCTGAACTGGAAATTGCCGAATACTTTTCGCTTAGTTACGCCATTACATCGACAAGATTAACTGTTTATCTTAACACCAATCAGGAAGAAAAGATAAATATTGTTGATTTAAATTCTCATTTTTTTTCTTCAGATAAGGTATTATGTTGTATGCAAAAAATCCAGACATTGATTTGATAGGCTTCCGAATTCTCTAACGTCTACTTCGACTATTCTGAAAGAAAATACCCTAAAGGTGCAGAATTCGACTTCCTGGCGATGGAGTTACGCCATATTATCACATGATGATAAGTCAGTTCGATAAGACGTGACTAAGCGGATGTATGTGCTGGAGAATTCGGCCAACGGTTTTGTTTTTATTTCATTTCATTTTTTCAATTACTTATTCATTTTTTGCTTGTGTGATTCATGGATTGGTTGGAAAAGCAAGCGTTGGGCGGAGACGAACGCTGAAGTCTGCCCATCAGATGACAAGCGAACAATACGTAAGTTGTAGAATGTCGTTCTGAAGAAGCCTACTCGGAACAAAAGAGCTGACCGCACATTAAAGACAGGTCAAGAAAAACAGGTGACCGCTCATAAGGCGAAGAAAGCAACAAAGAAGATGTCGTGAAATACAATCGAATTGATAGCAAAGAAAAAAGGGGATGTCGCTGTAGAGCAGTGGTCAGCAAGGTGGTCGTGAGCTCAACTCTCATCGGGTACTCCACATTTGTGGCCTTATGATGGACTAAACTAAGCTTATATCTGATGCTTCGCCCTAAAGCAATGGCTAACAAGAAAATCTCACAGAGTATTACAACAGTAGAGAGTTCGATTCTCACTGTGTACTCTTGTATCAAACCAAGCTGAGCTTTTTATCCACACAATCAGAAAAATGAGCAATACTAAATCTCAGTTTCCTAGGGGCAAAATCGTGGCCTGCAATTTGGAACAGACACACACCATTTCATCCATACATACATTCAACTTCAAATATAACAACACAGGAAATTATGTACTTTGATATATTTCTTCTTACACAACACAACAAATAAAAAATGATCATTTTCACTATTCAAACATGAAAAAGTAGCTGTTACTGAAAGAAATATTGTGATGCACAAAACAAAACAAATACAGTAGTCACTTGGTTTGATAGGGTTTCTGGGTAAACAACATTAGTGCTTCTTTCGTTCAGTACCTGCATGAAAAGATTGTTCAAGGATCCAACCTTGGAAAATCCAATATAAAGTTGGCCGTTGGAAAAGTATGGAGAAGTCAGATTGAGGTTACGTTCTTAAGAGATTACCGTAGAGCCATGTAATACTTCTTGAATTTTTTGCAATGTCATAGGAGGTACAGCGCCATCCATCTACCAACAGCAAGACTGTCTAAAAGATTATATAGCGCCAGTATATTGGTAAGGATGTTCATTAAGGTGCTTAATAAATGAGTTCATTTTGTACGTACTTGAAAAGCGGTCTCTCATTGCCTGCAGCTATTCGAAACTGTAGAACGCCACTTATTAATTATCTCTGTCGTCGTCAGTAATTTTCTCCCAAAATTTAATTAAAAACACATTTATTCATTTTCTGCGGTGGGAAAATGAGTATGGTGGCCATCATTAATTAAAGGTGATGCTCTTTAGTTTCCATCTTGCTGTAGGCAGTGGAAAACCACTGTTTTAATGGGCACAACGATAGGACCATAGATATAGAATGCGTCCACAATATATTAGTGTGAGACTCCATGTGTAGATATAGATAGGAAAGAACTGGAATGAATAAGAACGAAAAGAAATAGGTCTGGTTAGTCATTCAATAGAAACCGTCATATAACCAACATCTTTTGGCAGCGTGTCATGTTAGGGGGGGTGATCATTTAAAAATTATTGAAAAGGGGATCAATGAATAAGTTACATTTCTTGCCTTTTGTTGAGCAGTGATCACTAAAAAGGCCTTCGAATTTGAAAAAAACGTCAAGGCTGAAGTACACCAACCAAGGGACCAATTCAGCCCCTAATTAAATCCCCCCCCCCCCAAATTCTAAAAACAAACAAATATTTGCTCGTAGACCTAATTAGGAGCAAAGTTTCAAAATTTTAGCCCTGTAGTTCAATTAGTGCGAACGGTATTTATGGTATCTGCACACATTTATAGCCAGTCATCCAGACCAACTTAAAACAAGAGAAACTTATCTTGGCAGTTCTGGAGACAGATTTGGTTGACGGTTTCTAATTGAGAATGGAAACATTCTCAAAAGTATTAGAAATCATCAACCAAAACTGTCAACATAGATTTCTTCAGTTTTCAAGTGGGTCTAGCTGACTCTCTATCTATCTATCTATCTATCTATCTATCTATCTATATATCGCACCGGCAGGACTTTCACTGATCATTACCCAATAAAAAGCGACTTATCCATTGAAACTTATTAATTGATCTTCCCTTTTTCCTAATTTTTGATTGGTCATCCCCGCCAAAAGACGTTGGTCTAGTGACAGTTTCTACTGTGTGACAAACTAGACCTGTTTGATCTCATAGTTGCTAGCATGTAGGAATATATATATATATATATATATATATATATATATAGAGAGAGAGAGAGAGAGAGAGAGAGAGAGGGGGGGGAGATAGATAGATAGATATAGAGATAGATAGATATAGAGATAGATAGATAGATAAGCATAAGCCATCAAATTCAATAATTTAGAAACTGATTAAAGTCATACTTAACTGAGTCAACCAATTATTCCTAAAATCAGCACCGAGAACTCTGCTTTGTTTTGTTTTCGAACACTGACTGCTGGTACTATAGGGAAATTTACAACTATCTCTGCAAAGAGGCAGAACACACACATGTACACACGTGCGAAACTAAGAATTGTTTCATGCAAAAATAGTTTAAATCGGTGAAATGGAGCCTGAAATATTTGGTTATACCTATCTTCTAAGCTTGCCTGTCCAACTTGGAAATCTGCTTCCGAAATCCTGACTCTTGACTAGTGCACGCAAACCGAGCTCTGGTACCGTTTCGAAATGGGTAACCACCTCAGACTAGTAGATTTTGAAGAGCAAAGGGTTTCATGAAATTTAATTGCTTAGTTTGTTTTTTGTTTTGTTTTCTTTTTTTGTTTTTTTGTTTTTTTGTCTTTTTGTTCGCTGGAACCGCTGCCGAAACGCTGACGATGCTTTAGCAAGATTTGAAATATCAGGCTAAAAAATGCGTCTGTGAGCGATAAGCACATTTTGACAGGCAGCATGTCAGCTGAAGATTCTTGGCCGTCTTTCAATTTTTCCAACGAACGAAAATGTTGTGGAAATTCGAGGAGAGATCTTGGTTGGTTGTCGTCTTACTGTTGATGTGCGGGCATAGATCGCTGGCGTTTCTTGAAGTTCAGATCAACGGATTTTAACGCGCCATCTTGGCAAGCACGGAGTTCCAGCAAAATCTATCTTCGCTGTCTGACAGAGATTCGAAAAAGACAATCGTGTTGAGGACTAGAAAGAACTAAAAAAAAAACCAAACATCCTCGGATTTCCCTCAAAGGTCATTACGATTGACGAGACTAGAGTTTACGTGTATGACGTAAATTCCTTGCTCTTTAAAATCTGCCGTGGTCGCTTAAAGAAAAACAAGCCCGACTGCTGCAGGGACAAATTTTACTCCTGCTTCTATTCCAGCAATATCATTACTGCAACTTTTGTGATGTATAAATAATGAATAGATTCGGGATTATATAAGACTTGTCAGTTTAGCTCTTTTGGTGAGAGAGCCACCTTCGAATCATTTGGTCGTTATTTCAAATTACGGTAAGAAGTGTTAGTTTTATGTATAGGTTTGGTTTAATATGACATGATACACAAACAGTGAAGAGTTTACTTGCATAAATTTAGTGAGAATTGTTCTTGTTCTTTTTGTTATAGGGAAATCTTGTCAGATCAGCTCAAAACTTGAATTGGTGACAAAATCGACGAAGTTACATACACGTTTGTAGAAAAAAGTCAGAAATATGCACTTCGATTTACTAATCCTGAGCAATCAATGGATTCAGCAGATTTTAAAGTCCAATGAAAACTTAAAAGGTTAGGATAAGAGTTAGCCACGAGTCAATGAAAAGATTGCTGGCGGGATCGAATCCGTAACTTGACACAGCTGCTAGCTGGTTTTAGATCTGAAATTTTCGTTGTATGATATTTAGCTACTTGTTCAATGTGAGTAGCTTCAAGTAAAACGCATTGACGTGGAAGGATATTATGGTAAAAAAAAATAAATAAATATTTGCTGTGTAAGATAAATGCTTCCGTAAAATAAATTGCTATTTAATGAGTTTCTTATTTATGGAGTGACTTTGAAGGATAAGTGAAATGTCCGGTAAATCACAGGAAACGCTGGGTAATTTGACAAATAGAACATACGAAACGAACAGGTTGATCAATCAGTTCGAATCCTCCCATCCCATGGATAGCGACTCTGTGTGTTTGTGTGTGTGTGCGCGCTATGCTTAGTTTCAGTTCAAGGCCACTAGTGTGGGACACCCAATGTGGGGCACCCAGTCAGGATAGAATTAATCTTTTGCAAGATTAGTTTGCTTTGTATTACTCCACAGCAAAACATACATATATATATATATATATATATATATATATATATATATATATATATATATATATATATATATATATATATATATATATATATATATAGTAGAATGTGGATTCGCTATACACACATACGTACACACACAAACACACACACACACACACACACATATATATATATATATGTTAGTGTTTGAAAGAAAAGAATTGAGTTGTGTGCATTAATAAGGGAGGGGATTATTTTGAAGATAAATATAATCTGTAATACACTCACACAAATGCATCTGTTTGTTACTAAGTTTTTTTTTAATGAACACACGAGCCAATTATCGTAGATCTGTATTACGCTTTCAAGTCGTTGCAGGCGAGTTCGTTCCTTGCTGTTTGCTCTTCGAATTTAGCCTTGTGCCAAATCTGTCTAACTAATCCTTTGATATGTTCCCTTCTTGCTAAAAACGGTTCTGAACCGTCGAGTGAAGTCAGAAAGTAAACGGATTGCCGATGAATAAATCTTTGATTAAATGATTTCTAGCGCCACCGACATCACTTCTGCCTTCCCGATGGTTTCAGCGTCTGGTCCTGTCGGTGATGGCTGTGAAATCTATCGACATCATTCATACCATTGTATTTGCTGCCGTCGGCGATGTAAATCCTGGAAGCAGATGAGAGAAGTTGACTGTATATTGTCAACAAAAAAAAAAATAACAGGGAATGTAATCAGGGTAGATGGAATGAAAAGGAATGGGCGGTAAAATAGGGTAGGGAAGTAGAATGGGAGAAGAAGAAGAAGAAGAAGAAGAAGAAGAAGAAGAAGAAGAAGAAGAAGAAGAAGAAGAAGAAGAAGAAGAAAATTAGTGTTTAGAAAGGGGAGAGAAAAGTGAGAAAGAGAAAGAATAGATGTAGAAGAGGAAGGTGATTTTAAAGAAGAAGAAGAAGAAGAAGAAGAAGAAGAAGAAGAAGAAGAGGAGGAGGAGGAGGAGAAGAGTTTGGAAAGGGGAGAGAAAAGTGAGAAAGAGAAAGAATAGATGTAGAAGAGGAAGGTGATTTTAAAGAAGAAGAAGAAGAAGAAGAAGAAGAAGAAGAAAATTAGTATTTAGAAAGGGGAGAGAAAAGTGAGAAAGAGAAAGAATAGATGTAGAAGAGGAAGGTGATTTTAAAGAAGAAGAAGAAGAAGAGGAGGAGGAGGAGAGTTTGGAAAGGGGAGAGAAAAGTGAGAAAGAGAAAGAATAGATGTAGAAGAGGAAGGTGATTTTAAAGAAGAAGAAGAAGAAGAAGAAGAAGAAGAAGAAGAAGAAGAAGAAGAGAGCTTGGAAAGGGAGGGGAAAGGTGAGAAAGAGAAAGAATAGATGTAAAAGAGAAAGGTGATTTTAAAGAAGAAGAAGAGTGATGATTTGAAAAGATGGTCTTTATCACGGAAACGAGGCAGAAAGAATTTGGTAATAAGTGGGGAAAATATCAGTAGAAGAATAGGAAAGGAAAAGAATGAGGATTTAAGTAAAGAGGAAGATAAAAAGAATGATTGGTGGTAAAGAGAAAGAAAGGAAGAGAAAGGTAGAAAAAAGAAAAGAAGTGGTGGGAAGTAAAAAGAAAGAAAGAAGGGAAAATGATGAAAAGTGGAAAGAAAGAAAGAAATTGAAGTGATAAAATGTGTAAAGAAAGAAAGAAAGACAGAAAAATTACGAAAAGTGGAAAGAAAGAAAGAAAGAGAGAATGACAGAAAAAAAGAGAAATGATAAAATGTGTAGAGAAAGAAAGAAAGAAAGAAAGAAAGAAAGAAAGAAAGAAAAAATAAGAAGTGGGAAGAAAGAGAGAAAGAAATAGAAGTGATAAAATGTGTAAAGAAAGAAAGACAGAAAAATTATGAAAAGTGGAAAGAAAGAAAGAAGGAAAGAATGACAGAAAAAGAGAAATGATAAAATGTGTAGAGAAAGAAAGAAAGAAAGAAAGAAAGCAAGAAAGAAAGAAAAAAATAAGAAGTGGAAAGAAAGAGAGAAAGAAATAGAGGTGATAAAATGTAGAAAGAAAGAAAGACATCAAAATGACAAATGGAAAAAGTAAGAAGAAAAGATTTTTAAAAAAAGGAGAGAGACAGAGATTAATCCATCAAAGGAGGAAGACAAATGATCAGATGAAAAAGATGCATAAGTTGACTCACTGTGTCCGCGAACCGGCTGTCCGTAAATATCCTTGAAGTACCAACGTTAGTGAAAGCGGAAGAAGACAGAGTTTGCAGGCAGCCCACTGCATTACTGTCACCAGCCTCTGTCTCTCTCTGTCTATCCCCTTTCCCTCTCTCTCCCCCTCTCTCTCTCTCTCTCTCTCTTTCTCTTTCTCTCTCTCCAACATCCACTTTCTCTCTCATTCATTCATTCATTCATTAATTCATTCATAGACTGCCTCAGCCGTAGTCAGTCACAGAAAAGGTACTTGCAAACAACCCAGACTCAGCGCCGCCCCGGCTTTTTCTTCCTCTCACTCGCGCGCACACATGCACGCACGGTAAATTCCAAGGCTTACTTCATCTACTCATCTTTCCTTTGAACGGAAGGGGGATAAGGAGCGAGAGAGCTAAGGAAAAGAAATATCCACTAACTGCAGGAATAAACTGGGAAAAACATCGTGGGTAAAAGTTCGTTTTTTTTTCTACCTCATTTTAATTGGAATTGTCAATTAATTCGCCGAACAGTAGTTATCTGTGGAGTGAAACCTTTCATCCCAAACATTTGGAAAACATTGATTAATACACCTTACATATCCCTTGTTATTCACGTGTGTGCAGACCATTATCAGTTCGATCCTTACTGGATGCACTTCATACGATGCCTTGTACCAGACTAAGCTAAGCCGTCATTCACCTGTTCCCAAGAACTTCGAAAGAATTTTTTTTGTATACAGCTGTTCATGGATTCAAATTCTTTAAACGATTCAAGGATGATAATCTCTTTATAAAACTTTCCGTTGGGAGATATATATATATATATAAATATATATATATACATGTATGGTTTGGTAAAAACAAATATATAAAACAAAAAGACTTTTTGTGGCAGAAAAGAATTCGGAAGAAATTCTAAAATTCTTCGAACAATTTTACAAGAATCTTGGTAATACACAACTTTAATTTGTCACGGCTTCGCTGTGGTTGTTGCTTTCGCTGGAGTTTTTTTTATGACAATATTTTTACGGTAAGTGTAATTATATCTCTGTTTCTCTCAGACAGTCTGCTCGCTCAGGGCCGGTCCTAGTGTTCCAAGCGCCCCGAACGAACTGAACTTTGGCGCCTTTTAAAGTCTCGAATCATTGGTATCTCTGAAAAATCTGACTCCACATCAGGGAATTTTCTCATTTTGATTATTTTTGTCGTTTAATTTATTCATTTTCACATTATTTCATTTGTATGTTGAAATCCCTGCTGTGTCAGACACATGATAGGCGCCCCCAGCCTCCGGCGCCCCGGGTGACTGGCCGTGTTACCGGTACCCAGAGCCGGCATGATGTTTACTTCACTTGTTAAAATAACAGCTTTTCTCATTTAGACTATTTTTATACTGTTTAATTTATCCATTTTCGAATGTTTTCTATTTGTATTTGGAGAGCCTTATTGTCTCAGACACATGACAAGCACTTCTGGCACTTGGCGCCCCGGGCGACCACCCATGTTGCCGGTACCTAGGACCGACCCTGTCTCACTTTATTTTATTTGTTAACCTGTACAAACATCTTATAAATTATCTATCCAAGTCGGTAAATAATTGCCTTGTCCATGTCTTTAGACGTATTGATTCTTATGCTATAAAAATTGTTGAACATATTGTGGCTTCTTTTAAATAAATACACGCAATGATGTAATTTTCTCTTGATATTTAAAAATGTGTTTTCATCGAGGAATCCGCTTATTACAGTCGCTTTAGGGCAGGGTCTTGTTGACAGAGTAGGCCCGATGCATAAACGAACTAAGCAGCTGCTGAGGGCTCCAAGACGCAGCGGGGGACCTTAAAATAAGATCGTGCTCTAGCCCACCAAAAAGGCAGTTGGAACCTCGAATCAAATTCGGTGTGAGACCCCATAGAGGCCTGGGTCAACCTTGCTAGATAACAATAATCGGCTGATAACATCAACTAAAGGACATAAAAATTGGAAAAAAGATTCTAATCATTTTGAACTTACATTCATTGAAATAAATTCATTGTTAGGTTATTAAATTCATCTTTAGACACAACTTTACGTTGTTTAATAGATATTAAATCAACTTTTCAATTACATTCCATTTCAAATAAAGTTTTTTTGGACTAGCTGATTTGGATAAAAAAAATAACTGTTTGATAACATTATTTGTAATTATAACGAACGGCTTATTCTGTAATTTGAGAAAAAATCCCTTCTTATTTTTATTTGTTGAGAAAAGGGATCTTTATCATTGAATGATTTAAACCATAGAAATTTACAGTGAAGTTTCTATTTGCTGTTATTGTTATGAAAGATTTATCGATTTGCACGCATATTCAAGTATATTATTTTTATTCGTTGGTAATGGCATATTGTCAATAATCACTTTTCATATGTCACACACCTAAGTCTTTCATTGTCCCAATTAAACTATCTATACACATCAATACATCAATGTATATACATAATTATACATATATATATATATATATACATATATATATATATACATATATATATATATATATATATATATATATATATATATATATGCGTGTGTGTGTGTATGTATGTATTATACACCCACACTTATATATATATATATATATATATGTGTGTGTGTGTGTATGTATAATACACCCACACTTATATATATATATATATATATATATATGTGTGTGTGTGTGTGTGTGTGTGTGTATGTGTGTGTGTGTGTGTTTGTTGTGTATATATGTATATGCAGATATATGTATATATATATATATATATATATATAAATATATGTATATATAAACATATGTATATATATATATGTATATATATATATATATATATATACATATAGATGTGTGTGTGTGTGTGTGTGTGTGTGTGTGTGTAGTACTAGTACACAAGTATTTGAACCAACAGACATGTTGCCTCTAATTGCATGAATTAACAACAGGGCCATTACACCAGAAGAACCAAATTTCATGGCAATAAACATAATAAGGCATACATTTAGAAGTATTTTATGGTTTTGAATGCTAAATTTCGGGATATTGTAATTTTGATAGTGTTGAATCATCATATGGAAAAAAGGTGTCTTCTATCTTGTTCAGAATTGATCTAAGAGACTGAAATGTCGAACTCACATTGCCATTTGGAAGAGTTGCAAATCTTACAAGTTAGTTTGAATAACCCCTACTCAAAATCCTTAATGACCCCTGTTATCTCGGGCAATGGAAAGCAGATTTTGTATCCGTTCAAATACTTATGGGCAGTATTTCCTTTGTATTATATAATATATGTATCTGTATTATGACAAGTACTGTATAATACAGGTCTTATTGGTCACTCAATAGAAACTGCCATACGACCAATGTCTTTTGGCAGCATGCCGTGTTGTGTTATCAATTACAAAAGTGGGAAAAGAGGTGATCAATTAGGCAGTGATTTGTCTGGCAGTGATCTCTATAAACATGTTGATCCATCGAAAACAAACGTGAATGTTGCCAGACACAACCTAGTGATCAAATTTAGCATAACTTTAGATTGCAAAATGAACATCCACAAAAAACTATATGAGGGATGATTTTTTAGAAAAAAAAAGTTTTGTCCTAGGCATGAAAAGAAGTAAGTGTGTCAGTTTTCAGCCCTCAAGCTCCGTTGGTGCAACTTGTTCACGTGATACATACCTTTATACATACATACTTAGCCAGCCAGTCAGCAAGCCGGACCAGATTGTAAACTAAAGTAAACCTATGTTGACAGTTTTATGACAGTTTCAGGTGACGGTTTCTAATTCGGAGATTTCAAAAACAAAACAGTTTTATAAACATGGCACCCGAGCAGTGTTGAATAGCACCACCTCCCTTTCTTACTATATTGCTTATGTCATACATGTAAATTGTCATTTTATATAGGGTATTATGTGTATTGTATATTGATATTATGTCATACTAAGTATATATATATATATATATATATATATATATATAATGTTTACTGTAGAGAGTGAGACAGACTCGGGAGTGAGGTGTTTGGAGGTAAGGTTTATTAATCTTTATAAGTAAATTGTCCATACATGTTTCGGGATTCTTCCCATCATCAGTGGTGTGTGCTGTGTGAGTGTGTATTAAAATGTCCATATATATGTCCAAATATATATATATATATATATATAGTTATGGACTTGAACCAGAAAGTATGTGTCCAGCATTGGCATGGTTTGCCGATATGAAACGATGTATGTTGTCAGCAACACCTTTCCTCATTTCCAGCTCCGCCTCCTACGCCCCATTATGAGAAATGTATTTGAATTACGCGGCAGACTAACTACAAAAAACAAATGAATTGTCCCAAAACATTTCAGTGGTCAATGAATGGAACTGATCTCTCAATAGGAGTTTAGGTGGATCTTGTGAAAATTCGTTAGATAAACCCTTTCAGAAACTGAATTGTGTTCATCATTAAATATTCATATGTTAGCCCGGGCGCTATGATAGAGCTCTGAAGGATTTTACTAATCAAACAAATTGTACATGCTGGAAGGAGGGCTTCTGTAGGTTAGAATATCTTGGGTAGACATTCCAGATCAGTTGCAGAATAAAATACGCCATTTTTCATAATGGCAGATTTTCACTGTGGTGATCTAGTCAGGAAAAATGATCAAATATTGGCATATTGTATATCATTGGTGAGGAAAATCTATGCCGAGTAAATTTTACAAGAGAAGCATATGTCTCGGAGCAAGTAATTTGGAGCTATTCACAATCAAATGTCATAAACCCTTGATTCATTAACCAACTCAAGAATTCCTACGGGGCTCGTTAGGACAAAATGACTTATAGTCGACTTATCGCCCATATTCCTGTCGTGGACTGCTGTCGGCTGATCTTCAAGAATATTGTCAATATCAAACGGGTCTGCAATGCAAAAAAGGTTGGAGTCCCCTGGTCTAGAGTGGACAGTAGAGATGCTAGGGTTGGCCTAACGGTCAAGGACATGGAAAATGGAATTGGTGAGCCGAGACCAAATGTTAGCTGAGGTAGCTTATGTCCATTACCTTGTACCAGTGCCTTTGGGAACATATTATTTGGAGAAGGGGTGGTGACTACCAAGTGACCCCACTTGGCCCCCAAAATGTCAAGAAGAACACAGTATGGTACACCGACAATCTATTTGGTCATGGAGTAATTTCAGTGATAGATAGATAAAGATTGGAAAGAGACTGAGATAGGTAGATAGATAGATAGATAGATGTGATCGGACTGAAATGAATAGAAAGTGAAAAAAACAACAATGAACACAGTTGTATTATGTATGAAGATTACGTAAATAAGGTTTTGTCTCTTTCTCTGCCCAACGATTCTACCGCTACTCCACTTCTCCTTTGCTTTAGTCAATTTCTGTTCAAAGAAATTGAATATTTCGGCTAGCAGGATAAAATTCTTTTCATAAGAAACCACATAATATTACAATGTTTCTTTTCCTTTTTTTTCTACCTAAAAATACCTAAAACTCAAGGGTTTGCAGTTGTTGCTCAATTTCCACTGATCCCTTTGGGAAAGTCATGAATCCATTCCTTCTTCAGCCTTAATTGGCAATCAGTATTAGAGAGACAAATCTGATGTAAATCCAAGAAGATCCGACAGATGGGCAGCAAGCAGAGTAGAAAACTTGTTCCCGAAAGATACGGTTCGGTGAGGCTTAGACATATATATATATATATATATATATATATAGAGAGAGAGAGAGAGAGAGAGAGAGAGAGAGAGAGAGAGGGGGAGAGGGAGAGAGAGAGAGAGAGAGATAGATACGTCAGATCTCTCTATCATGAAGCCAGTACTTTCTGAACCTGTCAAGGTCGTCATACCATCTTATATTCTGTCGGCTGCAGTCTTACATAGGATCTCTGGTGACCCACATTGTGAGTCATGATGACATTCTTGCCGTTTGAGTTTTCTAATGGATTCTATGATTCTATTCCGTTTTTTTTTCTCTCTCTCTGATATATCGTACTATCTTGATATCTCTCCAAGTGATGTTGATCATGCTCTCCAGTGCACGTTGCAAGGTCATCAGTTTGATGGTCAATCTTTCGATTATGTTCAGTGTTTCAGCTCCATGGGTCACTATCGGAAGATACATTGGTTGTATAATCTTCTTTTTATGACTAATGGGATTTTCTTGTTCTTGAAGGATGAGCTTGCTCTACCGAAAGATTGACATTCAGGAGAAAGAAGCAACATCACACACCGAAGCACAAAGTCAATTTATAAATTTTAGCTAAATGCATGAGGGTTTCTTAAAACTAGAATAGACAAAGGCAGTCCGGGTTTGAGAGATGATAGCAAAAAGGACGAAACTTCTCTGTATAATAGAGCAAGGATGGCCGAGCCACAGCTCGCGAACCACCTGTGGCTTCTTGAAATTTAAAGTGCAGCTCGTGGAAATTTGTTGGCTGGATTCCATTTTTCATTACAGTTAATATAAAAAGAGAAAAGGAAAAAAAATTCAAGCTTTCTAATTATCCACTGAGTATGAACAGCGATCTTTAGTGGATGAAAACGTAAGTTCAAGGTTAGAAAAAATGTTTAAAAATACTGAATCCTATTTTGAAATCATTTGGTATATATATATATATATATATATATATATATATATATATATATATATATATATATATATATATATATATTATCACTTTGACTCATACAAATTAACAGTTTTAAAAGATGCATACATGAATGAATATCATTTCGTACATGTATTTGTTGATATTTGTATAAAATTTTGGTTACAAAATGTATGTGTAACAATAAAACGTGCGTGTAAATTTAGATTGTCTCATGGCTCTCCAACAACTGAAGTTTATCTGATGTGGTTCCAACATTAAACAGATTAAGCCATCCCAGTAATAGAGAATCTAAAACTAATGTCGCTCTGGTTAGTCACCCAATAGAAACTGTTCCACGGCCAATGTATTTGGCTCCATGCCGTGTTGCGAATGATCAATTAGAAAATTGAAAAAATGCTTTCCTTTTGTTGGGCAGTGATCACAAAAAAGTCTGAAAAGAAAAAACAAAAAGAAAAAACAAGCGTGGACACTACTAGACAAATACTGAGGGACTAGTTTATCACAGATATTTTCTAGGTATAATAAAGGGTATAGTAAACCATAGTTATCTAGTTTGGTAGGCTACGACGACCGTGCTTAACGAATTTGGCCCTCAGGTTAGCAACTTAGTCTCGAGGGCCATTACTACTGTAGTGAGTTTGATCCTTGGTTTATCTCAAAAATAAATTCATATAAAAGCTGCATGTACAAATAAGTATGTTAAATTATATAATTGGTTGTCTGTTATGTTTGATTCCTTGTATAACCGAAAACTTATAATGGATTGGTCCCTCTGTGATAGATTAACAGAGCTAATAAAACAGTTGAAGGGTTGTAATAAAATAAGATATGCTGTTATGACATAATTACGAAGAATATGTCATAAGAACACTGGTTTCTTGGAAGTTATAAAAAAAAAGAAAAAAGATTTAATGTGTGTTTTGTTTTGTAATGAAATAAATTATATTTTTAATAAAACAAATTTCTTCCAATGCCTTCATTCACACTGCGCGATATCAGTGGTGATTTTTTACATAACATTTTATCTTGAGACTTTGGGTCCAATCACCCTTTAAAGCAGTTTGAGTTGAGATAACACCGTGAAAAAAAAATTAGGGTACTTGGATCATTAAAAATACATTACCTAAGGAAACAGATTTATGCTCTTCAGTGCCGATCAATACATAAATAACTCATCATTTTTTACGGATGTGAGCTTATAAGTAAATAATCAGGCACCTAATGTAGATTAATGGTTTGTAAGCTAGTCTCCAAGACCATCACTACTGTAGTCAGTTTGATTCCCATTGAGTGTTCCACAATTGTAGCTTTGTGTCAGATTAATCAATGCATCCTAACTAAAACGGAACCTAACCAGATGATTGGCTCTCGAACTAAGAACCACGCAACGTGCTTTTCATCACATGGAGAAATCACAAGACAGTCAGTGATATTAGAATACAAACTAAGCTTAGAGATACAGAAATCATTGGAAAAATCAAACGGTAGTGGTGTGGTCATGCTGCAGGAATGTTGATCACAACTCACAGCCTAAAAGGCTGCTGCTGCTGCTGCTGCTGTTGCTGCTGCTGATGATGATAATGATGATGATGATACGGATTTTAATTGATCAATTTATATATAGCTCTTCCATAGCAATAGAGCACTCTGGTGGATGAGGAGTTTCTGTGCAAATGTATATATCGCTTAAATTCAGCCTTACTGACCATCCAGTTCCGTAGTACAGAGATAGGGTATCGGCCGCCGAGTCCGATGTGAGGGTTTCAATTCTGCCTCGCGGTACTGAATGGGATAAAGTCTATAACCACCCTGAAGAGATGTAATACATCGAAAGAGCTGTCCGTGGATGACACAATAATATATATATATATATATATATATATATATATATATATATATATATATATATATATATATATATATATATATATATATAGGTGGTGATGATGATGAATCTAGAATCATTAAATGACCTTTGGAGGCACCTACCTGTGAGACAATTTTTTGAACTCAATCGCTTCCTGTCGTCGTCTTGCAGTACAAGATTTTAAATAGGAGGTTCTTCACTCTTGCACATCTCAATCAAGATTTGGGGAGCAGATTTGGAGCGGTCGCACATTGAGATAAATTCCAATCAAAACTCTCGTTTGTCTTCCTTGATCGACCACAAGGCTTTACATTCTCAACGGCACCGGTCTCGCAATGCTTTGCAATAATTCAGCAGACAGGGCGATCGTTCAGATCCAACACACAAGCAATATAAAAAAAAAAATGATAGAACAAATTCCGCTATGACAAAATGCTCTTTAGTTGCTGTGTGCAGCTCGTTCTAATTGGGCATTTTCGCCGAAACCTTCATAATCATGTTAAATCGTATTAGAAACACCTGCCAAAGAGAGAGTCAAACGTTTGTAGCAATAATTGGTTTGGACTTCGTAATACTGGGTCAAAAATGATGTGCGCGCAAATTCGTCTTGTTCTGTTGCGTCATAGCTAATACAATAAATGAAACGCAAAGAGCACACGTTAGTTTTACACTTCAAGTACAGCTACACAATTTGTATGTAGGATCTTTAATAATATGTTCGAATAAAAAGTGAAAGCGTCAAATTTCCCTAGGTTGGACATCACAGCCATTCCTATAAATGAACATATATATATATATATATATATATATATATATATATATATATATATATATATGTATTAAGGCCCCCCTCTCTATATATATTTATATATATTCAAGCCCTTATATATATTCATGTATATAGTCTATTCTTCGGTAATATAAAGTTTAGTATCCATAACTATTTTAGAGATAATGAGGATTCTATTCATCTGCCGGACATACACAATAAATTTGAAATCTAATTTATACCGTCATTTTTTTATACGTGAATTTGATTATATATATATATATATATATATATATATATATATATATATATATATATATATATATATATATATATATATATATATATATATATATATATAACTCCAAGAGGAGGAGTGTACAGCGAAAAATGGGAGACGGGAGAGAAATAGAAGGTTCCGAAAAGAGAGAAAGAGAGAATGAAAAGAAAAAAGGGGTTACGTAAAAGTAAGAAGTAACGAAAGAAAAAATGGAAGGAAAAAGAAGGCGCATAAGAGAAAGAAAAAAGTCATATAAAGGAAAGAAAGACAAAGAAAGAAAGATAGAAAAAAGGCACAGGAATGAAAAGAGAAAGAAAGAAGCGACATACTAAGAAGAAGAAATTGCGCGAAAAAGAGAAAAAACGATCGGAAAGAAATGAGAAATGGATTTGAAAAGCGAAGATTTAAATCAACAAAGGGGCAAAATAAATTAAATGGCTGATGTAAAAGGTGAAGCAAGCAGACAATTTTGACAGTAAGGAAGAGAAAGAAGACGCTGAAGAATGGTGACAAAATATTCGTAAAGAAATCTTTAAAAAGAGTTGAGGGAAAGAATATTAAACGAGAGATCTGGGCGCCATTCGCTGAATTTGTATCAACCTAGTATGATGGAATACGAAATTTTGCTGAAAGATGGCGTAAGGTCAAAGGAAGCCAGGGCAAATACTTGCATAACTGAATAATGATACGTATAAAAATAAAAATTCAAAAAAAGGATGTGTCAAAAAAAGCTTTACAACAACCTAATATATTTTCTGACCGGGGGAGGGGCGTAACAGTTTTCAGCTTGGAAAACGGAATTGTCTGTTAGTGTTCAGGTCTCGCCGATATCCTTGAAAAAGGCATAAATCCCCATCTTCCTGCACTCTAACTCATGTATATATATATTGATGAAAATGACATTAGGAGGGTGGAGACAGAAATTTATGAAAAAAATAGGTGTTACATCTCGAAAAATTTCATTATCACGTGGGCATGTTTCGATGCATTTCGATACTTGCGAGCCAACTTTTTTTTGCAGTGTATGCTTTTTACATGATTGACGTTTGAGAAAGAAATGGGTATCTTTCTGTGTTGTGAGCTGGTCAGATATTTGTATCTGCGTGGGTGAGAGTCAAGTTTGGTCTGAAATAAGAATGGTCAGTGAGAGGAGGCGCCAGGGGGTATTTGTATCTGTGTTTTTGTGTATGAGGCTTTTCTGAGATAAGAAAGGACAGAGAGGACGGTCAAGATGAATATATGTGCAGAGAGACAGAGAGACGGACAAACAGAAAATGAGGTTAAAGATGAACAAAGCAAAGGCAAAAGTAATATTCAAAAATAAAGTCTCGAAAAAGACCGATAAATACAAGAAGGTAATCAATGCGTTGACTTTAGTCAAGCGAGGAAAGTAGAGGAATACCACGAAAATAAGATAGGTCGGTGTATCACGATTAGCTGGAAACTTACCGAAGCGCTTGAAAACAAACTCAGGCTCGCACAGAGGCAATGTAAAGAGCAGTGCTACTAATAACTCATTGTGATAGAAAAAAGGGAGGACTAGTGTGAAAGATATCGTATGAGTAATTGAGCTGCAAAAATGGAGATGGACCAGGCACATTGTGAAAAGAAGGAGCAAGGTTTACCAATTAATGCCCAGGGTTTGCGGTAAGACATGGCATAGTCTACGGTGATGACGCTCGTCATGGAAGGAAATGGGGAATGCCTTTGTCCAACCATGAACTTACAACAGCTAATGATTATATCATCTATATAAAAGCCATACATGCAAATTAGTATATTTAATTGTAGAATTGGTTTTATGGTCGTCCTTTCCGATTCCTGTCTTACCTAAAAATTATAATGGATTGTCCCATGTGAAACAGGATAACATAGCTAAAACAATTGAAGAGTTGTGAAAATATGAGATTGCCTTGTGTGACATAACAACAAAGATTACGTTATATAAACTCTTCAGACTTTATGTCTGGTCTAACATTTAAACAGCTTGAGTTAAGACTTTGAAAAACTTAAAATTAAATACTTGAATTATTATAAATGAATTACCAAATGAAATAGCTCTTGGCTCCTCAGTGTCGATACATACATGAATAATCTCATCATCTTTGCATATATACATATATATATATATATATATATATATATATATATATATATATATATATATATATATATATATATGATAGTGTACCCTAAATTAAACAAGAGAACCGAGCACCATACGATGAAAATAGATAAGCATAAGTGAATAATTACTTTCGGTAGAAGAATGATGCCGCCAGCAACATGTATAATGTTTTTTGAGATCTTTTGAAAATGTTTGAATGTTCAACAAGATGATAATTTCAAAGCGGAAATGTACATAGCGATATCAGACATGTGTTCCTTGACTGCTGGTGACTTTTAGATTAAGAATAGAAAGTTTGGGATGTTAAAATGGACTATGGAGTGAACTGTCCCGCTCTGTTTCATGTGTGGTTGTGTAAGTAAGATAAAAGATTTGGCTGAAAAAAAAAAAAAAAGATTTGATATTTAATTTGTGGATCTTGGTAAAGATTAGGAAGGAGAAAATTAAAGGATAAGAAAGTGAAAAAGGAAACACAAATTCAAGGCGAAAAAGGTGAGAACGAGATGTTTTTGCGCAGCGAAAATTTCTGATTAAAAATTCAACGTGCCAGGCTGCGAACCTATTGGTGCACTCTCGTATTCGGAGAACGGAAGTCTCGAAATGTCTTCCTCAAAGAAAGAGAAAATTTGATAGAAAATAAGGATCTTTATTTCCTGTTGGGGTTATTTCGAGAGGTGTATGAAATGTCTGGCGAGACACGAGATCTTTTTTTCAGATGTGTCCACACATCTCTATTAGATAATTTTCACTCGGTCTGTCGATCGGTCATTCGGTCGGAGTAAATTATGCCAAACAACAATAGAAATAGGAAGGATGAGGTGTGAGGATGTGACATATTGAAAAGGTTTGACGTCATTGAAAGAACTCTGTTCCGATCATATATTTTACCTGCTGCTTATGATGTCATAATAGATGGTAGATGCATCGTTGAATTTACGACTCTTGTTTGAATATATTATTCAACGTGTATCATAGTTTGTCATCTAATATATATATATATATATATATATATATATATATATATATATATATATGTGTGTGTGTGTGTGTGTGTGTGTGTGTGTGTGTGTGTGTGTGTGTGTGTGTGTGTTTATTTATATGTATTATTGTGGGGAAACTTTGCAATCCAGGGCTATATGATATCTGTGTGCGTCGGTGTAACCTCTTGGTGTAATGGTTAGAAGGTTAGTCTTAGGGATCATTATTACTGAATAAAGATTTTGATTCTCATTGGGTGTCCCATACTTATGGGACACCTGACTTTAGCTCAGAGAGTAGTATGCTAGTCAAGCAGATCATTACAACTGTAGTGCTCCATACTTACAGTCGTGTGACAAACTAAGCTCAGCTCATCCTAGTAAATATTTATATTAGTACCCGTATATCCGTAAAATAGTGGTTAACAATCATTTCTCAGATCATTAATACAAATGGCCTTGTGCCCGACTAAGTTAAGCTGCGCTCATCATCCCGATTAGGTCTTTAGCTTGGCTCAGCAAGGATTAGGAAATTTATTAAAACGAACATGATGCAAATTAATTTGGAAGTTAACATTCGCTCACTGCCGATTTAATCTTGTACATTTCATATCCGAAGGCAACAAAGTAGTTTTCATTGGCCGACTTGGGTGGCTTAGCTAGTTGCGTAATTTGCACTGGCACCAGTGGTTGGTATTCGAGCCTCGGCGAAAAATGGACAGGATTATCCATGCCGTCTTTCAAGGCAAGCAGCCTTCCTTTCTTGGAGGAACGATATAGCACAATCTTCATTCTACTCCTACGTTCCTACAATAGTCCTGGTTTCAGTCAAAGCCAAGCTTAATAAATAACTCTGTGTGTGTGTATGCTTGTGTGGTCATTTAGCATATATATATATTTATATAGAGTCGATTTTCAATATACATATTTATACTATCAGAAGTATTCAGCCTTGCTCGTGTTTATGTATCCTTTGGTGTCCGATCCAGTGTTTCAAGCGCATGTTTCTGGGCGATAGTGCATTCATCTCACAGAAACATTTGACAACTCTATAAGAATGAAATTTCAACCCTTCAAGTACATCAGAAATATCTTGCTTTGATCAGGTTTATGCATTGTCCCCATGATGTCATTCCTTTTGTTTATGTTCCTCAATTTCTGATCCAGTGCATACACCGCATGTTTCTGGGCCATTGTGATCACAGAAACTATTGGCCACTCAATTAAAATGAAATTTTAACCCATTGGGAATAGAAGTACGCAGCCCTGCCAGTATTAGTATATTCCGCCTATGCCAATGCATCTTCTCACCCAATACTTTCTTTGGTGATTGTTACCTTTTCTGCGTTAAAATCAAATCATAACCGATATGTTCCGCTGCACAGTTTGTTTTTGGAACTTCAGAATGGCATTATTCCTTCAAAAATTTCGAAATTTTCTCTGATCATTTAGAGTTATTCTTAGTGCTTAGGGTTAAATCTATATAAGTCTATTGTGAATAAAAATAATTTCTGAATATTTGAAGAAAAAAAACTATTTTGAGGCCTCAGAGTAGGGTGGCGAAATCTAGAGCGGAAACGTTTTGAATTTAAGGCGGGAAAGGTAACGATTGCCTTTTCTTTCATATCATTTCTTTTGCATTCTATTACAACTTTCATCGGAATCTTATTCTTCAATGTTCATTCATTATCATCATCATCTTCATCAGGAGCAGCAGCAGCAGCCTTTTAGCGTCCTTCGTTGACCATAGACTTTCCCCAAGATTTGCCAGACATTTCTATCATAGGCATCGCAGAGCCAGTACTTCCTGAATTCATCTAGCTCGTTACGCCATCTTACTTTCTGTCGTCTGCAACCTTTTACCTGATCTCTGGGGACCCACCTTTAAGACGTGAAGTCCAGCAGTTGTCTGAAATTCTTGCAACTTGTCCAACTCATTGCCATTTGAATTTTCTAACGGTTTTTATGATGTCTTATCTTTTTTCTGATATACTCGCTGTCTTATGATCTCTCCATATGAGGTCGAACATGATTCTCTCGTGTGTACGTCGCGTCGTTCTCAGTTTGAGAGTCAATCTTTTGGTTGGGTTCTATGCTTCAGCTCCATACGTGACTATCAGTAAGATACATTGGTTATATACCCTTCTTTTTTAGACAAGTGGGATTTTCTTCGTTTTGAATGTCGAGCTTGTTCTACCGACAGCTTGCCAACCAAGTGTGATTCTTCGCTTTATTTCTTCTTTCGATGTCTTCATGGAGACTCGGTATCCTAGGTATACATCATCATCATCATCATCATCAGTCTTTTTACGTCCGTCGTTGGACATAGACCTTCCCCAGGATTCGCCACACTTCTCTATCATGAGCGTCGCAGAGCCAGTACTTTCTGGATTTGTGTAACTCATCTCTCCATCTAATATTCTGCCGGCTTCGGTTTCGCATGTGGTCTCTAGGGATCCATGTCGTGAGTCGCGATGTCCATCGGTTGTCCGCCATTCTTGCAACATGGCCAGCCCTCTGTCATTTGAGCTTTTTGATGGATTCTATGATGTCCCTGACTCTTGTTTTTTTCCCGGGTGTACTGTGCTGTCTTGCGGTCTCTTAGTGGTCTACTTTCTCCAGCTCTGCATTTTCGATTTTGATCGCTGTGTCTTCGTTCCCGGCATGTTTGCTGTGAATGACATTTTTTTTTTTTTTTTGCAGAAGTTCATGTGAAGGCCAACTTTCTTTCTTACTGCTTACTTAATAGTCGAATAGTAATGACATAAAAGTCACGATAAAAAGATAAACAATAAAATATAATGAAACAAAACTAGTAAAAAATTAATAATAACCACTGTGATCTTATTTATAAAATACGTCCTGATAAAGTCTCTTCATATAGATTAAATATAGATATTTTTGTATTCACAAAAGGATCCACAAATAAAGAGAAAGATAACGTAAAAGTAGGTCCCAAATTTCAAGATAATGATAAGGTGAAAGGAATCCTTTCGTTTTCAACCTTTTTTTTTCTGTATTTCTTATCTTTTGGGTGTATCAAATTACGTTCATCATCGTTAGATTTTTTGAAAGGGCGAAAGATATGTTGCTGAAATTAAATGAGAGAAGACAGAAAAAAAAACTCCTCAGGAGGGTCGAAAATATGGGTAAAAAATGATTCAAAAAATAATAGAAGCAGACGAGAAAAATAACAGATATGTAAACGAAGCAAGACGCCTACAGTTGACTTCCAAACATATTTTATCTTATGTTCAGACGCCCAGGTGTTTGTTTTGCCTACCGTTCACCATTCATTCGGTTAGAATCTTTTCTCTTGAGATTCAAACCGCTGGGTATGAATTTTTTTCAACATATATGAATGTATTTCCTTTCGCTTGCCCTCTGGGAATAAAACTCACTACTTGTTAGAAAGGACTGAATTACATCTGCGAATGTATGTAAACTCTAATAGAATCAACTTTATCTAACTGATAAGAGAAAAGGTTTTGTGGTTTACGACCCGAATCGCGTTTTATTATTACCGTTGCTTCGGAGATTTGTAAACGGATGTGACATCATTGTGATGTCATAAGATTACGGATTACGTCAGTATGTGACTTGCAGCATAGGACAGACTTTTTTTCTGTTTCTATTCGGTTCCTTTGTTATGGTCGTTCTTTTGAATGGCTCTGAATGATGGAGACTTACGAAAAAAGGCGTGAAAAAAGTTTGAAATCTCTCGAAATAGCTGCCTACGATCAGTAGTATTCACTGGCCTAACAAGATCTCTTATGAGAAACTTCAGATGAGGACAGACATTGAGATTAAGAAATGTAGGTTACGATGGCTCGGTCACATCCTTTTGTTACCCATTGAAAGAATACCTAAAATTGCCTTTCGATTACTATTTATTTCAGAATTTAGCTGTAATCAAATCTGCATTATTATAATCAACTCTTTCGTGATTCACTTCTCCCTCGATTTGCAATATGGCTGCATTGTTTTTAACGTCTGCGAAAATTCACTTATCGTTTACATTAGATATGAACGCCAACAATTAGTAAGTAAATAGGGAAAATTATTCCCTTTAAAAGACTTGATAATGATTCAGCGTTTGCTGATACGTTTTATTTCGCAATCAATTTCAATTGAATGGACTGAGACACGAAGAATTCGTTTGAATCAAGTACGTTATTTATCGAAAATCGATTTTTTTCTGTGCTCATAATGTATTATATAATATTAGTCGAAGTATAAGCCATCTTACTCAAACTAGGATTTTCAGAGAAAGCTCATTTAACACCACCCTTGATGAAAAGTAGCGGATCATTTTTCAAGAATCAATAAAGATTATAAGGATAGATGATATTAGTTAGGTTACTATGATTTTTAATATTAGGTTTACTCCATTTTACTATTGTTGGGTTTTTTTTATCATAACATACCGGGTCAATATAAACTTCATTATTAATATTATTTTATTACCTCCATCTTATTTACTCCATCTTATCATTGATATCTTTCATCGCAACACTCTCTGTTTATAAACTCTTCATTACTATATCAATTTATCACTTGTTTTACTCCATCTTATTGTTGCCTTTAGTTTGAGTACTAAAGAGAGTGTTGGTGTGAAGTTGCTGTCAGTTGATCTCCCGATAGAGCAGCCAGCTATTATTGGTGCGAAAGCTCAACAGTAAATAATAATAATAATAGATGTTGGCTGAAGACCTGAGGAGACTTATTGTCACTCAGCCTTCAGCAATGACCACTGGGCAATCGGCATGGAACTGTAAACCGCAGTATTATTGTAGTCTATGAGAACTAGGAGAGAAGGGCTGGAAACTTGAGGAGAATTGCTGTCACTCAAACTCCAGCGGTAACCACCTGGCAACTGGTGTGAGAATACAAATAAAAATGATAATAAAAACAAAAATTGAAAGAACACAGACAAACAGCAAATGCCGCATGTGCAGAGAAAGAGATGAGACAGTAAACCACATAACTTGTGAATGTAGTCAACTCGCCCAGAAGGAGCATAAGCATAGACACGATAGAGTAGCAACGATGATACACTGGGAACTAAGCAAACAAATGGGATTCAACCATGTGGAAAAGTGATATCAGCACAAACCAGAGGCAGTCTTGGAGAATGACAACCACAAACTACTCTGGGACTTTGACATCCAAACTGACCACCTCATCCAGGCAAGAAGACTGGACTTGGTAATTGTAGACAAGAAAAGGAAGACTTGCCAAATAGTAGACGTTGCTGTACCTGCAGACCACAGAGTAAAGAGGAAGGACAGTGAAAAACGGGAAAAATACCAGGACCTAGCAAGAGAATTGAGGAAGATGTGGAACATGAAAGCCAGGGTAGTACCGGTCAAAGTGGGCGCACTAGGAACTGTCCCAAAAACGCTGAGGGTGAGACTGGAGGAGATTGGGATTAGGGGAAGGATTGAGACTGTACAGACCACAGCACTACAGGGAATTGCACGGATACTGAGGAAAGTGCTAGAAATATAAGGACTGCAACGAATTGTAGCACTGACATGATAGGTGAAAGAGAGAGGAAACGTTAGCTGAAGACCTGAGGAGACTTATTGTCACCCAGCCTTCAGCGATAACCACTGGGCAACCGATGTGAAACTGTAAATCGCAGTATTACTGCGACTTATGAGTACTACGAGAGGAGGGCTGGAGACTTGAGGAGACTTGCTGTCACTCAAACTCCAGCGGTTACCACCAGGCAACTGGTATGAGATCGCAAATAATAATAATAATAATAATAATAATAATAATAATAATAATAATAATAATAATAATAATAATAACAATAATAATAACAATAATAATAACAATAATAATAATAATAATTTGAAATTTGAACGGATCACTCAATCCAGGCCAAAAGACAAGATCTGATCGCTGTCAACAAAAAGAAGAAATTTTGTCAGATAGTGAACTTCGCTGCTCCAGCAGAACACGGAGTAAAATTGCATGTGAAAAGTCACGGATTCATCTAGAATATGCTTGCAAACTGAAAAATTATGAAATGTGAAGGTGACTAGTGCCCATGATTATATCCGAACAGTCTGAAGGGGTCATGCGAAACTATAATAAGCTAGAATACATGAGGAGGTTCACAGTCACTAGATCCCCAACGAAAACCATTAGTTACTACCGTTACGAAAACCCAAAGAGTACAAATAATATTGTCAGTATTGTACTGGCTGCGTGTATGGTCACATGTCGGAAAATGACCGACAAATGTTTTTTTGTATCGATGAAGGAATCTAGAGATAGAAGTAAGACGGTACGTTTGTTTGTTTTTTGTTTGTTTGTTTGAGTATTTTGTTGTTTTTTTCATCCTTCTTCGTCTTTTTTCTCTGTCCTGCGTCATTGCCACGAAAGAAAGAATTCCACTCCAACTCCAAGTCAGTTTTTGCGGAGGAGGAAGTAAAAGGAAGTAATAGATGATAGCTTGATCAGTATGGCATTGGTACACAATGTGTCCACACGACCGAAAAGGGTGAGAGGACTTGTATAGAAAAAAAAACAACTGACCAAATGTCTTTTGTCGATGGAAATATGTAGATAGAGCAGTAAGAATGTGCGTTATGATCTTTCATAAGTTAAAAACGTTTTCCTCCCTTCAATCTTTCTGCTTTCGCACACTCATTTAGACTCCTTCATCATCATCATCATCATCATCATCATCATCATCATCATCATAATGTCTTTTAATGTCCGTCGTTGGACATAGACCTTCCCCAGGATTCACCACAATTCTCTATCATGGGCATCGCGGAGCCAGTATTTCCTAAATCTGTCAAGTTCATCTCTCCATCTTGTGTTCTGTCGGCCTCGGTTTCTTATGTGATCTCTGGGGACCCATGTTGTGAGACGTGATTTCCATCGGTTGTCTTTCATTCTGGCCTGCCCATTGCCATTTGAGTTTTTTAATGGTTTCTATGATATCACGGACACCCGTTTTCTTCCTTATATACTATGCTGTCTTGTGATCTCTCCATGTAAGGTTGAGCATGATTCTCTCATGTGCACATTGCATACTTCTCAGTTTGTTCGCCTGTCTCTTGGTTAGGTTCCATGTTTCAGCTCCATAAGTGACTACCGGGAGAATGCATTGGTTGTATACTCTTCTTTTTAGGATTATTGGGATCATCTGGTTCTTGAAAGTTGAGCTTGCTCTGCCGAAGGCTTGCCATCCCAAAGTGATTCTTCGCTTGATTTCTTCTTCTTTTGAGGATCTCATGGAGATTCGTTGTCCTAGGTAGATGTACTGGTCTTATTAGAATGTGATATTCTAGGCGTTGAGGACCAATAGAGCTTCCCAGACCTCTACGGTTGTGATCAGTTTTAACCAATCTATTATATCACATTTCGTGCAGCCGTAAAAAAAAAAGATTACTCAAATAAAACACAGATAATATAACCAATGAACATAGGGCACTAACATACTTCCTGTTTGTTATTTGACAGACAGAATGACATGTCGCAATTCATAATATAGATTAAAAACTAATTTTACCAATGTGCAAATTTTGTTAGTCAACGGAGAATATTCCAATTCCAAGATTGTCGTCCTTGGTGTGGGAAGGTCTCAGACTGTTTTTATTTGATACCATCAACCAAAACTGTCACCAACACTGAAGACACAGGTTTTTACAGTTTTGAATTGATCTCGCTGGCTAGCTAGCTATGTACGTACGTGTCGCATGTACAGACTGCACCAGTAACAGCTCTGAAAATTTGATTTACTCCTATGTCAAGAAAAAAAAAACTTGTTTTTTGAAAATTCCCTCGTTCATAGGTTTTTTTTAGAGTGGGTTCAACTTGCAATGTAATTATAAGCTAAATTAGTTCCTTAGTTTTTGTTCGGTGGTGTAAACGCTCGTTTTTTTTGGGGGGGGTATCGCTGATTGGAAATTTTATCACTAATTTGAAAAATGTGAGAGAAGTAACTTATTCAATTCGCTGTTTTCTTTGATTTATTAATTGATCTCCCCCGACACGTCATGCTGTTGAAAGACGTGGGTCACATGATGGTTTCTATTGAGTGACTAACAAGACCTGTTCATTTATTTATTCATTCAGGGTGTCTTAGCCCAATCTTAAACTCTTCTGCATCGTTTCCCCCGTTCAAATCTTGTTCAGAATTGACAGCAGTCAACCGAGCGAAGTTCTGCAAAATTTAAATTACTAATCGAAAGTAATTCATTCTTCATTAAACCAACCAGGCGCTTCTTAATCACAAACTCATCCCCATTTGGGAGAAAGTAGACATCAGTTTCCTGGGTTTACATTTTAACAAACAATGCTATCAAAGGTTACTCAAGTTGAGATATCTCCACAAATCACCTCAATCACATATCTAGTTCTAGTTCCGGTTCAACCAACGACTTAAGGCAGGAATCCATGGATGTACGAGCAAGGGAGCTGGGGGCGGGGTCACTTCGAGTGAAACGTGTGAATTTGGGGGTAAATAAGCGTAATTCGACCAAAACCGTAGAAAAATCAAGTCTTCTGACTCCCCTTGTGGAAAGAGTTCCCATACGCCTATGCAAGGTTCACCAAACTTTTTATGGGGCGGACTGGATAGGGAATGTTTTATGTCTTGCAGGCCAAAGCGAATGAGAAAGAAGAAATCATGATCATACTAGGCTGTGAGACACGGCTTGTTTTTTTTCTTCCAATCTTTTCAATGCTTTTCATTGTAGGAGTATACAACCCCATCAGTTTCCATTTGGTGGGGTCAAAATACTGTAGTGCCCCCTATACTTTTAGTTTCACTGACGACCCCTATAAAAACCCTGGACGCTCATGGTTCAGTGCTAACTAGCTCCAGCACCACTAGCTGGGTACGCTTCTAGCCCCAGCTTCTTTCTTTCTCCCTGGCCCAATGCTCCTTAGCGCCAGTATTCCTAGCTGGTCATGCCTCTGGCCCCAGCCTTTGCGGCCAGCCACTCACTTTCCTTCTCTCTAAGATCGTTATGATGTCGCCCACCCACTGACCGATCCGATCTAGGGGACACTACAATACTGTCAAATTGTGGTTCAAGTTTTGTGTATTTATATATAAAACGGCGGGAATGCGTAGCGATGAAACATTGATTCAACTGAGAATTTTCGTATGCAGCATCATATTTTCAATAAAGTTCGTGGATCAAAAGATATGAGGCTGCAGACCGGATTTGTCCCGCTGACCGTATTTTGCCGACCCGTTGCCGAATAGATCCTGGCGTGCCATGTTAAATACTTCACTGGAATTCTCAGGGAAGTGGGACTTACTTAGTGGCACCATCTACTTTCCAAATACGACTATATTCTGGGTTACATGGAACAAGGATAATGGAGTTATCCCTGGCCTGACTCATTGGAAAAACTGGAATCCGTCTGCCGAAAGAATCTTTGGAGTCTTTGTCCGTCTCCCAGTCAGGTTGCCAACGATAGTTGTTGAGTCCAATCTATTCTTATATTTACTTTTGGGTGGGAAAGATCAAGGCTAGAAAGCCCAATAAGTCCATGCTATTTACCTATTGCTGAAGAAGTGGATTCATGCTGCTTTTCCCAAGGGCATAAGTACGAAGTGAACGTCAATTGCCTCAACCAGAATCTGAGTTACTCGGCTCACCGATTTCATTTTTCGTGCAGTTAATCGTTATACCAGTCATTCTCAATGGGGCGCAATATCACCCCCAAGGGAGCAGAAGTTGAGCTGAGAGGGGAGAAGGGGTAGCGATAGATAGTCACATAGAAATGAATTTTTCTTTTGAAAAATGGGCGTTTCGTTTCATGACTACAAAGTCAACCAATAAGGTGGAGGGAGGGTACTTTTCTTTGGTGAATTGCAGAATATTTGTTTTATATATAGATATAGAACTTACCCGTAAAAATGACGAGTTGAATTATGTGTGAATCGACACTAAAGATTCTAAAGCTGATTTAAAAGGTAATTCATTTTGAATAATGCAGGTATTTTAATTTTGAGGATTTTTTTTATTTTTTAACTCAACATTAAACATTTAACATTCTCTCACATTACCCATGACTAAATGTTAGTCATAAATAAACATGACCAAATTTCATTTTTTTTTCTTTTATTCCAGTTTTAAATGATCAGCTTTTCTTTGACGTATAATTCATCATGTCATTTCATCACAACCCTTTAATTGTGTTTTACGCTATGATAATCTATTTCACATGAACTAAATGATGATTTTGAGGTTATAACAGAACTCAGACAGCAAATATGACCATACAATTATACAATTTAAAATACTAATTTCTATATACGGCCTCTATATGGATAGATGTGGGCGTACAAAGAGACATAAAACCAAAACTCACACATCAATCCATGTATTGAGAATCTAGCTACAAAGTATCAAGCTCGAGGCTTGCATTGAGTAAAGTCTTGCTTTACTTTCATCAACAATTTTGTGGGAAGAGAAATATTCAAAAGGGAACGACAAGGGACAAAAGGTTGGAAAACCCTGCGTTAGACCATCTGCATCCCCATCTTTGATGGAATGAACTATACTTTAGGAAGACGTAAGAATACAGCAGCAAAAATCTAGTGAGGAAAACAGCAATGATGATAGTATTAATCTGAAGCGCTCGTGAAATGTTGATAATGAACTGTCATATAACTTTTTGATAAGCATCAATAAGTCCGTAGCCTGACACATAGTTATTACCTGAATTTTTATCTGAAACGTTCTCTGTATGATGTTTGATCTATGTGATTAATATTCACAACAGAATTAAGTACATTGACAAGAAAGGAAATTATGTTGAACATATGTGACGTAAGATTAATGATTTTTTCACCATTATGCTACGGACTTACCGCTGTTAATTACGTATTCGGAAAAAAATTTTTTTAATCTTCTTTTCTCCAATAAGGGCGATATGAATCGATTTTTCATTTATTATTTCTCTGACTAGCATGGTACCCGTGAAAAGTGATAGGATTATTCACGTATCGATCAGTACTTCGGCCTAAAAGGAGAGTATATGTGCGCTCTCCCTGGAACCAGAGTGTATCTCCCCAGCCATCTGCCTAGGATCAGAGTGTAGTTACTAAATGCGCGCTCTTAAAAGTATCAAAGACAAAAACATATATTTGATTTTTAAGTAGCCAGCCTTCATGTTGCAAATAACTGGTTTGTTTAAATCAAATGCAATTCGGTGTACATTTTGGAAAATATTAAATAGACCCAAAAGCTCAATCCTGGGGCTGGCTCTGCTGGAAATTTAAAGCACTTGTTATTAATAAAGACGTACTGAAGTTCAAATTGCCCATATGCTTAAGACATAAAGTCTATAATCAATACCAGCTATGATGTACAGATGGAGCAAAAGTCTGCCTGGTTGGTGTCCATGGGACAGTGAACACAGAAGTGAAAGGCCATAAAGCCACTTATTATCAACGAAAGCATAGCCTATCTAGGGCAACGCTGTCTTGTAACCATTCAAAATTTTCCCTGTGGGACCTTACACGCTTATCCAATGGTCACTTTCACTGACAACCCCTATAAATGACATGGTGAATGTGTCATTTGGCCTAGACAACGTAAATAGAACGAGCAATCAAAAATCACAGGAGCTGCTGCAGGAATTGAACCTACGTTTCCTGCAGCAGTCCCGTATTCTTTTATTGTTGCCAAAGGCTGTGAACAATAAAACGTCGTAGGTTTTGAATAGAATCTGTTCTTTTTCTTTTTGTATACTGAAAAGCAATTACTAAGAGGAAGAATCTAGCCAACAATGAAAATGTGTTTAAGGGAGTTCACATGGCCCTCGGGCAGTTTAGTTTCCGATGCCCTAATTGAAATTTTGTTTGTTCTTGAATGCACTAATTTTTAGTCTAATAATGGCATAAAAAAGAGCGAAAAGCTCAAGGCTATGCGGGAAAACAGGTTTCTTCTCTCCCATCGCTTTCTTCATTTTTGTCTCGTATATTGTCTTTAAAGATGGTTTCTTGTATCTGCCAATTACCCATGATACAGTTGAATCGGATGAGGATTTTGGCGGCTTACAGTAAGCACGCTTACACACACACACGCACACACACACACATACACACACACACATACACACACACACACACACACATATATGTATATACAAACACACACGTTCATAAACATCCACACACAAATATACACCCATACTCACACATATAAGCATACACAATAAGAATTATACAGATACATACCCGTTGAATGACAACATTTCGTGTATAACGCACTCATCGGCAACTAGCAATATGTTTTCATTGTGCTTAAACATCAACCACAGATATAGATTAACCATATATATATATATATATATATATTCGAAAATATCTTACCTCAAAGCAATACCACCAGTGTTTTCCAGATACTCTTCTCATTACCATACCATAATCTTACTTTAATTCAAATCTAAAACGCAGGAAAATTTATTATTATTATTATTATTATTATTATTATTATTATTATTATTATTATTATTGTATGTTACCCATGATTGTAATTCGAAAACGGTAGTTTCAAGTATTGATTTTATAAGAACTTGGAAATTGCAGAGAAGCGTGAACCAAATTCGTAGAATTTCACACACACACACACACACACACACACACATATATATATATATATATTCTTCGTTGATATGACTAAATATCATGGATAAGGAATATTTTTTAGTAAATCTTCCGTATTACCACACAAGAGAATGCATGCCTGTAAGTATTGTCCTAACGTTTGAAATCAAGCGTTTTCTGCAATACCTTTGCAATAATCAGGATCAGAGAACATAAAAATATTTTTATCAATATTTTCAAAGTCTGTATTATAGCGTTTGTGAGTTATGATGACGTAATGCACCAGACATCTTATATCTGATCAGGATGATGCTCTGAGGTCGAAACCCCTACATCTCAAACTCAAGATAGATGGATAGATTGATAGATAGATTGATAGATCGATAAAAATACAAACAAACTATACCGATGTAAGCAGATTGTCACCTTCCTTCAACATAATGGTTTAAGATTTTCACAAACGTTAGTAAATTCCGAGTTTCATGCACAATGGTTAATGAATAGATAAGTCACTCAATAAAAACAGTCACGTGACCAACATCTTTTGGCAGCATGAAGTGTTGCTGGTGATCAATAGAAAATTGGAATAAGAGATGCTGAATCTTGCGCCTTTTGTTTGATCACTGAAAACTTCGAATCTTCGAAAAACGAATACATGGGATGGGAGAGGAGTTCGTTGAAATTTTTAAACCTCCAATTTATTTGGATACAGCCAGGATGAATGGTGCATACATACAAACATAGCCAGCCAGCCAGACCAGCTAAAAAACTGAAGAGACTTATTTTGACGGTTTTGGTTACAGTTTTGACTGGAAGTTTCCGATTTGCACTCCAAGATAAATTCTAAATAATCAGCACCACCAATATATGCTTAAGTGATGGTTGTAAAATTGAGTTACCTTGATGAAAATACTACCAGTATGATTTGAACTATAAATTTATGATTTTATTTCAAAAAGACAGGTCTGGTAGCCACTCAGTTAAAGTGGTCACGTGACCAACGTCTTTAGACCGCCCGCCATGATTGAGTTGATCAATGAATATGATACTTCAGTTGACTTAAAAAAAAAAAAAGGCAAATCACTAAAAAGTCAACATTTATGTTTAAAAAAAGTGTGAGTGCTACCGGACACCAAACAAAAAAGAACAAAACGGTATAAAATTACATTGTAAATTGAACACCTCCACTAAAAAAACTAAAATCTGTTTACCACTGTCGTATACATCTGTATCTTTTAACATATTTCATGGTCTGATTGAATGATCTGGATTGAATTAGAATAAATGAAAATCGACGGTTTAACGATTGGGATGTTGTGAATGTCCCGAACAGACAAAGATATCCATCAATAATAAACAGCACAAAGGCACAATCCAACGTTTGTAAGAATTTGAAGTTTTTTTTGTTTTGTTTTTTGATTTTCAGAACAATTTTGAAATTTAAAGAAAACTCATTATTTCCATTCATTTGTTCAATAAACGTTTTCATATGAGCGTGTGATTGCATACTTGGAAATGATTATTTATGGTGTTTTTCTTTCTATTTACCTCTGTCAACGAAGTTGATAAAGGTATGCCGTGGGCTAAGGAACACTTAATTAAATCGAACGGATCCAGGAACTGATTTCCATTCAGTTCTTTAGTTAGGGTATGGTGTTGGTAGATGTATGCACTCTCTGGATGTTTTCTAGTTTATTTATTTAAATTTCTTGAGATTTTAGGGGGTTATAAAAAAGCATTACAATGTACATGCGGACAAGTCCACAACACCGATATAACAATAATTTTTTCTTCAACATCTCTTAGATCCAAGTATTAGTCGATATAATCCTAAAAAGAACGGTGTATAACCAATGCATCCTCCCAATAGTCACTTATGGAGCCGAGACATGGAACCTAACCAAGAGACAGACCCGTAAATTGAGAACCATGCAACGTGCACATGAAAGAATAATGCTGGGCCTCACACGGAGAGACCACTAGACAGCACAGTACATCTGTGAAGAGACAAGAGTCAGGGACATCATAAAATCCATTAAAAATCTCAAATGGCGATGGGCTGGCCATGTTGCAAGAATGGCAGACAACCGATGGACATCGCCACTCACGACATGGATCCCCCGGGATCACATGCGGAACTGAGGCCGGCAGAATATTAGATGGAGAGACGAACTAGACAAGTTCAGGAAGTACTGGCTCTGCGACGCCCATGATAGAGGAGTGTGGCAAATCCTGGGGAAGGTCAATGTCCAACGACGGACGTTAAAAGACTGATGATGATGATGATGATGATGATGATGATGATGACGCTTTAAGCAGCTGTGTTGTTTAAAAAAAATGAGATAACCAATAAAAGCGATTACTAGAACAAGGCCAGTAATGTCCTGGCATATTTAAAGATCCACGAGTATTTCTTTTTACATTTCGACGAATAAAAAAGGCTTGAACACTGACTCCAGAAAAGCGTTTCACCTTGCTTGTCTTTTGACCAATGATCCCAATGTCAAATACGTTTTAGCTAAATCAGTTGACTATAACGATGAATAAATTGAAATCAAAGAGGGTGGAAGTGAAACTGAAGAAGAAATCGATAACACACGCAACAACGCTAATTCTCACTATAAATCAAGCAATGAAAATTTATGGCTAATTCGTGCATCGTCGTCTGATTTTATTTATAGCGGTATCATTGGACGTCCTTTTTAAAGCATCTTCATTGCTTTGTATCAGGTCTGCCTCGTGGTTGAGATAGTTCTGTATTTGGTTCGTCGATGTTCGATCCCAGGTAGATCTAGGATTTCGAATGCTAATTTTCAAGGCAGACATGAGGAAGACTGCAACATCTTCCATATAACCAAACATTTCCCCACAGATTGCCATCTTTTCAAGCATTTTGAATTTGATATCCATCATAAAAGGTTCGATAAAAGGGAAGCCATAATTCGGCTGTTTTAATCATTTTGTAAATGGTTGCACTATTTTCCTCGTCTATGTGTTTATTTGTTCACTACGTTTCGGCCGAGTACCCTCTGGCCTCCATTGAATGTAGTTGGTTCTAGAATGCGAAATCACAACCCAGAGCGCATGCTCGATTGGACTGGACGCGTTACATTAGTTTTTGTGAATCCTGCTGGTGTTTCCGATATACTTTCCAGTTACTTTCTTTACATTGGATGATATTTGCTTTTTAACAGAAGTCTTACATGATAAGAGGCTGTAAACCAAAATACATTTATAGAAACGGCATATTAGCATTCGAAATGCTATTATTTCAAATGAGACATATTTTGTACCGTTTCATGTGATGTGTATCATCCTTAATTTTAGAATCAAACAAACGACAATTCATTGGTAACAACCAAATATTTCGATATTATCAGAGTCTTATGTATAGTTATCGAATTCCTACTTCGTCGATACAGTGATTTGAGTTCCTCTCTTGTCCATCCTAGGAAGGCTCCTGAGTTCATTGATCATCATTATCTAATTGTTATCATCAGCGTTTCTCTTTGCCGTATAATAGCCAAATATGTCATCATTATCCTTATCTTTATCAGTCTTTCAACGTCCGTCGTTGGACATGGACCTTCTCCAATATTCAGCACACTTCTCTATCATGGGCGTCGCGGAGCCAGTACTTTCTGAATTTGACTAGCTCGTCTCTCCATCTAATATTCTGCCGGCCTCGGTTCTGCATGTGATCTCGGGGGATCCATGTCGTGAGTCGTGATGTCCATCGGTTATTCACCATTCGTGCAACATGGTCAGCCCATCGCCATTTGAGCTTTTTAATGGATTCTATGATGTCCCTGACTCTTGTCTTTTCCCGGATGTACTGTGCTGTCTTGTGGTCTCTCCATGTGAGGTTTAGTATAATTCTTTCGTGTGCGTGTTGCATAGTTCTCAATTTGCGGATCTGTCTCTTGGTTAGGTCCCATGTTTCAGCTTCATAAGTGATTATTTGGAGGATGCATTGGTTATACATCTTTCTTTTTAGGATTATTGGGATCTTCTTATTTTTGAAGGTTGAGCTTGCTGTCCTAGTGTGATTCCTCGCTTGATTTCTTCTTCATTTGAGGATCTCATGGAGTGTCGTTGTCCTAGGTAGATGTAGTGATCCGTCAGCATCTTTTAAATTTCGTTTCTTGCATGGTCATCTGTTTCTTCTTTCTTTGATCCAAAATCCTCATTTCATCTCGTTCGGTTTGGATTCGGAACGGATTGTTTGACTTTGGTGAATATCGATGGAACAAAATTCTTATTTTAAACGTGCGTGTATTTATATGTTCAGCGCTCTTGCCCATACCGTTTTGTCTACAGATCTAAAAATTGACATCAGTACTCAACTAGATCCCCCCTAAAAATGTCTTTTTTATGTTTCTAGATGCTTTTTACTCTATTTTAGATGTTATCAAAGGAAAACACCAGTGATGTCATTAACAGAATTTATTCTGAGCATATTTATTCTCCGATGGAATTTTTTGCGTAACTCAAAATTTCGATGCTACGTCTGATCAATTATTGACTATAATGGCTAGTTATTACTATTATTATCTGATACTTATGATCACAGTTATTGTCTAACTCCTTCCAAGTCTGAAGTTGACTTTGTTCTTTCCCACAAGGATAAAAACAATCCTCACCTAATTTTCCAAGTCTAGAGTAGACTTTTTTATAAGAACAATACTCATCAAATTTAGGGGAGAAAACTCTTCACTGTGTGTCTGTCTCAACACGTTAAACCAAACTAATTAGTAGAATTGATTTGAAATCACGACTAAGTGGTTGGTATGCAGATCTCTTGCCAAGCGAGACAAACTGACAAATCCTACAAATCTACGAAAATTTACCCTACTGATACGCAAGGGTTTATGGTATTCTAATAGATAAATACATTTATACTATATATATATATATATATATATATATATATATATATATATATATATATATATATATATATAGTCATGTAAACTTTTCATTTCACAATGCTGGAAAAGAACCACTTTTTAGTCCTTTTTTAAATATAGCCCCTAAATATAGTGTCACACAATATATATATATATATATATATATATATATATATATATATATATATATATATATATATTGCTGTTCATTCTGTGGTACCTTTGCACCGGTACTCAGCTCTGTACTGCTAAGCGTAAGAGGCATTGGAATCGCCCTGTAGCCTCAAAAATATGTTGTCCAGTCTCGTGGGATCAGTAAGCACCGGAGCAGCTCCTTCCCTTAGCACTAAAATGGTCGGGCTCACCCTGACGCTATTACAACTCCAGTTGTGGGGGCTGGAGAAAGTTTTTTCTAACTCCCCGTATACTGGACACCACATTAAACCAACCTTGTGTCACACCTTGCTCTCACAGGGATGTGATTTGATCGGGATCAGAGTGTAGTATGTGTGAGCTCATTAAACATATACGGATACGCATTACGTTTTATGTCGTTCCAGTTTTATTTCATTCCTGACTTGTCATTTTGTCAATTTTCCGGGCTAATGCTTAGTTTCGACGTGTCTAATCGAGCGAGATGACCCCGTATGGAAAAAATGGCCAGGACTCCTTGGTCTGGTGGAAAAGAGATTGTTTTGGGGCTGATTCTTTTTTTTTTTTTTTTTTTTTTTGGTTTGTTTTCCTTCCAATTCCCGTTGCGTCGACTGAGCCAATGTAAATCTAAAAAATGATTTTAAAAAACAAACAGAAAAGAAAGGCTGATTATTTTCTCCATCAGAGACAGACAGCCTTCACATTTAAAGACACGCAAGCACTCGCAAACACGCACGTGCACGCATTCACATACCTTGTATTGTTGAGATCATGCATCTGTTACCCACACATATGCACCCACAGGTACACACACACACACATACACAAACGTATGCGTGCACACGCAATCTAACTACAATTCGTGAAATCTCTGTCTGTGTATGCACTGCGCGAAGTTGATATTCGCTAGATATATTAGTCAGCACACAAGTGCAGTGTCGAATTTGAAGTTTTTTGGATCAGCGGTTCTCGAGAAATCTAATAAAAATAAACCAAAAAATTATAGATTAAACACCTTTCATCTAGTATTATAGATCTTAATTCGGATATAAATTGGTAACACTAATGAGAAGTTACCTAAATACTCCGAAGCTGTAGTGTGGTCTGACGGACAGAAAATCATTCTACATGACAACTATAGTAGGATGCTCCACGCACCATAAAGTCAGGCCCTTACCAAAAATGCATATTTGCCTTCGAACGCTGACCATGTAAGTAAATACACATAGTAGCATCTCTGTATTGCTTACCTTATTTCCTGACCACAGACAATCCATCATTTTTTCTATGCGACAAACTGTTTATCCATCATACGTATTTTGACAGTAACGCTTGCATTAAGTCCTGACCTTTGACAATCCCTTTTCCTCATTGGCGATGCATTTCTATAGTTTAGATCATTTACAATGCGTCTCAATCGCAAATGTTTGTTACGATAGATCATCCTAAGATCTCCATACGCTTCGCCCAAACATGCACCCTGGGGGGGAAGTTCCATCGTCTGTAGAGACGAGACAGGGGCCATTTTTTACTATATATATATATATATATATATATATATATATATATATATATATATATATATATATATCAACCCTGTTGCGTCAATAACGCTTGGATTAATTCCTGGCCACTAACAATCCTGTATTTATCATTTGCCATGCATTTTCATGGTAGATTTTTTTTCTATTTTAGATATAATAGCAAGATTATGTCTCGCTTGTTTCAATGTATCTTTATTGAAAAATCATTTTTAATGCATAGAGAAATAGTTGAAATTGTCTACATTGTGTACCATTGTGGTCTCCTATTGATTACTATAGGACGTATTTGTTTTTAACAAAAATTTGAAAAATGTAAAAAAATGTGACACAAGGTCAAAATACAGGGAGGGGGCTAGGGCTGGTATTCTCTATCCTACCATTGACTGAGCTAGTCTCATTCACTTACAAATCTTATTTCAATATTCGATTCACCAAAACAACGCAATTTTTCTGAATATTTCTTTTAGTCTACATTTATCACAATACCAGAGTTTCTTCATGAAAATCCAATTTAATAACATATTTACAATCTTCTGTGGGCGGCGGGGGGGGTTATAAGAAATGATAATTATATACAATTAAAACAAACTAAACCCAAATGACTGATATATATTATTGTTAGTATGTGATCCCCACAAAAGTCTAATATGGCAGAGCAGTGAGTTAACTGGACGAAAAAAAATTATCGGTAAATTCCCTCATCCTCCGGAGAACTTCATTTTCTGTCACTTATAGGGTAGGGGTATAAGAGACGAAAAAAAAAGGACTAAAAAAAGAAAGACCAATGCTCATTTTCTCCCTTGCTAGATTTAACTATTTTCAACTCAAGAAGGACAAAGCTATACTACCCCAACTTGGGCTGGGCTGACGAGTCTCTGACGGTCACCAAAATCCTTTATCACACAACCAGTGACTCCAAGATGCCACTCTAATTTAGCAGCATTCGCGCTACGCAAAATAGTGATTGATACAAATTCAGGGGTATAAATACATATCTATTCACACTCACGTGACCATCATCCAATCAATGCGTACAGAGTGAAGTGTTTTGTTCACATATCTATAGAACCTTTTGAATTAAGTTAGTTGTAAACGACTTTGTTTATAGGAGGCTACGGATAGGACTGCTAATTCAGATAATTTTTTTTTCTAACCCTTTCAGAGGGAACAGCTTCGATGAATCCACTGACGATCCTTTTCTACACATTTGAACATCATGTATCAAATCATTAACAAATGTTCTAACACAATGCGAGCTTGCATAGAATAACGATTGCTATCAAATAAGGGGGGTTCAAATAAACTGTGTCTTTGGTTATTACGACAAAGCAGAGATTGATCAATTCGAAACCGAAGGTTGAACGCACTCTTTTACTTAGTTCTTCAAGCCGTATGAGAGCCACGCTGCTGTCACCGTCTGTCATTGCTGAGATTGCATGCAGAAGGATGAGATAACTGGCTAGATAGAAAGACATCCAATTTGTTAGAGAAAGGATGGCATCGGTGAATCAGCCACCAGGGGCGAAATAAACTGAGACGAAGTGGCGGCTGCGGTAAAATGATCCGTGATTAGTGGTGTCTGTTGAAATAATTTATGCTCATAAAGTTCTGACGGAGCCGGGTAAAAAACGACAGCTCGATTGCACACGGAAACGCATAAAGCCATTGTTACTGCGTAATCTATACAGTTTTAAGTCTCACAAATTTTACGAGCTAGTGAAAGCCAACCTTTCTAGGTAGAAGGTAGAAAAAGTGTCAAATGTAGCGAATTACTAGGTTGTTCGGAATATAATGGACGATTTTATTATACAGAAGTTGCAGTTGGCCTAACAGTTACATCTACGGGGAATCGATGCAATTATATATTTCTTACAGCTTCCTAACAGTTAACTGGGCAGGGAATGGAATTGACAATCCGAACAAACAAATAAGAAGAGTCAATTGAAGGACAAACACTAATGCTTAGTAGCTTAATTATCAACTAGACAACCAGAACTGTCAACATAAGTTTCTTCAGTTTTCAAGATGGTCTGGCTGACTGGCTATCTATGTGTATATCGTGCGTACAGGCTGCACCGATAGAGCTAGAGGACATGAAAAATTACTCCTTATGGCTACAAAAAAAAATTTTTTTTTTTGTTTCTTTTCTTTTAAAAATTGTTTGTGGCAGCGTCCAAGGTTGTTGTTTTTTTTAAATGGTGATCCCTGTCCAACAAAAGGTGAGATAAGTAATTCATTCATTTATCATGCTTTTTTTTCAATTTTCCAATTGATCACCCCCAACACAGCATGCTGCCAAGAGACATTGATTACATAACGATTTCTAATGAGTGACTAACCAAACCTGTTAGAAGTTCAATACGGCACGATATGTACGTGTAATAGATGCAATTAGACTTCTCAGTGTATTGTACAATGTTGTTGTAAGGGTCATCCGCGAGTCTCATCCAGGGATCTTTGGCATAAGCATCGTCCAGGTCTGTCCAGATTCAGCTTTCTATGGGTCTTTTTCCCAAAGAGGTTTCAGGTCGTGAACGAGATTAAGGATAACGCAATGAGTTAGCTGATGGCGATCCCGAAATGGAACTTTACAGTCAGCAGTGAAAAATGGGGGAGACGCAGGAATAACTGTATGCAGTCCTAAGGAGAGTACTTTGAAGAATATTAAGATACCATTGCCCTGGGTGGGCAATCTTCCTTCAGAATTTAATGGCTGGGTGCTTTCTGGATAGACCTAGTATTACATAAAGAAAATAATTGTTTGAAAACCATTCGCGCGCATAAATTGATGCCAATATATATACTTATTCACACACACATACACACTCATACCTGCATGAATATGAGTGAACCTGAACCACTATTCTCTAAAGATAACTCAACAGCATTGAAATATTTTTTCGTATGGGTGTGTACTCGTTTTCATATTTTTGACAACAGAGTTTCAATGCTGAAGAGTTTGGTTATAAATAATACCCGATAATAGCTGTTCTGATTGTATGATGTTCCACTAGAAATTATAAAATCTTGCTATGTTTGGGTTAGAATAAAAAAAAATCTAAAGAAAAGTTGTAGGGGTGTACTCATTTATATTCGTATGATAGTCCATGTGTACATGTGTGATTGTCAGAATCGAAGCTTGCTTACATTAATCTTTCAACTGGATAATAGAAAAGGCTGTATATATTTGCATATATATATATACATATATATATATGCGTGTGTGTATGTGTGTTTGTGTGTGTGTGTGTGTGTATGTGTGCGAGCGTGTGTGTGTGTAGCCTATTCCTTTGTATAAACGTGAATCTATACGTGCACATTTCTATGTACGCATGAATTAATATCACTGCATGCAAATTTATGAATATTCTGACTGAAAAATCTTTTTTTTTCAAATCTTGAAATAATCAATACAGTGTCGGTGTTTCATTGAATATCGGACAACAGTTCCTCTTCAGACAATTACCCGACGATAAAAAAATGTAATAATGTATATTTTATCAAACCGTTGAGAAACAGGCGGGAAACTCTTTATGGTAGGGTTTTTTTTTTTTTTTAATTGTTTATATAAACCCGTCTCATGACGTGTCACGTGACGTAACGTGTGAATTCATTGTCTGCAACTGGCTGTGGAACAGAGATAAGGGGGTTTTTGTTGCTTTTTTGTTTGTTTGGGTTTGTTTTTTTGCTTTTGCTATATCTGTGTCTTTTTGCAACAAAACACCCGAAAGCAATATGGCACCAAAGTCTCGATATTGGCTGATCTAATGAATACACAGCATCACCTGTGTATCAACAGCAGCAGAAGCCTTTCAACGTCCGTCGTTGTACATAAACCTTCCCCCAATATCCCCTGAACCTTTTTAAATCATCACACCATCTTATTTTCTACCGCTCGGTGGTTGTCAGACATTATTGCAACATGGCCTTCCAATCGCCATTGGAGTTTGTTTTTTTTTTAATGGATTTTATAACATTTCTGACCACTGTTTTCTCTCTCTCTCTCTCTCTCTCTCTCTCTCTCTCTCTCTCTCTCTCTCTCTCTCTCTAATATACTGTGCTGTCTTGTGATCTCTCAATTGTTTCGTTGATGAATAAATGACTTAAAGAAAAAATCCGCTGCAGTCGCTACAAAGGGACTGGTGCGGGTATTTATATATACTTAGTCTAGTATGGTAAATACCTACTTTACTCAGACACCCAGTCATGATCGATTGCTTTAGCAATAAAACCATTGTTCAACAGCAAAGAATTTTAGAATATCCTGACTATTATTAGATGTATCTATTAGACGCTTTTTGGTCGGTCGGTCGGTCAGTCGTTCGGTCGGTTGGTCCCAGCTACGTTAAACAATAGAAATAAGAAGGAAGGAAGATGTGTGATGTCATTAAATTAGATATGTGAAATCATTAAGAAACCAACTGCTATGATGTTATAATGTATTGTAGGGGTTCGACATTTCTGTACTTACGAATAGCCAAAAAAACGCCCAAAATTACCATTCACAATCTTTATTGAAAATAATACTCTTGGAATATCACAATATTTTACAAGTATGATAATCAATTGATTCAAAGAAAAACTGCCTCTTCCTCCACCTCCTGCTACTACCGCCAAGGATGGTGGACACTTCGTTGAACTTGTGGCTCTTGTTTTTTTTACTGGTTCTACTCTGTCTTATCATCTTTGCTTTCCACCACAACATTCATGTTTGATAAACTCTTCATAATTACAATCATTTACTTCTGTCATCGAAATTGGAAAGGTATATGTATTCGGTCGTGTCTTTCCGTACGTCTGTCGGTCTACACGATATCTCCGAAAATACTAAACGAATTTCAATGAGATTTGGTGGAAAGGTGAACAGTGAGGTAAGGAAGAAGTAGTTAATTTGGGGGCGGATCCAGTGATATTTTTGATCGAGAGATATTTTCCGTTTTCTCCTTACATTTATGCATACGCTCATGGTCTCTCTAAGTTCTCAACGAATTTCTATCAAATTTTGTGGAAATGTAGACAATAAGCTACGCAAGTGACTGAATTTGGGGTGGGTGGGTCTCTGCACAATTACTTCCCCAATATCGTAGTTAAAATGTCCACACCACATTATATTTGTCATCCCCAAAAGTTTCTCTATTAGTTTCATTGATATTTTGCAGAAGGTTAGACAATAGGCTATGGAAGAAGTGAATAAATTTTGGGGCGGATCCATGCACAATTACCTCCCTTACATTGATGTTGGCAGATATATGCACTCTCTGGGTGCTTTCTAGGTTTATTGCTAGTTTTACTCTGATTTTTATCATAGCACTTTAGGTCGAAGTACTTTATTACTACTATTGTTTTATTACTAGTTTGACTCAATGTTATAATTGTTGTTTCTCATCGTTACCTGAAAACCAAGTACAGGCCAGCTATGGAGACAAAAGAGCATGAAGATAATGCTGCAGCAATTCTCCAACAAAGAAGTGCTTCCCTGCTTTAAAAATCAGCCTTCTAAGACTTGGATTTTCAACTGGGCCCGAAAACTGGATTTTTTTTCTTTTGCACCGGCGGGGAATGAGTCGCTGTATCAGCTGTGAGCCAGGCCTCCGTTGAGGCTGATTTTTTTTTTTTCGATTAGTTCACGATGATTTGAAATACACTTGGATATTTTTTTTTTTTTTCAATCATTATTATCAGCCATTGTCAGCGTCTATTGATGTTGGCCAGTTGTGTATCACTTGTTTTCAGACATGATAAAATTAATTCAGCTAAAAGCAAAAATTCTATTCAAACTACAGCAGAAAAAGTGCGATAACGGAAAGGGCCCGCAGTCAGAAACAAAGATTTCACTTGCGATTGATATTCTACAAAAAATGTGATTTCTTCTTCTTCTTCTTCTTCTTCTTCTTCTTCTTCTTCTTCTTCTTCTTCTTCTTCTTCTTCTTCTTCTTCTTCTCCTTCTCCTTCTCCTTCTCCTTCTTCTTCTTCTTCTTCTTCTTCTTCTTCTTCTTCTTCTTCTTCTTCTTCTTCTTCTTCTTCCACTTGAATAATAATAATAATAATAATAATAATAATAATAATAATAATAATAATAATAATAATAATAGGTCCGGTTAGTCATTCAATAGAAACCACCACGTGACCATCGTGTTTTGGCAGCATGTCGTGATCTCAGGGAACGTCTGAATTCTCTGGAAACACAAGTGGATGCGTGTGATCAATTAGAAAAAGGGGTGATCAATGAATGAGATACTTCTCACTCCTTTTTTTTATTGGGCAGCAATCACTAAAAACGCCTGAATTGAAGAAAGAGAGGGAAAAAAAACGGGTATCAGCTGGTGACCAATTTAGCATAAACTTCCATTGTAGATAGAACCCCTCTCTAAAAACCTTATGGGTGGGTAAACAATTTTCAGGCGTTGTTCAGTAGACTACTAACGTAAAAAACCGAGGCTGTAGTATAAATATGCGTTATGTACAACTTTTAAACTTTCGAAACCTTACAAGATTGGGTGTTGTTGTTGTTGTTTTTCATCATCATCATCATCATCATTATTATTATAGCAGTAATAACAACTATAATAATAATAATAATAATAATAATATAAGCATAGACACGATAGAGTAGCAACGATGATACACTGGGAACTAAGTAAACAAATGGGATTCAACCATGGGGAAAAGTGGTATCAGCACAAGCCAGAGGCAATTTTGGAAAATGACAACCACAAACTACTGTGGGACTTTGACATCCAAACTGACCACCTCATCCAGGCAAGAAGGCCGGACTTAGTAATAGTAGACAAAAAAAGGAAGGCCTGCCAAATAGTAGACGTGGCTGTGCCTGCAGACCATAGAGTAAAAAAGAAGGAGGCTGAAAAAAGGGAAAAATACCAGGACCTAGCAAGGGAGTTAAAGAAAATGTGGAACATGAAAACCAGGGTAGTACCGGTCATAGTGGGCGCACTAGGAACTGTCCCCAAAACGCTGAGGGAGAGACTGGAGGAGATCGGGATTAGGGGGAGGATAGAGACCGTACAGACCACAGCACTACTGGGAACTGCACGGGTACTGAGGAAGGTGCTAGAGATATAAGTACTGCAACGAATTGTAGCTCTGTCATGATATGCGAAAGAGGGAGGAGACGTTAGCTGAAGACCTGAGGAGACTTATTGTCACTCAGCCCTCAGCGATAACCACTGGGCAACCGGTGTGAAACTGTAAATCGCAGAATTACTGCGACCTGCTAGTACTAGGAGAGGAGGGCTGGAGACTTGAGGAGACTTGCTGTCACTCAAACTCTAGCGGTTACCACCAGGCAACTGGTGTGAGATTCCAAATAATAATAATAATAATAATAATAATGATGATGATTAGCTGAAGACGAGACTTATTGTCACTCAGCCTTGAGCAATGACCACTGGGCAATCGGTGTGAAACTATAAACTGGAGTATTACTGTGGCCCATGAGAACTAGGATAGAAGGGCTGGAGACTTGAAGAGACTTGCTGTCACTCAAACTCCAGTGGTAACCACCTGGCAACTGGTGTGAGATTGGAGTTTTTTTTTGGAGCTGAGGGTTGCTATTGGTCCTTCAATCTACGTTTGAATTTCAGTATTACAAAAATATTACTCCTATCTAGGTCGACCCCTCGTTTTCACTCACAAATTTGGTCTTCGACCTATACACGAGTATATGCAGTCACTAGAAAAGGAGTTTTCCTTTTAAACAAGTTTTATTCTGCATTTTTGTCCCCAATGATTTTAATGTTGGGACTCCAATTATGTTCTTCCTTGCTAACCACTTTCCAAGAATCGTCATTCATTTTGTTGGCCAATATCAGCTGAAAGACGAGGTTATTTCAGAACCTATGAATCAGATTGATTCATTTCTTGTTGTTCGCAACCAGGCCAATCAGAAGATTGGGCTTGCCTTCACGAGTGTTGTGTCGAGATCGGTCTCCTCTGCTGGAGGATTAATAGGATTGTCACGGGAAACTATCAACATGATCCCTGGCTGCTTACGGCGCCTGGTATTCCCAGGCGGTCACTCATCTAAGTACTGACTAGGTTCGACGTTGCCTAACTTCGATGACCGTTGGAAAACTGGTGTAGATAACGCGAATTGTTCGTAACCACTTAAAATCAAATCATTGCCCATAATTCCCGAAGGATTTATCCTAACATAGATATGCAGATTTATGAATACATTATTCGGACGAATGGTCATAATGGAATTCTGATCGATTCTTTTAATCAATACTTCGTTCGTTACATCATTTTAAATGCCATTAAAGTTTTGATGCGGTTTTTTTTCTTTGAAAACTGTCAACATAGGTTTCTTCAGTTTTTAATCCGTTCTGGTTGGTTGGCTGACTCTGAATGTATCACACACACACACACACACACGGACCATACTAAAGGAAGTAAAAGGCTGAAAATGAAACATATATTCCTTATTATGTCTAGAAAAAATGTTGCTTCTCTTATATTCCCCCCAAATAGGTTTTTAATGAGTAATTATATTTACAATGTAATTTTATACTAAATTGGTCCCTTTTTTTGAATCCGGTAGCATCCATTCTTATTTTTTGGAAATTCAGAAATTTGTAATGATCAATGATGAACAATCGGTGACAGAAGTAGCTTATTCATTGATCACCCCTTTTGCCAATTTTTTAATTGATTGCGCACCAACATCAATCAATCAGTTTTACAAACAGAAGTAACCATCAAACATGCTAAAAAACGTTGGTCTCGTGATAATTTCTATTGAGTGACTAACCAGAACTGCTTTATTTTTGTTTTGTTATTTTAGGGTGTTTTTTGTATGTTAGTTTCTATCAACATTGGGAAATAGATTCTGGAATTAGCATGGGAGGTGCGAAGTGGCCTAACTGTTAACAGCACGCAAAATAAAATCGAAGTTCGAATTCCGGTAGTTTGAGATCACTTTGTACTAGTGCCCATGGGAAACGCATCAATCTACTCATCGATCCTAAACTTGAAGAATGGACTCAGTGCGTGCAGACTGGAATAGAATAAAAAGTTTATTGGCCATGGTTTCCCTTGTTTTGTGTTTTGTAAGTTCCGTGCAGTGATAAATAACATGGAATTTCAGTCCTATGCACGACCTCCAACTAATACTAGATGAAATAAATGAAGAGAGCAAGAAAGTCGGCCTACATATGAACTTCAGCAAAACGAAGATCACGTGTAACGAACACATCGGAGATGAAAACACTAAGATCAAAATCGAGGACACAGGACTGGAGAAAGTAGATCACTTCATCTACCTAGCACAACGAATCTCCATCAGACACTCAAAAGAAGAAGAAATCAAGCGAAGAATCTGCCTTTGGCAGAGCAAGCTCAATCTTCAGAAATAAGAAGATCCCATTAATCCTAAAAAGAAGGGTGTATAACTAATGCATCCTCCCAATAGTCACTTATGGAGCTGAAACATGGAACCTAACCGCGACTCACGACATGGATCCCCGAGATCACATGCGGAACCGAGGCCGGCAGAATATTAGATGGAGAGACGAGCTAGACCAATTAAGAAAGTACTGGCTCTGCGACGCCCATGATAGAGAAGTGTGGCGAATCCTGGGAAAGGTCTGTGTCCAACGACGGACGTTGAAAGACTGACGATGATGAAGGTCTGTACTGCACGCTTTCGACTCTACAGTCATCTTCGAGCCGTCAATAGTTGAACTGATCACCCCTCCCTGAATTTGGCAGGCGAGAACTAAGCCAACAACAATAACAATGACGACTACAACAACAACAAAAAGAAGAAGAAGAAAAAGAAGACGAAGAAGAAGACGAAGAAGACGAAGAAGAAGAAGAAGAAGAAGACGAAGAAGAAGAAGAAGAAGAAGAAGAAGAAGAAGAAGAAGAAGAAGAAAAAGAATCACTAACTAGAAACTACTCTAAAGAGTACATAATGAAAAGTTCTATAAGTCACTGACCTTAAAATGGATCACCCAATTCAGCCCTAACAACCATATCTAGTTGAAAACCAAGAAGAGAAGATATGTCTGGTAGCGGTTGCTATAGTACCAGCAGACCACAAAGTAAAATAAAAGTGATTTGAAAAAGAATGAAAATATCTCGACTTCGGCGGAGAGTTCAAAAGACTGTGGAGCATTCATTTATTTCTTGCCACTCGCAACTAGGTCAGTCAGAGGGTTTAGGAGGGAGATTTGACTTTTCATTATCGAGCATAGTGTAGAAATGGTCTAATCTTCAAGAGGATTAATGAAATCGCAACAGGGGGTCCTTTACGTGATCTCCAGCTGATTACGGCACCTGATATTCTTCGACGGTTACTATCTATGTGCTGACCAAGCTGGACGATGCTTAACTTCGGTGATCCGTATGTCCAATACGATTTGATCGTAACGCTGTGGAATACGAAGGGGTAAGTTACACCCATCATCATTAGCGTACATGGAACAGTCCCGAACAGCCTTGCAAAAAAGATTGGAAGAACTTGAAATTCGATGGAAAATCGAAACCATCCTGACGACAGTCTTAATAAATTTGTTAAGTGGATAGATAGGCAGATAGATAGATTGTATGCTTTTCTTTCGGACATAGGTAGCGTTAATATTTTTTTAAATAGCTCTAGGATAGCTGTAGATGCTAGAGTGGGGACTCTATTGATCTAGAGTGATCCTCAACCTGATGCTATTGTTATCTTTTCCGTTTTAAATTCAAAATACGTTAGATTTCGCTGCACTATGTTTGTCTGGGAACTTCAGAACGACATTTTTTCTTCTTCAAAAATTGTGGAATTTTCTCGGTTCACAATTGACTGATATAGCTTTAACTCTGAGATTAAACACTAATCCTAAGCACTAATCCTAAAACTGTGATCAGAGAAAATTTCAAAATTTGGTTAGAAAAATGAGGTCCACAGACAAACAGAGAGCAAGGAAAACTGACACAGAAATGTTCTGAATTTAACACTGGAAAGGTAACAATCGCCCCACTAAATACTGCTGATGGGACAACTCAACGGTTGAAAGATACTAAACTTTACGCTGAAATTTTTACCCGGTTTCATTTAGTCTGGCACAAGGTAACAAATGTGGGGCACCCTGTGAATTTCGAACTCGCTGTAATAGTAATAGTCTGCCCGACTTACTTTTACTCCACATTGCCCCTAATGGTGATTTGATCATTATTTATTGTGTCGTGGAGATATCATTGACAAACTGTTATTTATGCATAAAGTTAACAACTGGTTTGAAGAATTGATGGTGTTATTAGCTCCGATGTCGCTAATGTCACCCGTAATTATGCAAAATTGAAGCAAGAAGACCATAATGTCTTCTGTCTCCGTTCTGAGGCTGCTGGACGGACGATTTCAGGTCTCTCGTCGTCAAAATCACTGACCGAGAAAAAAGAATTAACATCAGGGAAGCCATCAACTTTCGATCGGCATCTCAAATAATAGGTCATTGCTGTTGATTTCCTTCCTTCTATCGGGTCGATTTCCCAAGTGGCTCGTTTCATTTTCCTGTTGTCAGTCATAAAACCATGGCTTTATTACCAGTAGATGCAATTGATAGTCCCTTCTGTTTATAAAACTGATAGATGTTGGGGGTTGGTCAATAGAAAAAATTGGGAAAAGGGGTGATCAGTGAATGAGCAACTTCTCTCGCCTTTGGGGGGGAGGGCAGTGATCATAAGAAAGACCGACTTTTCAGAAAACAAACGTGACCGATTTTGCATAAACTTACATCGACGAATTGACACCCCCAACTCAAAACCTATGTAGTGGTGGGTTTTTAAAAAAACGAAGACATAAGGAGTAAAAAGTCTAGTTCCATTGGTACGAATGAATGGCCTGTATGCGATAGATACATAACCAGCAAACCAGACCCATTTGAAAACCGAAGAAAATATGTTGATGTGGACAGTTTTGGTTGACAGTTTCTAATAGATAGACAGATTGTACGCTTTACTTGAGAATATAGGTAACCTATATATAAAAAATTTGCGTCTGCTATAAAGTGATGAATAACAAACATATCTTGCAGGCGTACATTTGAAATTATTTGGAAGGTGAAATGGTGTAAAGCGAAGAATTAATCACCGTCAATTTATATGGGATTTTTGTGCATCCCCTGGCCTAAAAATAACCTTGCGTAAGATTTTTTTACGATTGAAAGTTCGGCAATGATTACAGAAAAATATGACTTCAATTTTAAAAGGCTGTGTGAAGCTATGCAATCAAGCATACTGTCGCATTTCAAGCCAGGCTGACGTATAAATGGATATTTGGGGGGGCTAGAAATGCAAAAAAACCTCCCATCTAACTACGATCGATAAGAACTCTGCCCATTTGTGTGTGTGTGTGTGTGTGTGTGTGTTTGTGTGTATGCGTGTGCACTGCAATTACACGATAACTCTCCATTGTACAAAGTTGGCTTTTGTCAGATATATTAGGCTATTTACAAGGCAGTGCCGAGATGAAGTTGAAGATTTTGGGATCAGCGGTTCTCGAGGAATAAAAAATAAATAAATAGAGAGTTACCGATTATGGATATTCTACCTAAGATTATAGACTTGGATATAAAATATCTAAATTGGCAACAGATCTTAATCTAGGTATAGAATATCCAAATAGCCAACACTGAAGAGAAGTAACCAAAATACTTCAAGGCTGTAGTTTCGTATGACAAACGGAAATATTTCACATGAATATTATGGAAGGCTGCTCCATACGCTATGAAATCAGACTCTTCCCAAATATGCACCATTGTAATGGACACTACCCTAGTATTAACTGATAACCAACTTCTTCACTTTTCGTAGAAGGGAAACCTTAGGTCTTTCGTAAAGGCAAAGTTCACGTAAGACTAACTTTCGAAAAACATTTGATATTGGTAAGTATCTTCGTATGCAGGTGCACGTACACATATCCTACTATATGTGTATACGGTTGGCTTCAATCACCCAACTCTGGAGAAACATCCATCTTTTAACGCCGAATTCCTTGTCGGTTTTCTACTGCAAGCGTGGGTTTTATTACTAGAAGTTGTCATTTCGTATTCCCATAACCAACTGCTCAGCGCTGAACAAGTTTCGTGTCTTGCCATTCCTCGCTGAACGAATCGAAAAAGTTTCTTTTGATGCACGCTTCCACTCGAGCATATTGAGCGCATCCGCAAATGCACGAACGGTGCTGAATTTCCAGACACAGAACGGGGCTAATAAATTCTGCAACTTTACGAGCTGAGAACTTTGAGGGAGACGAATTCGTGAACTGAATTTCGCAGTATGTTTTATCATAACGAAGCGTTATGCTATTTAAAGCGTTTCTCCGGGCGATTCAGTTTCTTACATGGCAGAGGATTTCCCTATGTCTACAAAAGTATGATGCCTGATCCAGAGAACTCGCTACCACAGGTTGCATCTCTCCACTGCACTAAAAATGTTAGGGTTTGGGCATTTATTGATGCCTGTGACGTGTAAAAAGGCAAGGCCAAAGGGTCTGGATGATTTTTGTCTCTGCCCACAAATACGCAATAGGGTCCACACGACCTTGAGTCATATTTTGCCCTTGTGACGACTATACCTCTTGCGAGAAAAGTTGATGCAAGCGTATTGTAAAATTTTTCACAAATTTGAATGAAATTTCGTTCCTCTTCACAGAACTAGTAAAGTTAGGCACCTATGATCAAGAGTAGATATCAGCATCTATGCTCTAGTGATTGGGCTCTACCCTCGATTACCTCACACCCGTGTTAATATACTGTTGTGTAATTTGTGTAAAAATATGTATGCTTACAAAAGAATAGATAGATGGAAACAGACTGAGATAGATAGATAGATAGATAGATAGATAGATAGATAGATAGATAGGAATAGATTGAGATAGATGGATGGATAGATAGATAGGAACGGACTGAGATAGATAGTTAGATAGGTAGATAGACACCGGTTGATGATATCTATCTATCTACGGCAGGAATTGAGCAATATAGCCCAAATGGAAAACTGTTCCAGTTACGTAAGGCATCATATATACAATCAAAATACCGAAATTCTTACAAAGTATGCATAATTGGTAACATTAAAATTGCTTTTCCCGTTTAATCAGTTGAAAAACAAAACTCTTATTATCAAACAAAAGTAAAACAAACCCAACACGATTTTAATACAAAAGATCTTTAGAATATTTCTTCATATATATTTAATTGCCGGTGTTCCCTGCTTTTCGAAATATTATTTTACTCGCATTGATGAAAAAAGACGCAAATCAAAAATGGCGTTCTTCCTCTCCTCCCTACACCCCAATCCCCTGCACCGCCCAACCTTGGACGACCTGAAATTATTTTACCATCGGGGATTTTTATTAAAGTTACATATACCTACTCTTTTTGTTTTTATTATTAATTTTGAACAGTTTTACCTTCATCATTTTTATTTTCATCTTGTTATTTTTTCTATCACTATAACTAGATATATTATAGGCATATCTGTCAGAGTTACACATACCTAGGGATATGTTTCTCGGAGTTACGTCCATCCTTTGTACAAATTTACATCATTTTCTTTAATCTGATTTATCTTTATTTTTTAGATGGAGAAGATGCCAGATTTCGATGTGGATTACTCGTACGTGTTGGCCAATTACTCGGATTTGTACAACGTGTCATACGTACACTTTCCTTTCAGAAACGTCGACAGGATGACACCTGATCGAATCATAGCCATCATCCTCTGCATAATTGCTATCCTGGTCAACGCCATATCTCTTTTTGCCATCATCCAGTTCAAAGGAGCATTCACGGCCAACAAGCAACTGGTCACAAGCCTCTTGACCTCCGACCTTTTCATCAGCCTCTGCTTTCTGACCGCCTCTATCACAAACAGTAACAATTACATGTACCCGCAGGCAGGCGAAGACGTGGCGCAGGCAACTTGTATATACGCAGTCGTTGAAGCCCTGATGATCAGCGGACAACTGACCAACCTTCTCAACTTGGCTGCAATGGCTCTTGACCACTATATCGCCATCAACATCCCCTTGAAACACTCGTATCTGATGGATAAGCGCCATGTTGGTATACTGATCGCTGGCGTCTGGGTTCTGGGTTCCATATGCGGCTTTTCCGACTTCTTGGTCCCATTCGCCCCTCTTTACAGTCATTGCCAAAATCAGCTTTTCGTAAACTACTGCGAAAAAGTCAAGTGTACCATGTTCGAACCGAATTTCGTTCTGTTCGTCGTAGTAATCCTCTGCTTTGCTGAAATGGCCTTTCTCTACAGCCAGGTGTTCAGAACTGTCTACAAATACCCACGTTTGCAAAGCCGGCATACCCAGAACACCCAGCGAAGCAACAAGGGTCTCGTTACCACGATCATTATCGTCGTCTCGTACACCATCTGCTGGCTACCGTACTGCCTGATGGAGCTCACCATGACTATCATGAGTCTAACTAATACAACCCTCATCCTTACCTACTACAAAGTAATGCAGCAAGCTCAGTATTATCTCTACAATCTGATTGCACTCAACTCCATATTCGACCCTCTCATCTACGCCATACGCATGCCCGATATGCAAAACAGCTATCGGCGTCTTCTGCGCATGTGTAAAAAGCACAAACCCAGCATGCACCACATCTCGATGATGGACCGGAAGTCGACGACATCTGGGACAGTTTTTGTTGATAATGTTACTGAAACAGGAGTTTGAATGTCCGACCTTTGCAGGCTTGTCTGTGATCGTTTTTACCTTGAAAGATTCACAGTCTAATACCAGTTCGCCATGTGCTGATCGTCTCAAGTTATTGTGCTTATTGTGGCTATCATAATGGTTTAATTATTATTATTCATGATAAACAATTATAATTATAAATAGTTTGAAGCCCGAAAAAGCGTCTGGTCATTTTTCAAAAATTAGAGAGTTGATGAGATGGTCGCTGTTTTTTTTTTCTTCCCAAACAGACAAGGGAGATAATTCTCCTTCTTCCTGTGTGAGTAGAAGGGGAAGATCTCTGAGTGTATCGTATGATAGAAAAGAAAAAAAAAGAAAGAAAAAAGAAAAAAGACAAGAGATAACTGACGAAGAAAAAAAAGAAAAGTAATTTTTTCAAAGAGAAAAAAAAAGAAAAGTAAAAAGAATAAAAAAGACCAAGCAAAAAATGAAGAATGAAAAATACTACAAAAGTAAAACTAAAGAGAAACTTCAGAACGGACTATTCAAAAAAATGTTCCTGGTGAAAAATTAACTTATTGACCGATGAATTGATGGCAAAGATTTACCTCTTTCTGTATATAATGGTGCCTCTGCGTTCATCCTTATAAATATACGTGCCTCTATGTTCAACCTTATAATTATTCGTGCCTCTATCTTCATCCTTATAGAATAAATACCCTTCCAAATGAGTCAGCATAAATTATAAATCTGTAATGGAGGTAGTGGCAGCCATTGCTTAATATATTATCGTTTGGTTGAATCATTATGTTTTGAATTGTACAGATGGCGGTGTTTAAACATTGCAAAAGCAGTTTTTGATCAAAGAATTAAAAACAGATTGAAATCCGTACATGTGATTGGTTATTCATTAAGTTTGGATGGGTCTGGTGTTGGGCTACAACACTGTCTGGTTAGCGATTGCAACAGGTTCATCTTATCAAATTATTCCTCGAAGAATCCATTAAGTGAAGACCGGAACTTCTCTGATGGAATACACAATTTAGCTGAAAAGTGGCGTCAGGTCGAAAAAATCCTGAGAAGATTCGTTGTTAACAGGGTAATGATGGTACAAATTCATAAGAATCAATGACTATGCTAAGAAAATGTCAGAAACTACTGTATCAAACTAATATATATAGTGCGGTGAAAGAAGTATTTGGACGCTTACAAAATATTCATTTAATATACTACTGATGTTCGCAATTACTTTGGATTTACACAGGTGATGTATTTTGATATGAAATTAACAATTACTAAGAAAAAAAAACATATTCCCAATTATGAAATACGGAATAAAATATAAACAAAAGTAAAGGTGGAAAAAAGTATTCGGACGCATTGATTTCATATTTTAATACTAAGTTGCACAGGCTTGATTTGCAATTACTGCTAGGAGACGTTTTTCGTAATCTTTCACAAGCCCTCCACATTTTTTTGAAATATTGTCCCACTCTTCCTCGCAAAAATACCTTCAAATCATTCATGTTTGTAGGGTTCCCTTGATGAATTCGATCTTTCAAGCATCGCCATAAATTTTCAATTGGATTCAATACAAGAGATTGACTAGATCACTGAAGAACCACTTCATTGGTCTGAACAAACCATTCGCGACTTGTTTTAGTTCTGTGTCGCTATCTTGTTGAAAGATCCAACCTTCTTCAAACTTCAGCTGTTGCATCTCGGAGAACGCATTAGCTTCTAAAATACTCCGAACATTGCTCCATTCACTGTTCTTTCAATCACGTGAAGTGCTCCCTCCCCCGTGTCATTGAAAGAGAAAAACCCACCAATCATTATACTTCCACCTCTGTGCTTTTGGATCATGGACGCATCCACCTTTTCTCCATGAATGAAGTGTGGGGTTTTTGCCGAAACGTTCAATTTTTGATTCATCTGACCAAAGAATGTCCCTCCTAATATCATCATCATCATCATCATCATCATCAGTCTTTTAACGTCCATCATTAGACATAGACCTTCCCCAGGATTCGCCACATTTCTCTACCGTGGGCATTGCGGGGTCAATACTTTCTGAATTTGTCTAGTTCGTCTCTCCATCCAGAATTCTGCCGGCATCGTTTGCACATATGATCTCTGGGGATCTATGTTGTGAGTTGTGATGTCCATCGGTTGTCTGTCATTCTTGCAATATGGCCAGCCCACTGCCATTTGAGATTTTTAATGGATTCTATGATGTCCCTGACTCCTGTTCTCTCCCTGATATACTGCGCTGTCTTGTGATCTCTCAATGTGAGGTTGAGGATGATTCTTTCATGCGCACATTGCATGCTTCTCAGTTTGTAGGTCTGTCTCTTGGTTAGGTTCCATGTTTCAGCTCCATAAGTGACTGTTGGGAGGATACATTGGTTGTATACCCTTCTTTTTAGGATTGATGGGATCTTCTTATTTTTGAAGGTTGAGCTTGCTCTGTCGAGAGCTTGCCATCCTGGAGGGATTCTTTACTTGATTTCTTCTTCTTTTGAGGATTTCATGGAGATTCGTTGTCCTAGGTAGATGTAGTGATCTACTTTCTCCTGTTCTGCATCTTAGATTTTGATCTTTGTGTGCTAATTTCCGATGTGATTGTTGCACATGGTCTTCGTTTTGCCGAAGTTCATATGTAGGCCGACTTTCTTGCTCTCTTCATTTAGTTCATCTCGTGTCAGTTGGAGGTTGTGTAGGTTTTCTACAAAAAGGACGATGTTGTCTGCAAGGTTGCTCAGATATTCGCCGTCTATTTTGATTCTTTCATTTTCCCAGTCTAGATTTCTGAAGATCGTCTTGAGACAGGCTATGAAAAGTTTGGGTGAGCTGGTATCATCTTTTCTTACCCGTTCTTGGTACTGAAAGGATTTGGAGACTTTATGTAGCTTGATAAAGGAGCTGCTGTGACTGTAAATATGTTGCAGTACTCCGACGTATACGGGGTCTACACCTTGTAGAGTGATGGCCTTCAGGGCCATGGGAATTTCCACTGATTTGAAGGCCTCCTTGAAGTCGGTAAATACTAGTGTGTGTGGCATTTCTCCGGGCTGATTTATCGTATGCAGGTGGTCCATGGTCGAGTAGCTTCTTCTAAAGCCAGCTTGCTCCCGTGTTTGATGTTGATTTATTGCTTTTGTGATTCGGTTGGTGATGATTTTGTGAAAAGTTTGTGGATAGGCTTCTCTAAATGGTTACGAATGAACTTCATCCGAATATTTCAGTGACTTTTTTTTTGCAAAGGTACTTCCAGGATGTTAAACCATTCCAGTGTATTTAATTACTAATAGTTCTTTTGGTAACCGATCTACCAGTTGCTCAAATTATCTTGGATCTCCTTTCAAATTACCATTGGATTTGCTTTGACTGTTCTTGGCATTTTTTTTGTTGCTCGTGGAGAAAATTTCCGTAGAGAGCCAGTTCGAGGGAGTTTTTTTTGGGGGGGGTGAGGGGGTAGCCAAACTTCTTCCAATTCAGGATAATCGATTATAGGAATATTTAACATCTTGGCAAAGGCCCTGTAGCTCAAACGTTCATTAAGTCGCTTAATTACGACATTTCGGCTCGATTGAGAGCTCCCTCACTTTAACCATGACTGCCTCGTTTCAAGACGGTAAAAGTAGTGAATGGCGACTGTGGTGAAATTATGCCATGATTAAGTAACGCTGGAACATTCCAAAAGTTCCAATGCAGGTACAGAAAGGTCTAGGAGAGTCCGAATACTTTTTTTTCTATCGTTAATTTTGTTTATATCTTATTCTGCATTGTATGTTTGGACACAGATTTTTTTCTTGGTATCTGTTGATCTTATTTAAAAACACGTCTTCTGCATAAGTGAATATGAGCATCGGAAGTATATTAAATGAATATTTTGTAAGCGTCCAAATACTTCTTTCCCCTCTCTTTCTCTCTCTCTCTCTCTCTCTCTCTCTATCTATCTATCTATCTATCTATATATATATATATATAGATAGATAGATAGATAGAGAGAGAGAGAGAGAGAGAGAGAGAGAGAGAGACAAAGACAAAGACAAGATATTTGTCCCTCTCCTTCCTGTTAATTTGGATGGTCTGGAACAACTTATCACAACAGCTGTTCTTACAACAGATAACGTTAACGCGTGTTTTAGCAAAAAAAAAAATGACTACCGTCTTGATATATGCCGTGGAACCATGTGTGACTAGGGATGCTCGTATCGAACAAATGTAAGATGCAGTATTAAACTTCAAGTGTTTCTTGACAAGACTGTGCATCGTGAATGTCAATAATTTAGATAATTTTGCTTTCTTCAATTTTTGAAACCGTCTATTTCGTTTGTAAACACCTTGTATATCATTAAAGTTAACCTTCGTTCACATGCAATAGAAGGTAGGTGTGTTGGTATTGTCTTAACTTTGGGGATCAAGCGCTTTCGGCAGTACTCTTGGCCATAATTGATATAAAATTAAAACTCTCAAAGATAAATAAGATATTCAATTAGGATTTTAAATAGATTTAATAACTGATAGATAGATTTAGCCCAGTGAAAAAGGTCGCTTTTATGTCTCCTCGAATGCTACGTCATCATAATGCACAAACGCTACAATATTGAATCTATGAATGAAAACAACGATTTACGTTCATAGTATTGCGCGTTCAGCTCTTTCGAATGCTACTTCTTTGGTGTTGAGTTTTCGAAGAAAATTTTCTTGACCAAAATAAGAACTTATGTTGTGAAAAATAAATCCCGTGGCAAGAGAACATTGATGAAGCGAAGAGAAAAAATACTGTGAGTATGAATAAATGGTTCTTATTCATTTTCTTCTTTTGGCTGCAAAAACACAAAGAACGGCAGTAAAGGAAAATTCAGTCGTATGTTTGGGTAAATGCAAAGGAAGCGAGCGAGGGGTTCGGAAAAATGTAAACAGAAGACGAAAAACGGAAGTTGCTTCGCAGGTGAAAAAAAGAAGACGAAAGGTGGATGACTTCTATTTCAAACCGTTCAACACACACTCGGTCTCTCCGGCCAAGTCAGCTCATGGACAGACGGCATATAGCCTCGTAGATACCTACTTCAGATATCGGCCACGGGCAAATTCGCGTGGCCGCAAAAATACCCCGTAGTTAGAAAAGTTGAAACACACTTCACGCATTATAATTGCTTTGGCTAAAGAAAGTCCATACCGGTATCTGTTGGGCCAAAAAGAAAAACACTTGAGAAGTCTGGATTCTCACAATCTTATACTCACTTGCACAATTATTAAATGGGTGTTAGATTACAGACTTGGGTGATGTCTTGACCAATTAAGTGATATCACTTGAAAATTAACCAGCCAGGTTTTCCGTCGAACTGATGCGACAAAGAGACGCCGATTATTACTTGGAAAATGCACACACGCATTTTCCTGAAATCGTTTATCGTCCTTGCACTTTTTTGTACCCATTACTTGATCTTGAAAAGATCGTCCTTCTCAATTCCCAACCGGTAATTAATTTTACCTCTTGATCTCTGTTCGGCGGACATGTCTCTTGCGTCAGAGGAAAATAATAGGAAGGCGGGCCCTCATACTAACCAACGCTGTATTCGGTTTTAAACAAGTCGTTTTTTTTTTCGTCTCGCTACCATTGCATTATGAATTATACTTAGTTCATGGGTAACAAAGTGGGTCCATAAAGTCAATTGCATATTAAGGTGGATTGACAGTATGGAAATGAAAGACGAATTCTTATGTTGAATGGGTTAATGCACAAAGAATGGGTCATGAATGGAACACGTAAAGATTAAGGTATGATGGCGGAGAGCCAGCATATCACCAATCCATTCTTCCAACAATGGGTTACAACTATAGATTTTTGTCGGTAAGTTTTAAGATCGGTGATCTAGATAATGGACAGACGTATGACCGAAAACACTAGATCTCAAACGTTTGGACACTACTTGAACTCATTGAAACCAGACATGCCTTCTCTTGTATGTAGACCAAAAAGCTAATTAAAACATTTCCTAAAATGTCTTAAGTCTCATTCCTAGACTTGTATGTATATCAATGAATCTGTAGCCTGATGATGGAAACAGTATTTTCACACAATTTTTATCTTCTTCAACTTTATCTTGTCAATGCACTAAACCGAACACTTTTGCGTTCATCACCTGAATCGAACATTATACAGTGAAAAGGTTGGATCAAAATCCAGCTAATAGTAATGACAGGTTGGTCCAGATTTGTATTACACCCACATGCACACACATACACACACACACACACACATACATGTAAATATCTAAATGTGAAGTCTGTCCGGAAAGTATCCAGCCATTTCGTATATCTTGAGAACCAATCAATGCAGGCCTTATTGTGCATCTGTGAACATACATTCTCCCGTGGGGTTACCCAGTCGGCAGTAAAAGGCCATTGGTTGTAGAGTTTTTTGTCAAAATATGTCATTAGCCAGGTTTTTCAGTCACCCTATAAACCAGATTTGGCTCCCTGTAACTTCTGGCTGTTCTCTGTTGAAAAGGGAAGATTTCGGACCATGAATAAGATTAATGAGAACGCAATGAGATGGCTGATGGCGATTCCGAAAGAGGACTTTGCAAAATGTTTTGAAAAGCAAAAGAGACCCTTGGATAAGAGTGTAAAAAAAAATTCTAAATGTGTAATTTTTATTAAAAACTCTTTTTGAAGTTGGGTATAAAGTGATTTTTCGAGCGTCTAATGGCTGTTTAACTCAGTGGTAAGAGTGGCATCGCATTAAAACGGTCTCCTATCGGACGCAGGCTCGAACCTGTAGAAGCCATTTTCTTTAATTGTTTATTCTATTTACGCGAAGTTGACAGGCATAAGCAACGTGTGAAAAGCAGAAGGTCAGTTCAAAAAGAGTTTCTAATAAACAAAGAAAATAGAGAGGTAAGCACTACCCTTGTTTCATTGCTCTGTTTCCATTTAAAACTCATCTCATTGTATTATATATATATATATATATATATATAGCGTCATCCTCAGGCCATTATGTGGGATCGAAACCTTCGCCCCAAACCTGGAGCCCGGTATCCTACGTAGAATTGGACGGACAGTAGGACCGAATTAAGTTATATATTTTTCACGCATAGGTCATAATTCACCATCTACCAGAGTGCTCCATTCGAGAGTAAGAGGAGCGTTACATAATTGCTTTTCGCAGATGGGTGACTTACTTAAGAGTGCTCAATCCCATCCTTCCTCTCTCTCTCTCTCTCTCTCTCTCTCTCTCTCTCTCTCTCTCTCTTTACACACACACACACATATATATATATGAAAGTATATATATATATATATGAAAGTAGGTAGGTAAATTCTGCAATAAGGGTTGAATAAGTTCAGAAAATGTTTCAATAAAGAAAGCCAAACTTTTTAGTTATGGATTTGAGAAGGAAAACATCCGTCATTCTTTACATGAGCGGAATCCATGTAATAAAATCTATTTGGGATAATTTCAAATACTGCGTCCAAACGGAAATTTTAACGTAATTAGATTAATGCTGAATATCATTCACCATTCTTGGAAAAATATATCTACCATGAAACACGTGTTTCTCTCTCTCTCTCCCCTCTCTCTCTCTCTCTCTCTCTCTCTCTCTCTCTCTCTCTCTCTAAGTTTCAACAAATATTGCCCTGTATTCTATTGATAATACATTAAGCATTTAATTTAATAAATATTGAATCTTAAAATTCCAGATACACTACTACCAGATGAGAATTCGGGTTGAAAGCAATTATTTGGCCTTTGTATGTTTAGCTTAATGGTAAGAGCATCGCTACGTTGAAGCGGCTGCCCCATCGGCGGCAGGTTCGATTCCTACTGCAGCCCCATTTTCTGTGATTGTTTATTCTATTTATGTTGTCTAAATTGAGTGATATATCAACCATGTAACGACGGGAGATCATTTCAAGTAAGTTTCTATAAGATATAAGGAAATTTATAATTCATTCTGTCGGACCAAATATGTTCTTAAAAACACATACACACACACACACACACACACATATATATATATATATATATATATATATATTGATTGATTGATTGATTGATACATCAAAACTCACAATAATCAAAACAGCACAATATCAAGGTATGCTGTCGACATAGGAACAATAATATGTAAGTAGAAATACGTAAAAACCCGTAATTCTGAGACTAAGAGAACATAAACAAAAACGGCCAGCGATCGGAGAATTAGAAAATGAGCTGAGGGTGTCAATGCAAGCTCTGATAACCGTCAGAATCCCGATGGCAGATCTAATCTACATAGGTGCTCCCATGGTAATGGATGTGGATTCAAATCCCACCTGGGGCTCATCTCTCCATTTTCCGATCATCGATATACATACAGATACATATCCTGTCTAGAATATTGCATCACTAATCTTGCACGTGCGTAATTAATTTCATTCCGACAACTCACCAATCCTTTTTTTTTTTTTTTTTTTTAGTTCTGATTCGTCTTCTTTTACACTTTAAGGGGGATTAAAGATGAGATACGCCCTCCTCCTTTTTTATCTACACCAATACACTTGATCCTTTGACTTTCGCTATAAGACCGGCAAAAGATATTCACACTGATTGCTATTCGAATTCTTTACAATCTCCATATTTACCAACCGTAATTTTCTTCTTTTTTTAATACGAGAAATATATAGGTCTGTTTGGACACTCAATAGAAACCATCACAAGAATATTGTTTTTTGGCAGCATGCTGTCTTAGGGGTGATCAATTAAAAAATGGGAAAAGGGTTGATCTATGAATCAATTTCTTCACTCGTCTTTGGTTGGGCAGTGATCATTACAAAATTCCGAATTTTCAAGCGTGAAAATTACCGGACAAAAACTAAAGGACCAATTTATCATAAACTTATATTGTAAATTGAATCCCGACGAAACATCTTTTCAAGGGGGTAATTATTTGAAAACATCTTTTTTAGGCAGACTAGGGATTAAATAATGAAATCATCAGCCCTTTGCTCCATTGTTACGGTCTGCTCGCGTGATACAGAAATAGCCAGACCGACAGACAACCCGACTTAAAAACTGAAGAAACCAGTGCTGTCAGTTTGGGTGACAGTTTTGGTTGACGGTCTCTAAAAATTGGATACTCAGGGGTAGAAATAACCTGCAATCAAAATTATACTTTTCGGTGTTTGGATTTGTCTGAGCAATTTAGTCATTAGATATTCGAAATGGGTTCAGAAAGAGGCTTTTTTCTGATAAGGTTTCTTTCAGATTCTTTCCACTTTGATTTAGAACCGAAAAAGATTTATCCAGCCCCCAAGTGTTTCATTTCTTTGGCTCAGAATCTGAAGAGTCTTCTTCACGGAAACAACTTTCAGAATAGATTATTTCCGATCCGCGCTATTTACCAACAGCTGTACACTGACGGTCTGGGTTGTTGCGATGAAGAGCAATTGGGGGAAAAAATGAAATATACTATAAAAATTTGAAGAAATATACAGGTTGAACCTCTTTCATGTATTTTAACCCTTCAAGATATCATCCAAGAGGTGTACAATATGGTGCTGAGAGAAAAAAACCCGAGAAAAAAACCTTGTCTATGCTTGAAAAGATGGAGTTATTGAAAAAATTAAACGAAGAGACTTCTGTAAATAGTTTGAGCAAATACTATGGAGTCGGATGTATACCTTGATGAATGCGGTTAGTTCGTTCCCAAATTTCCTTACGGTCAAAAAACCACATTTTTCAGGGTCTTATAATTTAACGTGTTTTTTGTTTTTTGGGGTTTTTTTCGGCTTTATAATTACTTGGACATGACCGTTCAAATGGTATATCCGGTTTAATCATAATTTCCTGGAGGTTTAAACTTAAAATGATGAGACGCAGATCTCTGTTTGTGGCGTCGATAATAGCAACAATCAAAACAGAAATGTGATTGTTAATAGTAATAACAATCGCAACATAATTGTTTAATGGTGCTACGTCATATAACAATAATTCAATTTAATCTGTTTCTATAGAAGAATTCAGCAGAAATCTCCCCCCCCTCTCTCTCTCTCTCTCTCTCTCTCTCTCTCTCTCTCTCTAATCATTTTAAATATATAAACGCTAGTTAACGCTGGTAATGTAGATATTCGTGCAAAAATCTGTATCCATTTCAGGGTGAATTTTCAATGTAAATCGAGAACTCCTAATATCAAGAACCGTAACTGAAATGCAAACCGCTTCAAACCTGACACTGCAAAATCTGGTGCATGGATCAAAAATCTGGCGCGCACGTGTTTTGTTGTTGTTGTTGTTGTTTTGTTTTGTTTTTGTTTTTTTGCATCTCAACATTTTATCAGCACATATCAACAACGAAGTGTAATATACTTAATTGCAGTAATCAGTGAGTCAGAGTGTCACATATCGCGACAAGTGAATGATAAATCGAATTAACGACATAATAAATCAATGACCAACAATTCACACTTGATATAAGAGCTCCTAATAGGCTTAGGTCAGGAGAGAAATTTAGGTTCTATTTCAAACTGCTCATTAAGTATTCCTTATTCAGAGCCAAATACATTTGATTTATGCACGGATATACATTGTCACCCATTCTTTTATTTAAAAAAAAGTGAATTTTCTTCTAAACCAAACACTGTTTATGACCAAAACTCAACAGCGCTTAAACTCTGTTGCCAAAAAAAAGAAATATGTTGACGTTCGAAGCTAAGTACAATCCTACGGAAATAGTTTGATATCAATATCTGGTTTGACAGACTTTATATTCTTTCACTGTTTATAGTCTTGACGACATTGACTTTACCAGATTTGCAAAAACAGCCACTGGAATGTTTTCCACTTCAACTGAATGCATTTTTTCAGATCTGTCTCCATTCTTCTACTTTTCGTTTCAGGATATTCCACTAGAGTTAAATTAGATTTGAATCAGAATACATCTTCGACCTATCAAATACTCTTACCGTTTGCTTCTTAAGAAACCCTGTTGTTTTTTAGTGGAGTGTTTTTGATCAATGTAATGTTGAAACATCTCTTTGCAAGCGTTTAAGTGAAGGCAATTTTTTTTTTCAATATATTGATGTAACCTTCAGTATTCGTGATTTCTCCGATGGTATACAGCTCACCATTGTCATTAAATCTCACACGACCCCACACCAGGACGTTTCCACCACCATATTTAACTGTTGATGCCAAACTCTTATCCATATGCTCTCTGCCATGACGATACCGACCACATTGCATGCAATCAGACCTAAAGAGATTGATTGTTGTTTCATCTGACCACATTACTCCGTCCCAAGACGTTGAATATTTTCACTTTCATTCTCCTGTGCAAATTGTACTTGATTGTGTTTCATGAATAGAAACATGAATGCTGAAAGTTACATCAATATATTTTTTTAAAAGGCATATTGCCGTCACTCAAATGCATGCAAAGAATAGATGTGTTTCAGGATGATCCATAGTTTCTGAAAAAACAAAAGGTAAAAATATCAGATTAGACCAGCATGTGGTCAGGTTCAAATCCAATTCCAATTCAGCACTCGTGGAATGCTCTGAAACGGTTAGTAGAAAAACGATGACCATCAAGACAGATCTGAAGGTATGCATACTGTCCAATGGCTGTTTGTGCAAATCTGAAGTAATCATTGTCGTCAAGACTACAGAGGGCTGTCACACAAGACATTCATCATCATCATCATCATCATCATCAGTCTTTTAACGTCCGTCGTTGGACATAGACCTTCCCCAGGATTTGCCACACTTCCCTATCATGGGCGTCACGGAGCCAGTTCTTCCTGAACTTGTCTAGCTCGTCTCTCCACCTAACATTTTGCCGGCCTCGGTTGCGCATGTGGTCTCGGGGGATCCATGTTGTGAGTCGCGATGTCCATCGATTGTCTGCCATTCTTGCAACATGGCCAGCCCACCACCATTTGAGATTTTTCATGGATTCTATGATGTCCCTAACTCTTGTCTTTTCTCGGATGTACTGTGCTGTCTTGTGGTCTCTCCATGTGAGGCCCAGCATTATTCTTTCATGTGCACGTTGCATGGTTCTCAATTTACGGGTCTGTCTCTTGGTTAGGTTCCATGTTTCAGCTCCATAAGTGACTATTGGGAGGATGCATTGGTTATACATCCTTCTCTTTAGGATTAATGGGATCTTCTTATTTTTTAAGGTTGAGCTAGCTCTGCCAAAGGCTTGCCATCCTAGTGTGATTCTTCGCTCGATTTCTTCTTCTTTTGAGGGTCTCATGGAGATTCGTTGTCCTAGATAGATGTAGTGGTCTACTTCTTCCAGTTGTGTGTCCTCGATTTTGATCTTAGTGTTTTTATCCCCTATGTGGTTGTTGCACCTGATGTTCGTCTTGCTGAAGTTCATGTGTAGGCCGACTTTCTTGCTCTCTTCATTTAGTTGATCTATCATTAGTTGGAGGTCGTGTAGGTTCTCTGCGAAAAGGGCTATGTCGTCTGCAAATCTAAGGTTGCTCAGATACTCGCCGTCTATTTTAATTCCTTTATTCTCCCAGTCTAGCCTTCAGAAGATCATCTCGAGGCAGGCTGTGAAGAGTTTAGGTGAGCTGGTATCACCTTGTCTTACTCCTTTCTGGAGCTGAAAGGGGTCCGAGTCTTTATGTAGCCTGATAAAGGAGCTGTCGTGATTGTATATATGTTTCAACACTTCAACATATACTGGATCTACACCTTGCCGACTGATGGCCTCCATGACCTTAGGGATTTCTACTGAGTCGAACGCCTTTTTGAAGTCAATAAATGCTACGGCAAGTGGTAGTTTATACTCAGCTGCTTCTTCTTTCAGCTGATTTATCGAATGCAGGTGGTCCATGGTCGAGTAGCTTCTTCTAAAGCCAGCTTGTTCACGTGGCTGGTTTTCATCGAGTGTTTTTGTGATTCGGTTGGTGTTGATCTTTGTGAAAAGTTTGTATACACAGTTGAGTAGGCTTATAGGCGTATAGTTGTTGAGGTCTTTCAGGTTTCCTTTTTTATATAAAAGCACTATGATAGCAGTGTTCCAATCGTCTGGGACTTTACTGTGTTTTAGACACAAGTTGAAGAGGACGGCCAGTTTCCCAGTGATGATTTTACCCGCTTTTCGGAGTGTGTGTGTGTGTGTGTGTGTAATAAGATGTGGATTCGCTACACAAACAAGTTCATGTTTCTGCCCTCTCTGGGCCTCATCATATATTTCCAGCTCTATTCTAAAACAACTTTACTTCCGAAGTATAAAGTTGAATGTATTGAGCACTCTATGAAATAAATCCCTCACATATCAGGTGTTGCTAACCTGATCTGTTATATATATATATATATATATATATATATATATATATATATATATATATATGTGTGTGTGTGTGTGTATGTGTTATAAATAAATCTTCTCTGGAGATCCAAGTTATGCGTTGGGATGTCCATTCCATTACCATTTGAATTTTCTAATTGTTCCTATATCTCGGACCCCGGTATATTCTTTAATATACTAGGTTGCCTTGTGATCTCTTCCAGTGAATTTGAACATGATTCTTTCGTGTACGTTGCATACTTCTCAGTATGAGGGATCAATCCTTCGGTTCCATGTTTCAGCTCCAAACATGACTAGCGGGAAGATGCAATAAGACGTATCTTTCACTTGGCGCAAATGCATGGTAATTTCATCATCTACGGTTCATCTCCAACTAATCACTTTCCCAGGCCAGAATGGACAACGGAGCATCTAATTTTTTCCAGTGCATCAAAGAACTCAATTTCTTTTGCACAAAATAGAAGCGATTTATTTTGTTTTGATTTAAAATTCTTCTTCGTCAAGACAAAATGGCGTATGTGTCGTTTGACAAATCAAATCCGATTGTCCGTCAATCCCCAAAAGAAATGCGGGCGGCTGCGGCACGGAAAATAGAATCGGCAAACCGGGTTCAAACGCAAACTGAGACTATCGTTTCAAGTCTTTTTAGCATCCGTTGTTGGATATAGATATCCCTAAGGTTAGCCAGACCTCTCTATCATGGTCGTCGCAGAGCCAATAGTTTCTCAACTTATCTAGTTCGTCACATCATCTTGTATTTTGTCGGACACAGTTTCGCATATGATTCGAGGTGAGATACGTTGAAAGTTGCAATGTATAGCAGTTGTCTGCCATTCTTGCAACATGACCAGCCCATTGCCATTTGAGTTACCTGATGGATCTAATGATATCTGACTCCCGTTTCTTTTTTGATACTCAGTGCTGTCTTGTGATAAAGGCATGAACCCATCTCTACTTCTCCTAGTTATGGGTAAATAGGAGGACAGCCTTTTTTGTCAAGCAATCTCACCAGAAAAGTCCAGAGGCATGAGAGGTGGGGAACGAACAGAATAGGGAACAGGGCTCTGGAAGGTATGGATTAAGGGACTCTGGTGAAACTGCAAAGGGCCTAGTGAATTGGATGTGGATTACAATAAATTGCTCAAATAATATAATAGAGAATAACAACAAATAGAAAATGAGACCACTGTCTCCACAACACAGAGTTCAAACGTAAGTGCTTTTTAAAAACTACCCGAAAGTTCCGGGAAATGAAAATGAAATACCCTAACACCTGATTTCCACCGTCTCCTTTGAAGTAGTCCCTTGCCTACTGTTAGCACACTCTCTCAAAAGATAACTGCTCACAAATGGTATGGTCAACAAAGAGTAGAGACAAAGGTCTGTACTACATTGTTTGGTGCACTGTTCCAATTCCTCAAATTTTTTTTAGTAAAATCTTGCATGTGTGTCATTAGAAACAGTCAACCAAAACTGTCAATACAGGTTTTGTTAGTTTTTAAGGTGATCTAGCTATGTATATGTAGGCTGCGCTAATGGAGCTAAAGGACCGAAAATTTTATTTACTTTTGATCATGTCTAGATAAAAGGAAAAAACTTATAAAACCCTCATTCCAGTAGTGGGGGAGGGTCAATTTGCACGTATGTTCATGATAAAATGGTCCTTTAGTTTGCATCACACAACATTTATGCTCGTTTTGGGGTTTGTTTTTTTTTTTAATTCAGACTTTTTTTTAATGTTGAAAATGTACGAACAATAACAATTTCAAGTGATGCAATCACAAAAACGTTTTGGACAATTAAACATTCATTTTTTCAAAGAGAATGGCTTCATAAAAACCTTGTTTAAACATTTTTGATAGAATCGCCCAAAATTTGCACAAACTATTTTTAGCCCTAGTTTGAAACTGAACCATGTGACTGGATACCCAATCGTCATAATCGGTCACAGACTATGCACATTTAGATTACATATATACATCTACTCAGTGCACCATAACTTTGCCCTTTGCACCAGCTAAAACTGAGTTAATAAATGCAAATATTTGTTAGTGATGCGTTCATTTCAACCTCTATTCATCAATTCCATTTCGTATCCTTTGGTCAATCAAATTCATTGTTTAAATCTTCATATTTTTCAGCACAAAGATCAAGTGAGGGTAGGAAGATTGCATGGTAAGGGTCCAACTTGAAGAGATGAAAAAAGGACCAAAAAAAAAAAATGACTGGCTGCTGCAGGGTCCAACTCCACTCCTACTTTCATTCCAACTGAAAAGGATTACTGGAACCTTTGGATCAAATATATGAGTGTATGTAAGACTTTAGCTCAGTAAAAAAGCTTCTTAGCACTTAGTTGACATTTTAGATCATATTAAGGAAATGTTAATTTCAGCTATAGATTTGGTTTAACATCACATGGTAGACAAATGGGGGAAGAGTTTACTCCCCTAAATTAGGTGAGGATTGTTAAAAAAGGTATGAAAAAATTGAATGAATAAACAGAAATTTTTTTTTCTCATTTAAATGGGCAAAGAAAACTTGAAGAACTATAATCATGATGAGATCACTCATCCCCCTTAAAAGGACAAATAAAAATATACATGGAATTAACAGATTACTCCACAACCACATCTTTCCTGTTTAGTCATGTAATGCAAACATTGCTTTCATTCTATGATGATGTCATTATCCATTATAAAAGCTGATAAAAAAATCTATTTTTCATGACACACATCCCAATAGACTTCTGAAGAGACCTACATAACTTACATATCCCAGCAATCATGGAAACTATATTTCATGGACCCAAAAGAAAAAAGTTGAAATCAAAATGGCTCCAATCCCATTTTAGGCTAATAAAAAGGTGCTTAGAAGTCTTAGCTAAGAAAAAAAAAATCTTCCACATACACTGGGGCTGGGGAATGGGGACAGGGGAGTACGCAGAAAATTGCCAAGACTATAACAGAAAAAAGTTTCTCCTACTCATTGAAGTACATACGAAATTTCAAGTTTCAACGATTAGGACTGCAAACAGGAATCAGACCATTCCAGTTTTTGAGTCACACACACAGAGAAAAAAATAATGATATGATAATAAAAATAATAAAATCGAGCAAATTCTCAAAAAGAAAATTAAATCAAGAAAAAGGCAATTATTTTTAAATAAAATTTATTAAACATAATGTAAATATATTTTACAGTTTCAGTGTAATACATGTAAACTCTAGTGCTCTGAATTGTTAATGGATTATATAAACCATTACATGTATATACAAATATATCTATGTATATATTAAAAAAAAGTCAAACTTGTGTGAAATGACAATATGAAATCATAGAGCTGAGGAAATTATCTCCCCTTATTCCCCATAATTCTGGGTAGTGATTGCCAAGGGGAAGAAATTGTTGTAAGAATTGTACTTTAAAAGAGAATTTTCCCCAATGAAAGAAGCTTACAAATAGAATTGATGCAGACTGAAATTCTAAGTTGCATAATCAAGCACAAAACAAAAAAATGCTGACAGATTATCAAGTAATAAGTTATTTTATCAGTCAATTGACCAAGACAGAAAATTTCAAACATAAATAAAACAAAAAATATTGAAAAAAATATCTTGAGCTTAATTTCAAGATATAGAGTGTAAAAAACTGCAGAGATTGTCTATTTCACTTGGAATATAATGTTGTGCCATTAGGTAATTAATGTATTCTGTCCACACTAAAAGTAGAAGCTATTTGAAGGTGGATATATTTTGGTGGGAAGAAAAAAAGACTGCCACCTCTAATACTACATCAAGTACTATTATTAATATCACATTTTGAACAAGTTTTCATTAGAAATGAAAGAAAGAGATCTGAGGTGTAAAGTTATAAAAGTAAAAACAAAAACCGATTAAGTCTGTTGTAAATACATTTATTTTTTTTAACCTTTCCATTATATTTTTCACAAAATGTGCCTTTCTTCTTCTCTATTGAAAAATGGACGGAAAATCCTCCGATAACATTAACTTTGAAATAAATAAGTGTTTTTTTTTTTTGTTTTTGGGGTTTGTTTTTGTAGAAAGTAATGGTAAACTTCAAGTCTACAGAAATTTGTACAAGCTTCTTACAACAGTATAGCAAAGGTGCACATAAAATGTATTAAATAACTACCAATGTGAAAAACTTATGGATTTTTCTATTGTGCAAGCCTAAAGCAAATGGAATGTATGAAAAATAAGAAACACTGCTCTGGAATCAGAGATGTTAACAGAAAGACACTACAAGTCAGACTATCACAGTCCGTTCTAGATATCAACTTCCCATTAGTTCATTTCATCACCTTGGTGGTCAATGTTAATCAGATTGAATAAACATTAAGTTCTGTGGATTCTATATGCAAAGTAGAGATTATTTTCAATCTATAGAATCTGTTTCAATGAGAGCCAAAGTCAACATTATGGCAAGCCACTCAGCTTTTTAGTTCTCATTCTCAGAAAACTTACAATTTTACCATCAAAATTCATAGTTGATATTCAAAGTTCTTAGAATTACTTGCTTCCCCAGAGGAGTGACCAAATATAATGCACACACCAAAATTTGCTTTGTTAGTAATTGTTTCATATTATTGACAAAAATTCAAACAACAGCAGTTATGGAAAATTTACCAAAAGTTCACAAGGCCTCAGATATTTAGAAGACCCACCATCATCCAGGTTATCATGTAATGCTTTTTACTTCATAGAAGGTTCTTTAAATTTCAATTCTTGAGTTTTCTTTGTTTTGTTTTGTTTTTTTACAGTACTAATGATGAATTGTTTTCACCTTCGAATTTGATAATCAATAGCTTTCTCAATTTAAAATATTGTTGCTCATGAGTAGTGATCTACTTCACACTTTTCCTTCTACTCGGCCATCTTGGTTTGCTGTGAACATATAATTTTTTCCTTTGGTATCTTTCATGGACAAAGGATCTAGTCGATTTACATCACAGTGGATGGAGAAATTCTTCCATAATGCTATTACATCTTGTGCCTGCATTTTCTTTCTATGTTAATTCTTCTTTCAAAGAACTTTCAAGTGAAGATATACAAGGTGGGTGAGAATTAATCACCTTTTAGAAATGAATAGACAGCACAATGTCCTTTGAGTTCTTGGTGCGGGGGTGGGAAAAAGAGGAAGTTTACCACACCCAACCACAAACTCTGGATCAACTGGAGGAGTACGTTCAACATGGCCAACATAGCGCTGGACCTTCTGCATAGATCTATCAAAGCCATTCGAAAACGCTTACAGAAATTGGTACTTACGTTGAATTTCAACACAGCAGGCAAATTCTACCATAGTACGACCCAAAGTGAAGATAGTTTCACTACAATCAACCAATAACCTAAAGTTATAACCAATTTCCAATAGAGAGTTTCTTTTTGCCCACTCTGTACAATGTGCTACCAATAAGGACAGATAGATCGATTCATTCAACTTTGAAGTTACCCAGTATTTCCCCATGTCTCGACGGATATTTTACACATCTGGAATGACCCCAACTGGAATTTAAGACCTCATTTTCTCTCAAATTTTCTTCCTTTGAGGTAGCCACTTCACATCTTAACTTTGTGAACTTTTGGATAGCACATCTAGTGAGGATTTACACTAAGAAGGAAATGGAATCTGAAGTGTGTGACAATCACAGGGAAGATTAAGGTTGTGGGGGAGGAGGGGGGAAATATCCTTTCAAATACTAACATTGGTCAAATACCAAGAAAAATGTGTGATACACAGGAGAGAAATACAGGTATATACCAGGTATACCTAGATTAGTGCAGTCAATTCGTTCCAAAATTTTCTATAATGCTCAAAACAGCACTGTTCAAGGTCTTATAATTTAATGGGGTTTTTTCTTCAGTTCATACTCAAATTAATTTGTACAGCAATATCTCAACTGTACTACATCAAAACTTGAACTTCTTAAAACCGCACTATTCAGGGTATTCCTGTACCCTAATTGACATTTACCACCACCTTTGCACTTTCAGAAAAAGGGAACCAAATAGGAAAGTTCTAAAGTTGAAACATCTAAAAAGAGAAGCCTTCCCCATATCCATGCCGCTCAATTTTAGATCTTTTTATTATATCAAACTTTCCTCTACCAAAAGGGTCCGTCAAGTAATAAAACAAAAGTCTACTCGTTCACAAAAGACTTATTTCGAATTATAGTTCAAGTATTTTCAACATGCAGAAGGCTAAAAATATGAACACCAACCAAATTTCAAAAATGCATCTTTATAGGTTTTACAGCAACTCACAAAAAGCACATTCCCTTTAAGGCAATGGATTCAGGAAAGAATGTTGCCATTAATCAGGTTGGAAACTTGAAAAAAAAAACCAACTTGAATTTTCAGTTCAAAATTTCCATTTTGGTTAGCATAGTTATTTGCCTTTTACAAGATCAAAAGACCGAGAAAATACTGCAAAAATAAGCACTGGGTGTGTGTGTGGGGGTGGGGTAGAAAATGTTCTGAAACTGATCCCAATGAAGAAGTTTTTGTGATCAAAGTGCTGAGTCAGTGAAAGCTCAATACAAAATAAGTCAGCTTAAACTTAAAGCTCACATAACTGAGGCCCTAACAAATGCTGCTATTTACACAAGTTCAGCACAATCTCTCCCTTAAAACAGAGAGAAATCAATGCTTCCTAATGAAATGTATGGAGATTTGGTGCTTTTTATAAGAGGATTCTAAGTGTCATTCTCTTCAGATTTCCCTTAGAAGACATCTTTAAAACTACGGTCTGAAATGAATCTTCACTTGGACATAAATATCAAAAAAGAAAGAAAAAAAAAAAGAAAAGAAACCAGCCAACTGCTGGCAGTGATATTGTGATTGATGATCAACACAGTGGCCCTTAGCTGTTCCAAGTCCATCTCCCTCCCCTTTCCTTGGGGTGAGGCAGGGTTAGGGTCATCATTATCCATTCATTTTTTATCAGTGGTTTCTTTTTGAAGAAATCAAACTGGTGAATGAACCTGTCTGGTTCTTGTTATCAAGAATGGGGAAGGCTCATCTCCATTGTAAGGGAAAACAAAATTTTCAGGCCTCTGATAAAAAAAGAAAAAGAAAAAAAAAAAAAGAAAGAATATGCTTTTAAAAATTGGAACAAAAATTTTTCAAAATGAAAAGGTTATATATCAAAAAATTTTTTATAAATATACAGAACTCTCTCAAAAAAACAGATCAATCTATGAAATAAAACATAGCAAGGTATGTTTACTTTTTGTTTTGTTTTTTTACTATTTAAAATGTTCACAACCACATTTTTTGGCAGGTTGCATATTGCCAGACATACTTACGGAAAATTCCAGTTTTAATTGAGGCAATACAAACAGCAATGCACCAGACTTGGTTTTAGCCTTACAGTACTGAGCTGAAGATATGCTTATTTTGTATCTTTTGCTATCAAAAAGGTATGAGTTATAAAGAAAAAAAAAATTTTAAAGATAAAGCTTTCTCAATTTAGAATATTTACAGACATTACACAAATGAAAAATACAAATCATAAGATAAAAATTTCCTTTACTTTTTTTCAATATCACAATGTTGGATATGATCAAAAGCTATCACAGCAGCAATAAGAATTAATCACAAAATGCATCTGAAATTTTTCATAAGTCAGAAAATAAATTCTTCAATTTACATATTACATTTCTTTAAAACCCTATTAAAATCTTCAAGAATTGCACAATTTTATACACATTGGTGCCAAAAATAAACTTAAATTTCATAAATTTTGAAAGATTTTCCTATTTTATTAGAAATATATTTGTTCCTCCTACATAGAAAATAAAAGCTTCCCTAACTATTCAAAAGTAAAGTTCTCATAGAAAACTTTCATAAAAAAGCAAAAAGGTGTGAAGGAAAGAAGCAATGATAATTTTCAGAGTCTTGGGGTTTGGCTGAGTTGTTGGAAGTTGGAGCGATAGGAGGTGCAGGAGACTGGGGTGTAAAGAGAGGAAGAGGGTGTTTGTTGCATGTGTAGCAGATGACTGCTAAATAAACACTGAATGCTATTTTCACTTTTTTTTTGGTAAAACAAAAAAAAAAAAAATTGGCATAGAGCAAAGGCAACAGCTGTAGCTCAATAAAATTGAGAGACGGATCAGTCAGGGTGATGGAAAATGAAGGTCTTAAGATTAGGGAAAGAGAATTGTAATCCATTTTCTGATTTACAAGTAAATGCTGCAGGTTAGAGTATGAAAATTATTTCTATCAATCAACCTGATGATTAATTTCAATTGTTTGACAAGATCTTCTATAACCCTATTATTGCAAACTGAAATAAAGATTTTATCTTACCTTTTTCAGTATTGACTTCAAAGGAGTACTAGTGTTTTTCTTGTCACTGTCAATTTTATCATACTCCTCTTCTACCAAATTCTCAGACCATTTCAAATGACGAGGACTTCTTGGAGCTAAAGAAAGATAAATCAAATAGATTTTCAATTAAATTAGAGAAAATTGAATTATGCCAATTATTGTTGATTGAGTAGAATTTCTACATCATCAACAACTTTTCATCAACAATCATCGGTAAACCAAATCCCAAATATTGAATTTTACCCAAATGACTAACATGGCTCAGTCAACATTCATTACATCTTAGATTTCAAAGATATTTTTTTTTGGACAATCAAACTCCTTGTTTACATTCTCAACACCATGTTCAGTTGATTAATTCTATGGACTTCAGATGTACTACCCAAATGTGACAATTGTAAAAAGTTTTCCCCTCCAATGCTAAAAACGCTTATAATGTAGGATTTAGATGTTTTCCTTTCCTTTTATAGGATAAGACTGGATTTCTATACCTTTTCCCTGTTGATATGGAAACCACATTAAGGTGAAATCTGCACTTGTCTGACTTATACACCAAGCCGATATGTCAATGTACACTACTTGCTTGATTGCTCTTAGTTTGAAGAAAACCATAGAATAAATTATCCAAATCTTGTGTTAACAATACAGAGTTTTTCAATCATTCAGAAAAAACTTTGAATGTCAATGAGCCTTTTCAAAACTATAGACAGTAACTTTTTGATTGATCAGCTGTTTTGGGAACAAGGTAAAAACATCCTGGTCCAGTAAAATATCAAATAAGACTATTGAATGAGTTAGCAGAATTTTCAATTGGTTCTTAGCCTGGAACTATACTGAGTTTATAAAAAGATAGTCAGTTATCAATTTCTGACTAGTATTTCTTTCATTCTAAATTTAGTTACTTTCCATCACAACCACTCAGATGGTCAGTCTATGGCAGTGAGTTATCAGTGCAGATCGGCAAAAATGAATTAGTCTCTATGCAAGTTGCTGGTCATCAACAATCGACAGGTTAAATGGGAGATAATTCTTAGGTGATTTTAAGAGAGTTATTTCCACTATAATTGAAGCAGTAACTACCATTTGTTTTGGGTTTTTTCCAAGAGAAAAAAGAATTCCAAGCATTAGAAGTTTTTATTTTAAAACAATTGAATTGTTTCAAAAAGAAAATTAATAACTGCTTGGAATTAATTTTCTGACACCCTCAATCATAGGAGAGATAACTGTTGAAGTAAACTGGATCGTCTCCCATTTTACATTCTAATTGTTGAAGATTACTCAAGGAAATACTAGTCAAAAACTAATAGACAATGCTTCATCTAAGGAATTTATAAACTATTACATCTAATACTACTATTAACCCAAACCCCTTTTGTAGATGAAGTTCAAAAAAATCCTGATTTAGAGTCAATTTCCTTCAAAGAAAGTAACAATTGTTTGACATTCGCTATCAAATAACATTGATTTACCTTCTTCCCCCACCCCACAAGATCTGGCTGTTGCAAGGTCAAACTCCACACCTCAAACTGAAGAGTATAACGACAAATCTCGTATTGTATGTACATAATAAATTTGTAAATACATGAGACTCATGAATTTGGCTCAGTTGGAAAAGAAATGTTAATTTTATACATCTGTTTGGTTTAACGTGACGTGATAGACAAAGTGAATTTAAGGATTGTTCTTGTTAAGGGGGTTAAAATCAACTCCAACTTGGACTGGGATTTGACAATACACTTCTGAAAAATGCTAGTAACCGAAATCCATTCATGTTTTCACAGCTACAGAGAGCACTCCAGGTTTATAAGACCAAGATAACTTATTAGTTTATAGGTTAAACCCTTTCAAAAAGTAGCTTCCCTTTAAAATAAAATACAAGTATGTTTTATACCTTAAAAGGAAAACAAAAAAGTTGACTTACGTGGAAAAACAGAAAAACTGTCTCCTTCACCTAAGAAAACTCTAGAAGCAACTTGCTGCCCATTACAAGTTGTGTGAATCCAAGTGATTTCATCAAGTTCAGCTTCAGACTGAAATAAAGAAAATTCAAAAGTTCAACACAGCATAAATCTTGGGAGATTATCAAATTATTTCCAAACAATTTTTTTTTTTGAATTTGACAGGAAAGCTCAAACTATTTTCTTCAAATTCTGAATTTCTAGGAAATTAGAGATTCACAAGACAACCCTACGCGTTGTTTGGTCACCCATTGAGAGAAAATTAGTGATGTGACCAGAACGCACCAGTCTTTTTACACATTTGCAAATAAATGAGGGAGACTACTCTAGATAAACATTTAACATTCATCTTGTCAGATCTGTGATTATAATATATAAGATAGTGGTGAGCATGAATGCAGACCTGACAATTATCAAGTTGCAAACCACCATGATTCAAGTACATTTCAACAGCATCTTAATTCAAAACCTTTAGCAAGAATGTACAGTTTTAGAGGTCATATAAAGATGAACAGAATCTGACTTTTAGTATTCTAAATAGTGAAATGCATGAGATCTGTTAGCTCAGAAGCCGTACATAGATATGCTTCCCCAGGTGAAAGAGATGAGCGATAGAATCTCATCTAGAGACTATTCTTTATAGCCAAGCTACAGTTTACTCACTGCCATAGACTGACAATCTGAGTGGTTGCAATGGAAAGTAATTAAGTTCAAGATGGAAATACTAGTCAAAAATATTGGTCAACAACCAATTACTACATCTTTAAAAAACTAATGCAGTTAAATCAGAAATCAAATGCTAATCTAGCAAAATTCTCTTTGGCGAACAAACAAAAACAACATTGGGTCACCCAGATATATAAGATCTGGTATGGTTCCTTACTGCTTCTGTCACCCATTTCTTTCATATCACTTTGTATCTTTTAAAAAATCAAAAACTATTCCTCTTCCCCGACATATATTTCCCCTTATCACCATAATCACTTTTTATGTGAACAATGTGATCAAATGTAGGGAATTTCAAACCTAAAACTTAATATCCACAAGCAGGTGGGGGGCAAACCCAGATGAGAGACAAAATTATATATCAAAAGGAAAATAGCCCAAGCAATTGATGCAAATGCCCTTCAGGCTGTAGTTCCCTTAAAAAACAACATGTCACTTCATGAACATAAATTTGAACTCCTTTCCCACTTAACTAAGAAAACTAAACTCATCATGGAACTCTCATTCACAGGACAGTATTCTAAATAACAAATAAGAAGCAGGCAAATTGTGACATCAAAATCCATTGTGAGAGACCTTTGAATACACATAACCCCCAAAGTCTCATGGATTCCCCATATAAATATGTGATGAAGCTAGACAAATGTTAGCAAGGGTGCTTAGTGTATTCAGCAACATAATGTTGACACTGTATTGAATAATGATACAAAATAGGGTTGAATATCCCCACAACATCTGGATACAGATCCATAGACAACAGCAGCATATTAGAGTATCCTGTACATGGTTGACATTCATAGAAATGACGTTGCAGAGGCCAACCTTCACTATATCAAAGTCAAATTAATATAAGAATTACAAATCTTGATAAATACCAATTCATCAGGTAATCTGCAATCACAGCACAAAGGTGATAATGTAGGGCTACCTCTAGTAGAAGATTTGGAGTCATCAAGAGGGGACGACAACTGAAAAAGGAGAAAAAAAAAATTTCAAATTTAGTTTTGCATCAAAGACAGCCAAAGATGAACCTAAAGGATGTTTTTTTTCATAGTTTCCAACCTAAAGCCTAATATCAACTGCACTGAAAAAAAATTCAAGTGATTTTGATCCTCCAGCAAATTACAGCATGTAAAACTTATTCACAATCAAGCAGCATTTTATTAAGAATCCAGTGGAGGGGAATATTCTAATCAAAGCAAGAGAAGAAAAAGTTGTCCCTGGTTACCCACCCTACCAAAGGGAGATTTTATGAAATTCAGACAATGCAATAAATAGAAAATTTTCTTTAAAAAAAAAAAAATTTCAAATGCAGGTTTATCAAGCATTCAAATAGTATTTCTACTGATTTTTCATTGAAAACATTCAAGTAAAAAGTTGAACATTGTATCATACAAATATTCCCCAATTATTTTTCTTTTGGATAGCATAAAGTTGATGCGAAGGAATTTTTGGCCACACAGGTTAATCATGTAAAATTAGTAAGAATAACTCAGAAATAAGTTTAAAATTATGAAGCACAAACATACTTTCTACAAATTTTTACAAACTCTTATTCACTGAATGGTTACTAAGTCAACTGTTGGAGGGGAGGTTCAATTTTCAAAAATACTGAGGAAAAACTTTATATAAAATGGAGCAAATATCCTTTGATAATTTCCTAATTTCCATATTAAAATTTTCAAAATTACTTAGCTAAAATTTTAATATCAGAGAGAGAAAATGAAAAACCCAGAACACTGTAGGATCTTGAAATCTAAAAGAAAAATTCAACAAGCAATCCAGAAGAGCATTGGTTATTTCTGAAAAATCATTCAAATTTTAGAATAAAAAAAAACTTCTCAAGACAGATATTCAAAAGATTTTCACTAGGTCTGGTTTGTCACTCAATAGAAACCATTACATGACCAACATCTTTTGGCAGCATGCCATGGTAGGAGTGATCAATTCGAAAATGTTTTAGTTTCTCTTTTCTTGAGTAGTAAGCATTGGAAGAAAAAAAAAAAGAAAAAAAAAAAAGAAAAAAAGACAAATCCATGTTACTTACTTTTTTACGTACTTTTGTGGTGCCTTCAAGTCTGTCCAGAAACTTTTGAAAGTCCACATAGGATTGTTCATCCAGGCTTTTTGGAGATGAAGGCGACCCTGAAAGAAATAAAATTGAAGCATTACAATTGTAAATAAACCCACATCCATCAAGTTTACTATTGCAAAATGATCACGTGTGTGTATGTTGGGGGGGGGGGTTGAACACTATATAAACAGTCATGAATGGAGACAAACCAGAAATGTTATCAAATAAAAAGACTAAACAATAATATGGCTTGGTTGCCTGAATTTTTCTGAATCAACAGTAACAATACCATTCATCACAAGTCTGTATTTGTAGTACGTTAATTGGGGTTTATTCAGTTCGTATTCTGAACATTTTATCCTTTGAAAGTAGTGATAAGTTTCCAATGGCAACACCAGATAAACCTATTCTATCCTCATCTACACTAATGATCGCTAAAATTTAGATGCTTTACATTCACTTTTGAAGCATTTGTGCGGGTAAAATTTCTATACTCCCCACTAATATTCCAAGTCTAGTGAGCCACTTAATGGCCACTTCAAACGGCTAACAGTGGCTGGAATTGTCAAAAATGGTTAAAATTGTGTGGATTTTAGTCCCAGATAACTGGGCAGCTATATACACTCAGAAGAACAAATATACAATGGAAATAAAAGCCACTGTTTGGGTTGGCAATTTTTGTAAAACTGCAATAGACCTTGAAAGGAAAATAAAATTAAAAAATGGTACATTCCAGACCAATGTTGAACTAAATTGATATTTTGCATCAGAAAGAAATTTCATCAACAGCTAAACTAATTTTTTTCAATCTAGCTTTCACAAAAATGAGTTCAAATAAAGTCTGGCAATTCAATTTTGTTTGGGAGCAACACTATAGTGACCTGAATGGAGTGAACCTGCTCTGATTATACAAAATTACAATAGCAAATTCAAGGCAAACAAAGATCCTTGAAATGTCTCCCTTCCAAATATTTATAGTCATGTCCACATCTATTCCTCAATCCAAGTGCAAATTGAATATTCAAATTTTCTTGTACCTCACTTTATAAACAAATCTTGAGTTTCTGAGGATCTTTTGATTCTTCAAAAGCTTTCAAATCAGTGACCAAATTTCATAAAATATGAAATCCATTTTTTCCTTAGTTCTTTTCTCCAGTTTTGTTTAAACCTTCAACAGATTAAAACTTATGGTCAAGTAGATCTAGTTATGAATTTTCACCCCACAAAACTGTATTATGTTCAATTTTCAAACCCATCAATAGATGTTATTTCAGTAATAATTCACAATGTGGCAAGGATTATGGAAAGAGGGGAAAAAAAAAATTCTAAAGGGAGGCAAACAATTTTTCGCAAGTAAGACATTTGCGAGTTACCGCCCCATAGTTTGAGAAACCCTAGAAACATAACATGACGATTAAATCTGAAAAGCGGTAAACAATTCTAGCTCATTTTTTTGACAACATTTTTCCTTCATCTTAATTAGTAGCTTTTCAGGGTAATCGGTCTGACCAAAATGTTGCAAAAGCAAATAGAAATGGAGGTATAATTAGTCATAAAAATTTCGAAGTAATGATTCGATTGTAGTAATTCTAATAAAATTTTTTTTTTAAACTGAGAAATTTCAATTCACTTTATATAAACTTTGACTCAAACGGTAGCTGCAGAAGTCCACACTACATTAGGTTCGTTAACGCAATGTTCCTCATTAGAGCAGTTATTTTTTTTTGTGTGTGTGTGTTTCCAGATATTCTATGCAGAAACTTGATTTCTTCACCTGCTCAAAATCAAAATCCATTACTGTGTAAGAATGTCTCCATTTTGTGTGATGGTGTTTTAGATTCTTGCTGTTTCTATTGCTTTTCTTTCAAAATGATTTCAATCTTGAACTAATGAAATCCTGTTTCTAGTTATTTGCTATGTAAATGAAAAGAAAGTAAAAAAAAAAAAAAGATAAAAAATAAATAACCACAGCATACATTGCTTTGGTTGCTTCCACCAAGTATTATGCATAGGTGCATTTTCAACATAATGAGAATGAGTTATAAAGCTATTGGTCATCAATGAATAATGGTAGCGTCAAAATTATGATCATGAAAAAAAAAAAAAAAAAAAAAAATTTTCAAAGACAAACATCTGGAGAATCTACATGTTATCAATAAACCCATCAAAATTTTTTTTTTTTTTTTTTTTTAAAAAATTGAATTTTTTTAAAAATTTAAAAAAAAAAAAAAAAAATAATGATGATATCAAGTACTGATGCCAATTTTCAAATCTTAACAAAAGAGTGCTGGAACACATGCACACATACACATATAACAAAGAGAACCTTTAGCCACTTTTGATGCCTACAAAGGTTCAATTTATACTCTTTTTTTCAACACTTCACAGTATTTTTATTCAAATCAAAAAGTCTACTCACCAGGTATATTCAAAACTTTTCCTAGCCTTTCTCCTAGAAGAGAATGGCCCACCATAGGCATCTTGTTACAGTTAGAATCATCTCGATTAACAGGGCTGCTTCCAAAATCACCATTATAAAACGATTTTTTCCCTTCAGTTGGTGGCTGTATTTGTGTCCAAACAGTTTCCAAATTCACTGCTTCAGGAAAGTTGAAGTATTTCTTCCCAGAACAAGAAGCTTCAACAATAGCAGAATCATCAAATAAAGGAGAGAAATATGGCTTACCCCGATTTGCATTGGGGCTTGCATGACAGTAGCTCGAGCTAAGTTCACTGGGCAAAAACTCTAGAGAATCCTCAGCACTATACCAGCTGCAATTTGGGGAGGGAGAACGAGAGGGGGGTGTTTTCTGAATGGAAGGAGATGACCTAATAGTTATGAATGGGCTGTTCAGGACTTTGTCCCGAGGAGAAGCTGACCGGGTTGTCACATTGGGACTCAGTTTAGTCAGGTTGTTTAGTTTTGATGGGGTCTGGACCGGAGTAGAGTAAACAGAGTCTTCTTTGCTGTAAGGAGATTTCTTCCTTTGCAAATGGTATGACTTAGCAGTGCAGGATGTAGAGAGAGAAGAAATCTTGGAGTTAGCTTCCGCCTTTTTTGTAGCCTTAGAACCAGGAATGTAATTGGATTGTTTCACTGGGTCCTTAACACCGGGTGGACGAGGTGAAGCATTATTTAATCCCTTCGTATTTTTGTTTACAATTTTCGATAGTTTAGGCGGAGAGATGACAAGAGAGTTTCGCGCAGTACGTTTTTTGCGGGTGTTTATTTTCTTAGGAGGGTCAGCACGTGTCGTGACATTCGGGCTATTGTGTGGCGTACAGTTGTTTTTATTTGGTGACAAAGGTTTAGCTTTTGAAGAAGGATTTGTCAACTTGTAGGTACCAAATCTACAATTGGTCTGCTTCTTGTTGACAAATTGATGACAAACAGCCCGGTTACCATTATCTTTTAAAAGTTTAGAGTGCCTATTCGACTGGATCATGTTCTCCTTGTTTCGAGCCTGCTTGTTGTTGGTTAACTTGATGGAAACATTGATGTGAGTCTCACCAACATCCTCATCAGCTGATAGGCCAATACTGTCAAGAGTAAAATCCTGACTCAGAATTCTAGCTCGATTCAGTTCCTCCTTGATGCTGAGGTCCCCGTCCATACTGTCAATGCGAGCTCGATTGAGCATGTCACCTACACCTGAACCAAAACTAGAATCTGAAGATTCCAAAGACATAGAACTAAAATTGTGAGTCAAAACACTGGCATCAATTCCACTGTCGTACTTCATGGCATGATCGGCAATTAACGAGGAAATTTTATCCATTTTTAATCAACCTTTTTCTCTCTCTTTACTCCACATTTATCAACCTTGAAATGTTTATCTGAAAGAGAAGAAAAATATAAATTAAATTGAAACTACAAAAATAAGCAATTAAAAGATTAAAATTTGGAAAAAAAACAAAAAACTCTGTATTGGTCATAGAATAACTTACCAGGTGTTATTTTTAAATCTTTTGGCTACTTTTTAGTGATTGCTTCTAATCGCAACTTTTTGCTCAGGACAATTACCCACTGGCAATGAGTAAATAGAATTGACCAGAAAATAAATTGTAACTAAGGCTTATTCTTTAATACCACAGCTAAGAAAAAGCTTGTTAAAAATAATTTTAAAAATTAAAAATTTAAAAAAAGAAATGGAAAATGTACTAAATGCTGTAACTATCAGAATGTACACCAACATGGCTACAATCAGAATGAAGGATAGGATCAAGAGGGTTATTTGAACTCTTCTGTCCAGTTGCCATCTTGGTGGTTCAAATGGTAAAGCAGGCTGGGCTAAATACTTCTTCCCTTGACGATGGGGATGCGAGTTCAAATTCCATCTAATATTTTCCGATCAAAGCAATTCACTCACTGCCAGAGTGATCAGCAGAAGCAAAAAGTTGTAATAAAAAGTTACTAATGAAATCAAGATGAAGGTAAAGTCAAACAATTTTGAAATAACTCGGGAGTCTCTCTACCCCAACAAAAGATTTATTCAATATAACCTATTTTTGTAAATAAAAGGCAAACAAGTTTGTGTTATACATCTTTTTTTCACCAGTATTTTCTGTCTGCTTAATTTCAATTGCTCTTCGGCAGTTAATTACCAGCACAAACCAGAAAAAGAATATGCTCAAGGCAAGATTCACCGCGGGAAGCTTGCCTATGTACGGCCACAGCTCTACCCACTGAGCTACTAGAGCTGTTATGGTAATTGCCTCTCATCACAACTACTCAGACTGTCAGTCTATGCCAGTGAGTAAGCAGTGCAGATTGGAAATAAGGAATAAGGCAAAATCAGAATAATAATGCTGCATTGAAAATTGTCTGAATGATGAGACAGAGTCAGAGTAAACACTGAACTTGGATATCTGTGGCTGCTCACAGAGCAATGATGAGTGTTACAAACATAAGTATCTGCTAGTCATATACAAGGGGTAGGCATAAGTAAATTAACACTGCATGTCATTCTATGCACAAGAAAAAGTAAACGAATTTGTTAATTTAACTCAATCTTTTTTTGATTAAATAAACTGATAAAATTGAAACTACATATTTTCATTTTGAAAGAAAAAAAATATAAAAATTTCGATAAAATCATAAGTACTTTTTTTTATCTATTTAACCCTCAGCCAACTATCATGACCTGCCTTGTGGACTTTTTCATCTGGCATAGGAGAAAAAACTAAAGCAAATAACATGAATGGCTTCCTTTGATAGTTCTATATAATTTTTTTATAAATTAGACAAGTTATTTACCTTCACAGCACTCTTTTTCTTGTGAAAAAGAGACAACATGATACATAGTAGGTACCATGCTCTTATGAAAACAAGCCGCTAACATGTTTGTGGATACAAAAGGCACGAACCCCATGAAATATTGACATCACATTACAATAAACAGGGCAACAAAGAGAAAGTTTGGAGAAAAATCTAAATATAAAAATTATTCATGTAAACTATACGAACTGTGATACATTTTTGTTTGAAAACTTGCCTTATGCAAAAAGACACTAACCATTGTTATAGCACTATGGATTTGTATGAACACAGTGGGTGATGAAAATAATAAAGTGGTTATATCTCTAGTTCTTTACAGTTTATTCAAAGTTTATTGCATATCTTTGGCCAATCATTCCTCTCTCCGATACATAAATCATAACATTACATTTATTCATGAACACGCCAGGCTGCTCCCAGAAGTGTTTTTCCCCCCTCTCTCCTACATTTTCAACTAAATGTCATTTTCTCAATTATTTTCCACTATGTGAAATCTTTGCTTATTCTTTTTTCTCATCTCATCTGCAAAGCCTTAACAAAAAAAAAGTAAAAAGCAAAGGAGATCAGGTTGAGACAAGCTTCATCAAATCTCACTCTTTAAAAGCTACCTTGCAAACAAACAAAATATACTGAAACTCTGAAGTATTAGAAGTAAAAGCATTGCCTTTATTACAAGTATCAAAAAAGCCAATTAAATGTAGGCATAGAATTAAATCTACATTGAAATATACAAGCTTAACATCATATCATTGAAAAAAGATTTTATATTCCTCCTAAAATTGAATCCATATTGGTGGTGGCATTTTAGGTTGAAAAATCTAATCTTACAATGCAACTAAAATTTAATCCAAACATTTTACTTTTATCCACTCTTCATGTTTCTCTCAATCCTTTCTACAGGTTCTGTTATCTGATCTACTTTTCAACTGACCAAAATTTAATCAAAAGATTTTATACACATTTACAATTGGTCAATCAAGTCACATTACTTGGAAGACATGGTAGGTTGAAGATAATTTTGTTGAGTTGTCACTGCATAGTCTAATAGCATAAGATAGGACATCTGATAATCTGACCTTGACTCTGAAACCATGGGCTATCGGACTAGGTCCTATATTGAATGGAATAAATTGGCCAATTGCAAAGAGTCACATGAAGTTGTCAAAAGAAACTGCAAAATCAATGTCAAGATCATCTTCCCAAATGCCTAAAAAACTACTAATATTTCCACATATTTCACATATCTCTAGGGGTCCACATTGGGAATCAAGATGTTCCATAGTTGTCTGACATTCTTACATGTCCTGCACATTTTTGGTACTCATAAAAGACTAAAGCAAAAAGTTATTCCCCTTGAATCATCCCTCCCCGAAGCAGTGGCCAGTTATAGATGAAAATAATCCTTAACTTCTTGTTGAAGATAATTATTTCCTGACCTGGGCATCAAAACTTGAAGATATTTTTCATTTCATTTGAGAAAGTATTATAGAGCATTAGATGTTATGACTACTTTTTACTTTCAGCTTAATTTTTTTTACCAGCCTGGAAAAAGTTACCATGAAACTTCCCTCCCATGGCTTATTCACTTCCCCCAGGAGGAAGGGGGATTAAAGAAGGTCAGTTTTTGTGGTTGATTATGAAAAGTTACTAAAAAGTGATTTTTTTTTCAGAATGGGTGATATGTACTTTTCACACTCCATTGTTGGAACATTAGCCGTTTTATGAATGTAAAAAGGAGTCGAAATTTACTTATTCCCAGAGAGGGGGGAAAAAAAAAAGGTTTAATCAAGAGGTAGTTTAAAAACTAATATAGTGAGGGAGATCCATTTGGAATCCTATAAACTATTCAATAAATTGAAACTATGTATTTATTTTTTGTAAGAAGATTTTAGGTTAAGACTGATGACCAACCAATGACACATTGCTTCTTAGATGGCACACAATGGAATTTGAAGAAAAAACTTTTTAGATTTCATTTCATCACCCTACTACTAGTATAATTTGAAATCAAGTTTTTCCAAACAGTACATATTACAAATACATTAGAAAAATAGGCCCCTACCAAAAAACTAGAATAAATGTAAGTGACACTCAATAGAAGGATTATTAAAAAGAATTGGAATTTAAATATATCATGCTTAAAAGAAGTTTGCCATCACTGGGTCAAGCTTCAAGTCAGATGTTAGACAGCAAATAGTAAAACATTCTTTGTACTCTAAATCGATAAAGGTCTTAGTTAGCTCAGTAAATTTGTCAGTTTTCCAACAGTTGGATTGAAAGCAAATTTTTTTTCTTTTAAAAAAAAAAAAAAATTTTCTCTATTGTTTATCTAATTTTGATATTTTATGTGATTGGATTGAAAGCATGCATGCACACACACACAACAAAAAAAAAATCACCTTTTTTTTCGGGTGAGCAACATTCAAAAGAATATTGAAAAAAAAAAAAAATCTTGGATAAGGAAAAGAACATTTGTTCCGCTGGGGGGGTAAATAACCTTTGAAACTTAAAGAAAAACAAAACTTTTTTTTCTAATAGAAAGCACAAAAAACTTTTTCTAAAAGAAATTACATGTTTTTCTGCAGGTAACTTTCAAGAACACATGATTTGTTCAATCCCAGGTTGTGAGAAGTATATTTTATACCAAATTTCCATCCAATGATTTATCTACTTTTTTTACATTATTCACCCATTTGAAGTTCTCAAAATCTACATAGGTCAGGTGTGCGCCTATAGTCAATGTCATTCGGGACAAGTGGGGGGGACTCATGACATCACTCCTCCCGGAACTAGCTCTCTTCCTAGGATATCTACAATGTTAGTGATCTTGTATTAATACATTATTCATCACGATCCTCCCATATTATTCAATGTGATACCTACATTTACCAAAAATTCTATTCAACTACTGAATTTTTCAGTTTCGGCTGAAATAATACAGAGGAAATTATGGATACCATGAAAATGTTCTAATTAAAAATTTTATCATTTCTCTTGTAAGTTATAGTTCATCCTTATATAAATATTCATAGTAATTTATTTTTTTGAAGATATGATGGGGACAAATAGATATTTCATAAGCAAAAAGATTTACCAAGAAACTATGTAAAATTTCAAGCAATCATGTTGATGTCACATGGGCGGTCCAACCCCTCCATTTTCATGCACGGAAAAAAATTTATCACTTTAAAACTATAATACAACTAGTCTTATAACTTTTATTCAGGCTGCTAACGATTAAAAAGTTGAAAAAGTTAGGTATAAAAATTAATGATTTACATGAAAAACATCTTTATTTGACACCCAATTATTTTGCTCTGGCCTGGAACCCTTTCGTAAGGAATTCAAAAAAAAAATTTCTCAGTCATTTAGACTCCACTCTTATCAGTACAGAGTCTTCCAATGATTTTTATGACACCTCTGACCAGTTTTTTCTATCTTTCCATTTGATAGAAAACGGGATCCTCTCCTGTACATGAGTTTGAAAGACAATCTCTAGGTTAAGTACCAGTTTTCTACTCATAGAAATAATGAAATCTATCCACCTTAAAAAGATGAAAAAAAAAAAAGACTGACTTGTTCACATTTTAGTGTCAAGTGTTGGATACTTGGAAGAATTTTAGAAATACAATATATTTTTGTCAAGTAGATTAAAAGAAGTTGTACAAATTCAAGTAGGGATTATGAAGAACAAGAGATTAACTCACTGGATAGAGTATTGAAGTGGAGATCAGTAGATCAACATTTCATTCCAGCAACAACAGCTGGAAGTGAAAATATGCACTTATAAAACACCAAGAACTCTATCAGATTAGATTGCTTCTGTATGTATAAGACATGACACAACAAGACTTATTGGCTGATATATTTTCACTTATTTCTAGGCAGACAAAAAATAAAATTAAATGAAAAAAAAAGGAATTACCATGTGCCACAAAGAGGCAAGATAGAAATATTTCTTACTTCCAAAAATTACTTTTGGAAATCTATACATCCTTAAATAATGCCATTTTAAAGAAGCAAAGTTATGTGATAGAATTCAACAGCATCTCAAAGACTAACAGAGACTTCTGGTTAGAGCGGTCAGTAAATTCTAAATTTACGATGGTATTTAATAAAATGTAGATACATGGTTTCTGCGGGGGCAATCAGAGTATATTTGATCTTCTTACAAAGAAGCTAAGGGTGATGCAAAATTGTTTCTTGAAAGCCCAACCTTATGTTGCCCATATAAAAAGACAGACAATCTTGTTACCAATGCATATTCCGAATATGTCCTCTTGCCCTGGGAAAATGGCATTAGATGTGCAGATACACACTCCATATGCTAATTGATAAAAGAGGTTATATAAGCAGAAAAGAGAAAAATACTGTTCCTAAGGCTCTTAGACAAATTGGCATTTGTTTGGCTTTCAGGGTGAATAAAGGCTTTTTAGTTTTCTTCTTCCAAGGAGTTAAGAGGAAGCAGCCACTGCTGACCTTTACGATGAAATTTGAGAACTTCAAGTATCTACAGGAATTCCAGATTTCGGTACTTGTGCATTTTAGGGGTGCTCTCCAGTCAGAGAACCTGAAAACTGTTTAAGAATGAGGAAGTGATAAGGAAGAAGATTATGATGCCTTTTTTTGCATGAACCCTGCTTGCATTCAATTTTATAAGAACATTCTCCACTTTACTCTCAGAGGTAAGGTTATGAATTCTTGGCTTTAGAATGTTTGTCTTCGACTGTGCTTGTCAAAGCAACTAGTTTCCACTGCTTTGGGTTTTACAAACTCTCCATTGATGATGATAGTAAAAAATAAAATCAATCAATGAGAATACAAAGTGGTCTTGTCAGAGATGTCGTTCATAAATAACCTCTATCTCAAAAGTAGTCTCTATAATAGCTTATCAAAGGGAAGAGGCCTAAGATGCATTAGTTCAAATTTCCCGGGTGTAGTGAGAAAAAGGAAATTGAAAGTTTTATAACAGGGCCTTCAGATTTGTTTTCATTTGAAGATCAACCACAGCATAAAAAAGGTTTGTAATTTGTAGCAAACAAGCAAAAAGTTTTGAAGACAAATTTACACAGACATGTCTAAATGTAAGGTTAAATTAGAGAAGTTTTCAAGGGAGAAAGAAAAATTCAACTCACAAGAGAACAAAGAGTTAATTACAGAGTCAAGAGAATGAATTGTCAACTCACGTTTTGCAAGTGTGTAGTTAACGTCAATAAATAAATAATAGGTTGGAGACCCGAGAATATCAAGAGCTGCCAATTTGAAATAAAAAGTTAAACATGTGTAGAAACACCCCCGTGAATTAATAATAGGAAGACTGGAAAATCTTGTGTGGTGTGTGTTTAAATTTGAAAGGTACTGAATTTTTTTTTTTTTTTTTTTTAGATATGTGAGGTCATCTTTTCTGGTTTCATAAGATTACTTTTTAAACTGAAATTGTTTAGCAAAAAGGTGAAAAATGAGAATTCCCGAGTTCAGGATTATATATATGATTTGAAATTTTTCCCACTCATTAAAATTGAACTTTCACAAGAAAATCAAAAGAAAATAAATAACGTTTAAAATTGAAACCAGAAGTGTGTTTTGTTGTTATGTGAAGAATAGATTTTGCATTCTGCTATGATTAAAAAAATAAATAAATAAAAACATAAGTTATGGAAACATTTTAATAAAAAGTTATTTTGGGGAAATTTAAAACTTCAAAATCACCCCGAAAAATGTTTTGTGTTTTGTCCTTTAAGCAATCCTTTGCAGGGGGTGAGGGTAAAGCGAATACGATAAACTTTGATAACAGAAATTAATGAATATTTTTATTTTTTCCAGATGATTTAAATTAAATGTACAAGGTCAAAATTCTCGAATTCTGGAATACATGTTTTTTTTTTCCAAATAATCTTCAACACAAACTTCTTTGATTTATCGTAAAAGAAATACGTGGATTAGGATTATATAGGTCTTCATTTTTATTACTAGTAAAATAAATTCAAGTTGGAAGTAATAAAGGGAAAATTACTTTGAAATTAAAGGCTAGTAAATATAACGGAACAATTAACATGTACCCCTGTCATGCTATCACGTATAAGGGATTAATCCACAGTAGTAATGCTATCAGGTTTAATCTGAAATATCTTGAGGGTTGGAAGGTTAGTTTTCTTTGATTTGGCCGTGACCTTAATCTTTCCATTCATTTACTTGGAAAAAAAGCTGCAAGAAATTATCGCTACTGTCTAAGTTTTAAAAATTGAAATTCCTTTTTTTTTTATCCAAGTCGAAAATAAATATCCGATAGGATATAATTCAACAGATATTTATTTTGAAATACAAAGTAAAACGTTAGGAGAGATAAATAATTCCTTTTCAAGTACAAAGAGAGAAACGAACACACATGAAAATCACATTGTCGAATTTATAAATAAATAGAAATTAAAAAGTCCACGTGTGAAGCAGAAAAAACAAACTGTCATCGCAAAAGTTTCAAATATGAAAGAAAAATTATTTAAGTGAATTTAAGCGAATACGTAATCAAAAGGAAAAAAAATGGAAAATTATATGAAGATATTTTAAATTTAGAAAAGACGCCATAATATTAAGCTATAAATTAGAAAGTTGAACCAATTTAATTTTTTTCGTTTGGTTCGGAGAGGGAGGGGAAAAAAAATCAAACAAACTGATGTGAAAAAGGTTATTGAACTATTTTCAGAAAATTACACTAAATAACAAGAGGAAAAATTAATTAACTTTTTTTTTTATTGGTAATCAGTTAGTTCAGCGTCCATAAAGTAATCCTAATTTTCAAAAGTTTTAATGTCAAAATAAGATGACGTTTCCTAATAGTTGAAAAGCCCCGAAAAAATACTAATAATAACAAAGACTTTATACCCTTCAACAAATTTCAAGAAATTGATTGAATACGAAAAAATTTAGACTTGAGGTAAAGAAGCTCACCTGTACATTACAAGTTCTAGTTTACTTTTTAGCCGTGGAAAAAAAATAGACTGATTTCTGATAAACTATTGCAAACCGAAAAGAGTTATTTTGGATAGCAAAATTAAGTGTCTAAAAACCGGGCAAAATAAACTTCTAAAGTAATCCTGAATTTTAAAGATTTAGGACATTCATTTCAAAAGCCACCCGACAATGAGAGAGAAAAAAGGTAACAACGGTGTGAAAAGGTTGAAAACAAGCAACTACTTGAAATTTCATAATTGTTTCTACATTTATGCTGTTGAATAATATTCAACAGTCAAAGAAGAGCAGGAAATATCAGCAAACATTAAAATTTTCTCTTTTTTAATCTTTAAATAAAAGATAGTCGTAACCAGATTAAAACCTTACAGAAGAGATCAAACCGAAACTCCTTACTACACGACATAACAGCCACCGCGTATTAAAAATCTTTCTTTCCGACAAATTACTTAATTAGCAGTTCTACATGAAGAATAATCTTTCATCGAATATGATCAAGTTTTCTTAAAAATATATTTACTACTTACATGAAAGATAAAGCGTAGGAAATACGTGGTTTCATTAATTCCCCAAGCATGAAAACAGATTTTTGAGATAAGCAAACCGAACTCATTTGAATTTCGCTCACTTCCCAGCATGCCCCACAAACCGGAAGTTGTCACCTCTCTTCAAATTCTATTCGCTTGTTTCTCTATCAGTAATCTCATCTACTCCAGTGCTTCACCTGTTTTACCTTTTAAAAATAGAAATATAGAAAAGGAGATAAAGAGATAGCTTAAACGTATATGTTGACGATTAAAACAATATGTATGTAAAACTTTTTAATAACAAAAACTATTCATAACTTCGGACACGCACATGCAACAAGTTTTTTTTTTCTTTTTTTAGAAGTAAACTGAAAAGTTCAAGTCAGTACTGTTATGAAAATTATTTGATTTTTTCAATTATTATTATTATCGCTATAATTTAGTTTGCTATTGTGCAGTTAATTTGAAGAGCTACTATGTGAAAAATATTACTGGACCAATATTTTCAAAATTTTATTTTGAGACTAAAGTGGACGGAAAATTAATTGGTTAACCTCTCAAAATGAGGTCGTATTGTGACCACAGTTAATTCACTTTTTTTCAAAAACGTCAAGTTGTACGAAAACGATTACTTTATTGAAATTTTTCATTCGTTATTCTGAGGATTCTGAAATGAAAAAATAATAGCATTTATGAGTATTTTTCTTTTACAACGAGTTGTTATTCATTTTTTATAGCCCCTGACTCATTTGTCTTTTTCAGGGTCACCCTTCTCAATAAATCTATTTTTAACAAAATCATTCGCCTGTAGGTTCAACGATCTGTAAAGCTTATCTTATGATCGGACGGTTGATCATTGAGTTAAATACAATCCACTTAACCGCCTAAACAAAGTTAAATAGTTCACACACTCATCACATCATTCATTTTTTTACCGAGTATTTTGAAAGAAAAATATCAAATTGCTGCCCAAAAAAAGAAATAGGAAGATAGGTGGATGGAAATCAGATGGTTTAATCAACTTGTTTAAGAAATTGATTTAATACCACCCTTTCTTTACTCTGTTAGAGATTAAGAGGGGGTTAATTTTGAAGAGGGTTGGGACCTAATGTAAAATAGCGGTTGGGGTTAATGTAGATAGAATGGGGTAACGGGGGGATGAAGTTTTAAAAAAAGTTGGGAAAAAAGTAGGGCTAATCTCCAAATAATAGGGTGGGGCTGATGTTAAAAAGATGAAAGGTTTTAAAGGAGGGATACAAAGTTAAAAAAAGGCGGGGGCTAGTACTAAGAAAATAAGGACTAATGTTCAATAATTGGGCAACTAGTAGAAAAGTGAGCGAGGGTGTGAAACTGAACAATCGGGACGTGCGGGGACCATGTTGCCCACTTAGTTTTGAAGAACTCCCTTCCTCATTTTCTTATCAAATATGATTGCAGACTTTCTGTGTGGTGTAAATGCCATCAAAATGAAGCACTCCGTGAGAATCAAACTCATTTGGTTATAGTAAAACTAGCTGCAGTCTAACCTGCTAACCAACGTTCTTCTCAATTTTACAGCAGAGGTATTTTTTAGTTGGAAAGTAAAAGTGGCTATAAATACTATTTCATTTCTTTTTATATTGGCACAAGACCACAGGGTCATATGTGTGAGAAGAGGTCATGAAAGTTTACCTTCAGTAACACGGTAATTATTCGCCTTCTTTCACACACAAGGACAGATGACGTATACAAGTGAGTTCTTCTTAGTGGGGACCCACACGCGTACGTGTACGATGTGAGTAGAGACACAAATCGTCCTGCTCTCTCGGGGCGCCTCAAACATTAGGGATTGATCTTGGCCCTCAAGTGTAACTGGGAGGTGGACCAACCCCTAGAGTAACTAACATAATCTTTATCTTTCTTCCCCTCACAGATGAGCAGGGTGCATGCATACTTCAAAGAAATCCTTTCAAGTCTCTCAATACATTATATTCATTGTATTACCCATAGTGACTGGTAGCTGACTGGGAAGAGCCGTTAAAAAAGTTACAATTTTGGCTAAAAAGAAAAAAAAGAAAAAAAAACAGGAAAAAAACTTTGGTTTCTAGCTGGGAGAATAAGTCACCTTCAATTCATATAATTTATAGTGATAAATTAAGCAATATTTTTGATAAAATAGAAATGTTTGAAGTTATATTTAGTTCTAAGTAACATTTTTTTAAAGTAATATTTTTATAGTAAGTATTGACGATTAGAGTCGTATTTAATTTAGAGTAAAAATAAATAGTATTTCAAGAAATTGGTCTAATACCTGCAGGGGTGTCCGATTTTCTCGGAAAACAAATAATTTCAAATTTGACTAGGCAGTGGAAAATAGGTTCTTCAATATATTTCTTACACAACATAACAATTTTAAAAAAAAAAGATTATTTACATCGAGAGCGTGTTCTTTACTTCACTGTTTATTCGCTGTCGTAGATTGATGGCCTGAGTTGAGTTGTGATAGAAGTCAAGAATTGTTTTGCCAATAAAAGCCGAAAACCGTAAAAAAATGAATTGCTGGATGTTTTGCCAGCAGACCCCGGACGCACGTATATGCAATCGGACGCACACATATACATACGAATTTTCAAACACGAACGAATAGACATACATATGCGCGCGCACACACACACACACACACACACACACACACACACACACACACATCTACACACACATATGGCCAAGTTTTTGCCCGCTGCCTTGAAAAATAAAAGCCTTAACGCAAAGGCTACGGTATTACTACCAATTATCGCTGGATTTTCAATATGTAAAACACGAAAAATTATAAATGGATCAATTTTTCTGTAAGAAATCTTTGTGCAATTCTGTTATGATAGGAGAAAATTTTATCATAAAATAATCCGTGTCCAATGCTTAGGACTGGATATATTGGTTAGAAATCACCTCTAAGACCTGGAATGACCTTAAAATGTTACCAGAGGTCAGTGCCACCTATCTTATGTTATTCATAGGTCCAAGTTTTCCATGTCCATACATTTGCAGCCCATAGGGTGCGACCATTTGGGAGTCTGTAAAACATAAAGAGAGAAACAAATAAAAATTCATCGTCTTTATGTAATTAGGTAGAATATGTCAATGTATAAGTGCATGTCTATTTGTTGGTTTGGTTAGGGTTGAAATTCACAAAAGAAGTCAGGATTTCGGCAGGGAAAAACCTTGCAATTAATTTACAATAATAATAATAATAATATGTGATATTTTGATAAGTGAAGGTATCCTCCCATCGAGCAACACACAAGTTATGAATGCGATCTTCTTATCAAATGAAATAAACTATTTTTTTACCATCATTAGATGAAGTATTATAAGTCATTATTATAAATATCTTCCTCCTATTTACCTTCATCTTAATTGTTTTTGCTTCTTATCGCAACTAAACTCAGGCTGGGTACCCTTCGGCAGTTTGTCGATGAATCAAGAGCAAGGATCGGAATGAAGAAAAGATTCCAATTGAGAATCGAACTCACTATATATATCTCTCTATATTATGAAAATCATTCGAAGCAGTGCAACAAACGATTTTTTTAAAAAGTAGCAAATGAGGTAGTGATGAAAGTAAGGGAAGAAAAATGTAAACAAAAAGGAATCCACACCGAATTCAAAAGACAATTAGAAAATATTGCAGGCGAAAGATCATGGACATGGCTACGCAAAAGGCAACTGAAAAGAGAAACAGAACCCTCATCATGGCAGCCCAAAAGAAATACATCAAGACAAACTATGTCAACGTGAAGATCGATAGCACCCAGAAAAACAGTTAATGCCACGAATGCAGAGAAAGGGATGGGGCGATAAACCACAAATCCAGCAGATATAGCAAACTAAAGAAAAAAGAACAGGCATGAGAGAGTAGCAACAGTCTTACGCTGGGAAACGACTAGGATTCGGCCATGTAGACAAATAGTACCAGCACAAACTAGAAACCGTCCTTGGAAGTAGAAGCCATAAATTACTCTTGGCCTTCAACATCCAAACCGACCACCCCATCCACGCAAAAAGACAAGACATGGTAATTAAGCACAAGGAAAAGTGAACCTGCTAAATCATAAACATGTCTGAACGTGCAGACCGAAGAGTGGATACGAAAGAGAGTGAAAAACTGGGAAAGTACCAGGACTGAGGAAGACGTGAAACACAAAGGTCAGTGTGGTGCCAATAATAGTAGGCGCACTTGGAACAGTGCCAAAGACTTTAAAGTCAAGATTGGAGGAGTTGGAAATAAGTAGAAGGATTTAGACAATGCAGGCCACTGCACTTCTGGATTCTACAAGGATACTGAGGAGGGTACTGGAAATATATCATACTAACGATTTCCAGTCGCCAGCGATGGTCTAACAGCTAGAATGAACATGACAGAAATGTTAGAAGTGCGAGGGAAGGTTGAGAGAGTACAAACCACAGCGCTTCTATGATGTGCAAGGACGCGAAGTGAGGACTCTAGACCTTAGGAGACTTACTGTCAATTATTATTATTATTATTATTATTATTATTATTATTATTATTAGCAATCTCACACCAGCTGTCTGGTGGTAACTGCTGGGGTTTGAGTGACAGCAAGTCTCCTCAAGGCTCCAGCCCTTCTCTCCTATTACTCATAAGTCGCAGTAATACTGCGATTTACAGTTTCACACCGGTTGCCCAGTGGTCATTGCTGAAGGCTGAGTGACAATAAGTCTCCTCAGGTCTTCAGCCAACATCTCTTCTCTCTTTCGCCTATCATGTCAGTGCTGCGGTTTGTGTTTCCGCTTTCATTTCCCTTCCTCTGTTCGGTCACTGTTGACAGTTAACGTTGCAATCTTTATATTTCTAGCACTTTCCTCAGTATCTTTGCAGTTCCTGGTAGTGCTGTGGTCTGTACAGTCTCAATCCTTCCCCTTATCCCGATCTCCCCCAGTCTCGCCCTCAGTGTCTTTGGGACAGTTCCCAGTGCACCCACTATAACTGGCACTACCCTGGCGTTTATGTTCCACATCTTCCTCAATTCTCTTGCTAGGTCCTGGTATTTTTCCCGTTTTTCACTCTCCTTCCTCTTTACTCTATGGTCTGCGGGTACAGCCACGTCTACTATTTGGCAGACCTTCTTCTCCTTGTCTACAATTACCAAGTCCGGTCTTCTTGTCTGGATGAGGTGGTCAGTTTGGATGTCAAAGTCCCAGAGTAGTTTGTGGTTGTCATTCTCCAGGACTGCCTCTGGTTTGTGCTGATACCACTTTTCTACAATGTTGAAGAAGAAGAAGAAGAATTATTATTATTATTATTATTATTATTACTACTACTACTACGAGAATATACGCATCCTAAATGATGGGCTCATTTATGTAGAGATCGGTACTAAGGAGCCTCATGCTATTGGGTCATTTCTTCTTTAATAATTCAAGTAACCTAATTTTAACTTCATTAAAGTTCCAACTCAACTTAAGCTATTTTAATGTGTGATCAGACGTTTTGCATCTCAATAGTTTTTATGGCGTAATCTATGACGTAATTGTTATGTCATAACAGAAACGGAAATTAACCAGTGAGATGCGTCTGAAACAAACAGATAATTTGCATATAAGCTTATTGTATGATTATTATTATCATTGCATTTCCACACAAGTTGCCTGATGGTTGTCGCTGAAGACATAGTCACAGTAAATCTCATTGAATCACTGGCATTTCTCTCAACAATCTCGCAGTCCTCAGCAGTGCTGTGGTTTGCAGTTTCACAGCAGTTGGTTGGTGGTTGCCACTGAAAGCCGAGTGACAGTAAGTCTCCTCAGGTCTCCAACATCTCTTCTCATCGTCTTCACGTATCGCAGAAGCGCCGTGGTTTGTCAATCTCAACAATGCCTTTTCCATCCTAGCTGTTCGGCTATCTCATATCTCTAGTACTCTTCTAAGTATTCGTGCAGACAACAGTAGTGCTGGAGTTTGCATAGTCTTAATCATTCTTTTTATCTCCAGCTCTTTGCCACAATTCCGAATGCGCTTACTATTATTGGCACTACCCCGACCTTCATGACTCATGCCTTCTTCAGTTCCCTTGTCAAGTCTTTGTATTTTCCTTGCTTTTCACTCTCTTTTATATTCACTCTGAGATCTACAGGCACAACAACGTCTACTGTTTCACAGGATCACATCACCTTGTCCATGACCACCAGGTCCCGTCTTCTCGCTTAGATGCGGTGGCCCCAGAGTAATTTGTTGTTTCAAGGTGCGTGCTGACATCATTAGTCTGCACGGTCGAATCCCAGTTGTTTGCTCACTTCCCAGTATATAACTGTTGCTACCCTGTCGTGTCTATTTCGTACTCCTTCTGGGCTACTTTACTACAATCACCGGTTATGTGGTTTACAGCTTCATCCCTTTCTTAACGTAGGTGACATTTATTGTTTGCTTGGGTTCCATTGATCTTCGCCTTGGCACAGTTTGTCCTGAGACATTTGTTTTTGGCTGCCATGATGAGCGATTCCGCTTCTCTCTTCAGATTTCCCATTTTTCTCCCATTGCTGTCTGTTTGACTACTCCCTCGTTTGCTACTTTTTTTGTCGTTTGTTGCTCTCCTTCGCGCGCCTTGTATGTTATCTTCACAGCTCACTTGCTCATATTTTTCTAATCATGTTCTACGCTGATGGGTCCTCTGACTTCTTTTTATCTCTTCACATACAGTATATCTGTGTCATATCTGGGACGTAGAGCCTTCTGCTAGGTCATAAACTTCCTTGTTCGCTGGTGCATTCATTGAAGTCCTTCCTTTGTCCATCCAAGAAATTGACCAGTGTATCTTACAACCAATACTGCCCTTGTGCTCATTCTTTATATCTAAGTTCTGCTATTTAGCTAGGTCTCTTATTTTTCTAATCCTTCTTCCTAAATTATTCTTTTCCTTTTTTTTTTCTCCCATTTCTTCCCGTTTTATCGCGTTGGATCCGAGAACTCCTTGGTATTTATGTCGGTTCTGTGTTGTGTAGATAAAGCTCTGATTTTTTTGTCCGGTAATTCGATTCCTTCTTCCGCTATAACCCTTGCACTGGGCATTATCATTAGCGCGCATTTTTCTATTCTGGACTCCATCCCAATGTCGTCATAGTATTCTCTCACTTTATTGAACGACATTTTGAGCTCTTCTCCGTTCTTTGCAAATAGTTTCAAGTCGTTCATGGACATGGGGTTGTTGACATTGCCCATTTATTTTGGAGACTTGGTATCCTTTGCTGTTTTTCAAAAATCTGTTTATTGGTATCATGGTTAGTAAAAATAGTATTCCCCTTTTTACATTTACTTACTTCTAAGATTTCTCCCGTAGCTGTCAAGTCAATTTTTCTAGTTTTCATATAGTTGACTATTAATCCCACCACTGGTTCGCTGATCTTGAATATCCTGAGTCATTCCAGTATCCAGCTATGTAAGATCATGTAGCATGATTTTTGTTTGTAATCCATCCCATTGCAACATTTCTGTTTTTCCCATTATTATTATTATTATTATTATTATTATTATTTGGAATCTCACACCAGTTGCCTGGTGGTAACCGCTGGAGTTTAACTGACAGCAAGTCTCCTCAAGTCTCCAGCCCTCCTCTCCTAGTACTCATAGGTCGCAGTAATTCTGCGATTTACAGTTTCACACCGGTTGCCCAGTGGTTATCGCTGAAGGCTGAGTGACAATAAGTCTCCTCAGGTCTTCAGCTACCGTCTCCTCCCTCTTTCGCATATCATGACAGAGCTACTATTCGTTGCAGTACTTATATCTCTAGCATCTTCCTCAGTATCCGTGCAGTTCCCAGTAGTGCTGTAGTCTGTACGGTCTTTATCCTCCTCCTAATCCCGATCTCCTCCAGTCTCTCCCTCAGCGTTTTGGGGACAGTTCCTAGTGCGCCCACTATGACCGGTACTACCCTGGCTTTCATGTTCCACATTTTTCTTAACTCCCTTGCTAGGTCCTGGTATTTTTCCCTTTTTTCATCCTCCTTCTTTTTTACTCTATGGTCTGCAGGTACAGCAACGTCTACTATTTGGCAGGCCCTCCTTTTTTTGTCTACTATTACTAAGTCCGGCCTTCTTGCCTGGATGAGGTGGTCAGTTTGGATGTCAAAATCCCACAGTAGTTTGTGGTTGTCATTCTCCAAGACTGCCTCTGGTTTGTGCTGATACCACTTTTCCCCATGGTTGAATCCCATTTGTTTACTTAGTTCCCAGTGTATCATCGTTGCTACTCTATCGTGTCTATGCTTATACTCCTTCTGGGCGAGTTGACTACATTCACTAGTTATGTGGTTTACCGTCTCATCTCTTTCACCGCACATGCGGCATTTGCTGTTTGTCTGTGTTCTGTCGATTTTTGTTTTTATGTAGTTTGTCCTTATGCTTTTGTTTTGGGCTGCCATGATGAGCGATTCTGTTTCTCTCTTAAGGTTCCCCTTTCGTAACCACGTCCATGATTTCTCGTCTGCTATATCTTGTATCTGTCTTTTGAACTCTCCGTACAATTGTTTCTTTTCCCATTTTTCTTTCCTAGTTTGCTGTGCTGTTCCATTGTTTTCTACTTTGTTGTTTGTTGTGCTGTTTTGTGCACTCTTTATAATGTCTTCACTGTTGTCTTGCACATACTTTTCTAGATCGGCTTTAGCTCTCTAGACACAGTCCTCTATGCTGATGAGCCCCTGCCACCTTCTTTTCTCTTAACGTATAGTCTATCTGTGTCATCTCTAGGGTGTGAAGCTTTATGCATCGTCATAAGTTTCCTTGTTTGCCTATCCATTGATTGGAGCTCTTCCTTTGTCCATCCTAGGAATGGTCCTGTATACCTAACTACTGATACAGCCCAGATGTTCATTCCTTTTATTTGATTTCTGCTATTTAATTTGGTTTCTAATATTATCCTTATCCTTCTAAGGTATTCCCTCTTTATTTTATTATTATTATTATTATTATTATTATTATTATTATTATTATTATTATTATTTGTAGTAGTAGTAGTAGTTGCCTAGTCGTCACAGCTGAAGAAAGTGAGTGAGAGCAAGTCTCCTTGGGTCTCCAGCCCTCCTCTCTTCACTCTCACAGTCTACACTGTCTCTTCAGGTCTTCAGCCCTCTTGTCTTATTTCCCTCACCTATCACAGCAGTGCTGTGGCTCGTACCTCCCCACCAATTATAGTATATTGTTGTTATTGTTTTTGTTTTGTTTTTCCTTCCCCTCCTCTTATCTCTGTTAGGCCACTGCAATCAGCTGGGTCATAGATCTCATATCTATAGCACTTTCCTCAGTATTCGTGCAGACCCCTGTAATGCTGTGGTCTGTATAGTCTCGACCCCTCCTTTTATCCTTGGTTCTTCCAAACTCACTTTCAGTGTCTTTGGTACGGTTCAGAGTGCACCTACTATTACTGGTACTACCCTGACTTTCATGTTCCTCACCTTCTTCAGCTCACTTGCCAGGTCCTGGTATTTTCTCTGCTTTTCACTCTCTTTCCTATTTACTCTGTGGTCTGCAGGCATAGCTGCGTCTATTATTCATAAGTTATCCTCTTCTTGTCCACAATTACTAGGTCCTGTCTTCTCGCTTGGATGGGTTGGTCATTTTGGACATTAAAAAATAATTTATGATTTCCATTCTCTTGGGATAACTCTGGTTTATGCTGTTTCCACTATTCTGCATGATTGAATTCAATTCGTTGGCTCAGTTCCCAGAGTAACAATGCTGCTACACTATGATGTCCAACGTTTACATTTATTCTGGACTATTTGACTACATACACTTGTTATATGGTTCACGGTCTTATTCCTTTTCTCAAATAGGCGGCATTTGCTGTTTGTCTGTGTTTTGTCGATTTTTGCTTTGGTATAGTTTGTCCTGAAGCATTTGTTTCGGGCTGCCATGATGAGCAATTCCGTTCCTCTCTTGAGGTCTCTTTTTCGTAGCCATGTCAATGATCTCTCGTCTTCAACATCCTGTATCTGTCTTTTAAATCCTCCGTATAGTTTCTTCTTTCCCAAGTTTTCTTCCCTTGTTTGCTGTGCTGCTCCCTCGTTCGCAACATTTTTGTTATTCTTTGCACTGCTTCCGGTGCTCTTAATAATGTCTTCGCTGTTTGCTCGCACATACTTTTCTAGACCTGTTTTGGCTTTGATTTCAGTTCATGCAAATCGCCAGCTGGGTCTCAACCAGAAACCTAAGCCAAGTAACCTTGACATTTATGACAGTCCACGCTTGGGAGAGAGAGAAGAAAAAAACGGAGGGCAGTGCTTTTACATTTACAGACAATACAACACTTTCTCAAACATACATCAATATATATCGATAAACTGATGCATGCTGGATGTAGTACATACAATCATATTGACAAGAATTTTCTATTCATGTGTGCAGTGGAGGCGAGAGCTATTTTCTGTATTTCATATATGCTGTGCTTTCCAGGTATTCCGTCGACAAATTCACTGGTCCCTTTTCCGAGTAATTTTTTAAAATTTGTTTATTATTATTATTATTATTATTATTATTATTATTATTATTATTATCATCATCATCATCATCATTATCATCATCATCATCATTATTAT
>OY735218.1:38705272-38792772 GCA_963457665.1 Thysanoteuthis rhombus
TGAGTGTCAGATTGAAGCAGGATGTCTTTGGGAATGTCCACCCCTTTTTAATATTCAGATATGGTAACCCAACACTACAGTCAGTGAAAGTTGAGAAAAAGAATAAGCAAAAAATGCTGAACATGATTAGTTTTTGGTCAAATATCAGCTTTTAATCAAATGAATGATAGTATTATTATGATGACTTCAAAAAGAGCTATTTTACAGTGACCAGAAAAAGAGTGTTAACTTTTAAAACTACTGTTTCTATCCGTTCAATGTACCCCAAATTATATAGGTGAAGAGTAAGTTTTACTGGTTTTATCTAGAAAGATGGTTGAGACTCTTCATTCTTGACCGTTTGTAAGTTTATAAGAAAAAATTATTCAGTTATAAACATTGTTATTTCCGCAAAAAATGTACGTGTATTGTTTCATAGTTTAAAAAATTCCATATTGAGTAATCTTTTTGACTATCATGAATAAAAGAACTTGTTGAAAACTGGGGTTATTGAAATATACATTCCCCTTTTGAATTGAATATGAATAGAAAAATCAGCAAATGAGGATATTGTGCAAAGTCCGAACCTGGAGTTGATTCTGTTTTCCTACTGTAATAAGAATAATCCTCACCAAATTTATGGGAGTGAAAATTAACATTTGAAATCATGACCTATTGACAGGTAGTCTATTCTCTTACTGAGCGAGCTAAGTTGACTAGTCTTACATATCAACCAAAATTTGTGTTAGAAATCCACAAGGGCTTATTTCACTCTAATAAATAAATAAATACATCTATAAAATTAATATTTCCCTTCTGTGATTTACAATCATGACTACGGGATCAGTTGGCAGCTCTCTGACCGACTGAGCCAAACTGACAAGTCTTATATATTGACCATATTCACCTCATTTATATGCAAGGACTTATTTCACTCTAATACATAAATACATCTATATTGAAAAAATATATACTTAATATGCAATCATCATCTTCATTTAGAATAATAGGTGGGATAGAGTTTGACCCTGCAGCCTCCACACTTTTTATTTTAAAGTCTTTCTCTGCTCTTGTTATTAATATGTACCCATGTTTTTTTTTTACCTGTTTTCAATGATCACAAAAAAGACAGTAATTAAAAATACAAAGGTTATTGAATTTAATGAGATTATTGGTGCTTACTCATGCACTTTAGGGGCTCCTCCAATAAACAATGTTCAACTCTTTAAATATGGACAGCCACTAAAGTGGCTGCCTATAGAAAGTGTATAAAGATGAGCAATCACTTTAGCGGCTGCTGACTTGTGTTTTGTTTATATATATGGATATGTTCTGACATCCCAGAAATTGTGACCAACTGGTCCTACACTGACCTAAGGACAGTGATCAAACAAAATGCCCGTTATATATTTGCGATTTGTCAGCTGATGTGAGCTTTCATGCTCCCTGAATCTTGGCCTTCTGTCCGTCATCTGACTTATGGATATTGATCATACATGGCACACAAAATATAGCTCCAGGTTGTAACAGAGTCATACATGTGAGAGGGTCAGTGTTCAAATGTTCAAGATTGAATCGATATGTGTATTGTTCATTTGATATATTTTCAGAAAAAGATATGATCCGAATCCCTGTCTCCACATGAATTCCCATGTGTAAGAGTCAAGGAGATTACAATGTGTTCCTCGTTCTCTTTTCTCTCTCTGTGTTTGCATAAAGCCCACGTGCATTCAACTCTATATGCTCTACTTTTGGGATTAGGGGCAGACATTCTGCATTGCATTTATGCAATTATTGTATTAGTCAAAGCAACTAGTTTTTACAATCATTGAGACTTAGCAAACTCTCCACTGATGAAATAATAATAAAAATTAATTAATAAGCATACAAGATGGACACATAGCGCAGTGGTTACAGCATCAGACAAATTACTGTTAAGTAATCTGATGGTACTAGGTTCGATCCTAGTGTGAGGCAGTATAACAATACTACTAACGCTGAAAGAGGGGAGTATGGTCGATATACCCCCGTCGGATAAATAAAGGGTTCGGTTTGTTACTTCCCAAAAATCTCCCAGATGTTACCTGACGAAGGCCGTTGAGTGCAACGGCTGAAACGTTGTATGAAAAACAACAAAGATGAAGATGGTCCGAATGATAATGGAAATAATACAAGAGAATCCTTTCAGAAACATATATCATTCATTGGTGAACAATATCCCCAATTTTGAACAGTTCTTTTGGGGATAATTGAGAAAAAAGTCACATTTAATTTATAGAAAATAGAGCAATGAAATAAGTACATGAAAAATAAAGTAAATGCAGATGATGTAAGTCATATTTACTTTATTGCAATCAAATATGTAATATTCTAAGAAACTTCTTAGCTGATAATGCATGTTTTGTATACACTGACAACGTAATTCATACATGTCATCAGATGTTTACAAAAATATGTTTTATTCACTACCTTTAGAAAAAACAAGGTTGTAAAATAAAAGACATTTATGTCAGTCATTTATGAAGAATACATGACGTACACATTGATAACAGCTTACATAATGTCATGGCATTATATTTACGTTGAGATTGAATAAAAAAAAAGTGTCAGTCCATATATGAGAACCTATTTGTCTGTAGGGTTAGAGTTTATGGCTATGGTCAAAATTCACTGAATAAAAGTCAAAATTTAATTCATAGTAATCAAATAAGTAACAATGAAATAGGTAAATACGGTCCTCTTTTCTTCTGTGACTTTTTCTCTTCTCTCCTCTTTTTGGAGGGGCTCCCTGAAGTGCACGAGTAAGTACAATACCAAAATTCTGTTGTTGACTCAATTCTATCATTTATTGTCAAACTCTTCTCCAAGTCAGAGGCTAGAGTTGATCCCGTTTTCCCCTGCTACAAGAACAAGAACAATCCTCACTTAGTATAGGATAGGAAACTACACTTTTCGACTGTCCCATCATGTTAAACCAAACTGATATATAAAATTAGCATTTCCCTGCCATTATCTGAAATCATAGCCAAGTGATCAGTAGGCAGCTTTCTTACTGACTGAGCCAAACTAACATGCCTTACATATCTATGAAAATTCATATGATTTTTTTATTATACGTACAATACAGAAGTTTCAGTGATGATCTTAAGTCAGAATAGAAGTAGGAGTGGAGTTTGACCTTGCAGCAGCCAAGCGTGTTCTATTTTTCTTTTTTTTAGAGGGGGGTGTCACAAACAAAAAGACATGAAGAAAAAGCATATATAAATCAAATGTTCATCATACGAAAGAGATCACTTGAATAAATGGTTGCTTAGCATAGAGGAATGAAATACTTGAGCTGACAGCTAAAAATAGACATGAAAATGAATAACAAAACTGTTTGATGCCGTAGTGAACAAATCAAAACTTGTATTTTGACCTATTCAAAAGAGTGAGGTATGCTCAAAGAAAATCTTTGGTGGGGGAAGAGAATATTGAAACTTATTACCCCAATATTTTAAGCATGTCATGACAGTACTGCCATGAAAACCTGACAGGAAAGAAAATGATTTGTGTACCGCTCAAAAAACTGAATTTAAACAGCTAGGTACAAGTTGAGTAGTGTGGTCCCTCCTACAGAGCTAATAGAATTTATATTCACTTATTCTCAAATGTTGCCGATATTCTTGTTGTACCACATTAGGGTTTGGGGTAAGGTTAGGGTTAGGTAACTAGTGCTGAAGGAGGGACCACATTATCTAACTTGTACCAACAGCTATTTTTGGTGGTTGTGTGATAAAGAAGAAAAACTGCATTGAATTAAAATGTAAAATGTTCAACACTTATGTTTCATATTAAAACTGAGGAATACAAACAAATGCTAATTCAGCAAATGTCTGTCTTTCTATGCATGACAGCCTATAGTAGAAACCATACTACATGAAACTTTCCTTGTAAGGCTCAGTGACCCAGGGAAAGATTTTTGCAAATTGATTTTTGAAAATCACCCCGTAAATTATGTTTTAGGCGAAAAGTTGCAATGTAAATTCATACTTAAATGGATACATCTTTGTGCTCACTTGTTCAGCTAAACGATCAGGATGCTGCTGAAAACAAGCAGTGAAACTTTAATGGTTATAATGAGAGAGAAGAGCAAGAGGGAGAATGAATGTTTGCACAGAGGAGAGAGCAAGGGGAGAATGGCTGATTATCAGCAAGAGGGGATGAGAGTCAAAGGAAGAATAACAGTTTTGTAAGCGGTGTTCGTTTTGTACATTTTTCCAAGATTGTATAAAAACTCTTCAAGTCATAGATATCACTTTTTAAAACAGAATAAATTCTAACTGATTTCCATCAATCCATTATATTAATATTCTTTTATTGTAATTTGACCCTTCTCTCCGGGCAGATATTGAGTTTTTTTTAAATAGTAATTCATCAGTGAAAACACCGCGCACTACAGGTGGATTTCTTTTTCCTGGTCTGAGTCACTGCTACTTTGGAACCAACTCAATTTCTAACAAAGGGAAATTACTCCAATTAATAGTGGCATATTTAAAGCTTTGTTCAATGTTGGTTATAATATCGCCATGGTATGGTAATTATTTAATTATATTAATTATTTTAAGAAAAATTCTGGTATGTCTTTATTATTATAAAATAGATAAAATCAATATATCATCATTAGAACCCCAGTAGCGACATATATTTTTCTGTAGAACTAACTTCATTCTGGGGGACTATTTTTTCCTCGTATCTAGATCCCGTTATTTTAAATATTGAAAGTTCAGCCGTCATCATTAGTTTTAGGAGGAAGGGAATATGTAGCAGCTTATAAAATTAAATATTGCATACTCATGATATAGAAATTCAATATAATTTTCACTAGCACTTCGTTTTATATGTTTATTTTATTTAGGCTGGGTTATATGTTGCAAAAGTTAATCATGTCTATTAATAGAAGAGTAAAAACAACACAAAGGTCTTGGCAAGGATATAGACTGAGTGATCGTGTTGTTTTTGTTATTTTTTCTTTACAGGAACGGACATGTTCCTCTTAGATATTATTATTAATGTCGGATTTGTGCGGTCATTTCAGTAGAGTGTAATAGGTGTAGTCATTGCTTACATAGCACGATCGAATCCGTCATTTCGAGGTCGTTGAAAAGAAATAAGACCAAGAAATTTAGAAAAGAATATAATCTCAGCTTGAATATAATTGTAACTCAATTGAAACTGAATAAATATATATTTTAAATGTTGTAGACGAAGTCGTACAAAATAAATTTGAACTTAATTAGCACGTTCGTATGGATTTTCGACGTACAAACTCAAAAATGATTGAAGTAAATGCTTTTGAATTATATTTACATTCCTTCATTCCCCAACCATGAACTTATTTTCTTATAGGCCCGAGTGTTTAGTGGAGAAAAAGACCATTGGATTAATTTAAAAAAAACAAAAAAAAAACTGTTGTTTAATAAATTTCTGCTACTATAACTCGAGTGAGTAAAACTAAAACAAGTCGCAGTTTCTAATCCTCCCAAAACGCATTTTTCAATACTACACATTTACATTCCTTTTCAGTATGTTTTTAAGGCCCCAGAGGAGCTAGTTTTGAGAGGCGAATTCGGAGTACGAAGCAAGCTTAAGAGAAGAAAACACGTTTGTTATTCCAGTGTTTTTCGTCTTTGGTTTTCTAGATTTCTCTGACATTCGCTGCGACATGCCTTTCTGTAGAAACCTGATGTCGTGATACACAATAAAAGCAATCTAATAGAGAAAGAGGTAGTAACAGTTGTTGTTAGTAAAGCTAAAACCACATTAGTTGGGTGTAGGTAGGTTGGTAAGTACGGTTCTGCTCCAGACACCAAGGCTCGACTGACTGTTGAACAGATTAGCATGTGTGAGTGAGGGAATGTGACCTTATTATTCCTTTTTTTTTTTTTTAACTAATGCCTTTCTAGTGTACTACTCTATAGTACTGTTGGTAGAGATAGTGTGTATAAGTAACTGTACTGCTTTTTTTTTTCACACCCTTCTCTTCATAGTCATTTGTCAGTTTCTACGCGGATCTCAATCTTTCGTTTCAATCTAGTTTGATATCTCTTGAATGTTTTGTTTTTTCTATTTCACTTTCTCTTTCTTTCCTGACGAAAAGAAAATTAGAAATGAATGAGGGAAACAAAAGTGAAACGTGGTGTGGTTTGTGCGCGTGCGCAGATCAAGTCACGTCATCGTAGGTTGGAGTCGATTGATCATGTGGCTCACTGGCTAGTATTCGGAAGATCAATGGACTTTACTTTCTGTGATTCTCTAATTTACTTGGATTTTATTTCTAGCTTACCCTTTCTTTCTTTCTTCATTTCTTCTAAACCCTAGCAATTGCATCATCAATAGCACTGTCTGTCGTTTTTTCTCTTGATCTTTTCCTTCGTCCTCGTCGCTTCCGTACTCTTCTTCGTTCTTATTGCTCGCCCCCCGCCTTTTTTATTTTTCATTTTTCCCTTTTATTTCAGTTTCTTTGCTTAGATTTATTTTTCAAATTTTTTTCATCTCAATGTCTTCTATTCATCGTATCTCCTTATTCTTCTTCCCACTTCTTTAAAGCTTGCCTAGATTTTTCTTTTCTTTCATTTTCAATTTTTCTTCTTTTCGGTTCAAGTTTTGTACTAGTAACATTCCCAAAAAGAAGTGCAGTCCTTCCTACAGGGCTGTTAGTATTGTTTTATTTCTGCATGTCATACTCCAACACTGGCGATATTCCTGTTGTATCATGTTAGGGGTAAGGTCTGAGGTAGCTAATTCGGGACCCCAGTCATTGGAGTATCGGGTGAAAATATATCAATACTACTAGCTCAGGAAAAAAAGGACCACAGCACTCATTTTCTTCTTTCTTTTCTTTGACTTTTTGGACTCACCTTCTTTTTTTCTTTTTCCAAATATAATTTTGCAAGGAATTTTCGTAACAAGCAGTAAAAAAAAAAATACCAAGAAAGAAGAAAGGAAAGTTTAAGGACAAATTATTCTTAAAAGTCAAGTTTATTATTTTTCATACTTACTTTTACCCTGTTGATAATTCTCAATTCATTAGGAAAAGTATTTTTCTATTTCTATCATTAATTGAAATGAAATACCTTTTCCCTAAAAGTAACCTGTTTTATGTTGAAAACATTCTTAATGATTTGGTGAAAAGAATAAGAAGTAATTTCTAAACACATGTTCCTTGATTAGGAAAAACAGATTTTTGCACTTTTCTCTTTTCAGTTTGCTATAATATTTTTTTTAAAGATAAAAGTACATCTATGTATCTATGTCTAAACACAGTGTCTACATGGGCATCTGCTGTTGGGGAGGGCAAATACGGCATTTGCACACCCACTCCAGATCAGACCTTCTCACAGAGTCAATGAACAATAATGCTGCGGTAAAATTGTTTTATTTAACCTCAACTTGATGTTCCCGTATAAAAATAGTGATTATTATTCGCTGTAACTTGCTGTGGGGTCAAGTCATCCATCTCCATGAATGGTTAAGTGCACCATCTGATCTCGGGATCATGCAGTCAGTTGTACTTGCTTATATTATAAATGGTATCTGGAATGCCTATCATGTTACAGGGTTGCCGGTGAGATATATTCCAAATATACCATTTTGAGATACATGTTTTCGACCTCATCCCCTGGTATATATGCCCTTTGCCCACCCTTGGAAAAGTATCCGTGGATGCCCATGAATGTCTGCATCTCTTTCCAAGAGTCAAACATAAATAAAGTGAAATGTAAAACTTTCTATATGATCTGAAAAAATTTTCACAATGGAAGACATTTTTTTTCTCAATGATTGGACAGTGATTCCCTAAGTATGTGGTTCCTTGGGGCACGGCAGTTAGTTACCAGGGACACTGCGGGATAGTAAAAAATTTTAATCATTCAAAGCAATTATAATTCGCTGATGCTTGGTCACAATGATAAGAAGCAACATTTCACTGGCACATTATGAATCACTCTGGCTATTAACAGGAAATGAGGATGGCTATCACCAGTTTAATTCCAAGAATTGAGTAACTGTGTGATGAACAACAGCTCACCCTTCCCAGTAGTCATTAGTATCATTTAAAGAGGAAACAAATCCATAACTTTATATGAATTTGATTAAATGATCCATTATTTTTTTAGCTAATCATCCTAATCGCTTGAAAGTAAATGCAAAGAACACTATGATTAAAAAAATTTAGGGAACCACTTTGGTGGGAGACACTTCAAAATCTGGCAACCAGAATGTTTTTGTATGGATTTTTCATTGGACTGAGAATAAACAGCAGATTTTGATCCCAAGGAAAAGACCAAGATTATCAATATCTAAGATAATAATCTATATTAACCTGATCTGTAAGCTTTGTGACACAAACAATATGGGTCTTTTGTCCTTTACTCTATTTCATTTTTATACTATGCTTGTAAACCATTATAAGCATACTAGCATAGCACTTGTAAAAAATTACAGGATTATTTATACAGGGATTGACATTTCTGTCTAGAATAGGGTTATCTGTGCACTCCACCTACGATCAGAGTGTAGTATATTTGCATTCATTGAGAAGTGTTATACAAATATACTTGTCATAAGTATTTGAACAAACGGATATTTTGCTGCCAATTGCTTAGTTTTGAGATCTGAAAAAAGGAACATTTCACAAGAATCAAATTTGATTGCAATCTGCATAACAAGCCATACATTTAGTCATGTTTTGCCATGAGCAAGACAGAGCAAGGAGTTTTCCCTTATTACTATGCTGCTGGGACACCCGTTGAGAAGAGATACCATTATGAGATCCTCAACTCACAGCTTTTGCTCAGAATCACTATATAAATCTTCATCATTATTTCATTTCTTCAAACATATGATGATTAACATTCATGTACTTATCAATACAAAAAGTAAAGATTGCTTCAATTTTCTATTCTTCCATCTTTAAATATTTTGAATCCTCTGACTCTATATTGAAATCTTATATTTCCCATTATTGCTGAATTTGAGAATTTTTTCATCAAAAATTATTTGGGAACCAGTTGCCCAATTGGACTGGAAATTGCTTAATTCTTCACGTTAGAGTATTTCAATGGTATAGGGCTAACAAAAATTCCACTAAGATGAGCTATTTTTGCTGTATTAGGGTAACAAACATATAGAAATTGGATCATTGAAGATGTTCTGAGTCATGTGCCCCCATCTCAGTTATGTACTGATCACCTTTCTTAAGGTCAATTAAATGGCTTGCATTTCTCTTTTCCTTAACAAAGCTCCCTATGGCTGAGAAGAAGAAAAGTTGGCTTTTATTAAGCCAAGAATAAAAGTCATGTTATGAATAAATTTTCAAAAGAAGAATAATATTGTGATCAAATATCTATTTTATTAACCAGTGATTTCTTAGGTTTAAAACTGGAAAAACACTATTCACCTATTGGGTCATTTTTGCACCTTTAGTCATTTTCCTTGTGTATGATATCTGTCTGGAAAGTATTCAACTATTTTGAATATCCCAATATAGATATAACATAGCAACCAATCAGGAGAGAACTTACAGCACATGTGTGAATAAACACTCTCTCCTGTGGAGTTACACAGTTGGCAATGAGATACCATTGAGTGAGCTTGTGTAATGTGTGACACTCTTATTCACAATGATCGTGCCAGTCATTACCTCTGCCAACGGAGTCAGAGAGTTATATGCATTTGGTTGTGTCTGTCTGTCCATATGATATCTACAAGAGTACAGAATGGATTTCAATGAAATTTGTTGGAAGAGTGGACAAATGGCTAAGGAAAAAGTGGTTAAATTTAGGGGCTGATCCAGGAAACTTTTTTTTTAGAGAGAAATTTTTTTCAATTTCTCTTTTATACATTTATGGATACACTTATGTCTATCGTCATGATATCTCCAAAAGTTCTCAATGAATTTTTTTGAAATTTTGTGGGCTGGTGGAGAATAGTCTATGGAAGAAGTGATTAAACTCTTGAGGTAGATCCATGCACAATTACTTCCCCTGGTATTGGCAGTGGTACCTGCTCTCCAAATATTTCTTTGTTCATCATGTGTTGCAAAGCTTTTGGTAAAACATTACATCACCCAAGTCTGTCAAACCCACTACAGTCCAGATTTGGCTGTCTCTGACTTCTAGCACTTTCCTTGAAATTTCAGACTGAGGATGTGATTATGGAGAATGCAACAAGGCAAATTTTGATCAGACTTTGGTAATATAGGTAATGTAATTATTTTTTTTCATGTTATAACTATATAAATTATCGGCGTGAGTGCAAACAAAGACTCCTGTTTAGAAAGGTTGGTGTAGGGTGTTTTTCTTAATCATCAGCTGTGTTCAAAAAATGCTTTTTACTGCATGGAGCAAATGATCTGTACATACTAGAACCAGTTTGGTTTACTAAATGATCTTCTGTGCCTGTACATGTAGGGATGGGTTGGTTAGTGATACAAGTGAATCAAATGCTAGTATGGATGGAAGAGCAAAATAGAATACTATAAACATATACTTTTATTGCAGCAGACAATGTACTAGTCTCAACTATACTTGATAATGAAAATATGACCTCTCTTTTTTTTCTTTTCTTATCTTATCCTTGTCTTAAAAATGGTAAAAACTAGCTGACAATGCTCACCCTCTAGGTAGTTATCCCCAACTGTATAGAACCTACGGTCATAGAACTTTAACTTGAGTAATCTCAGAGTTGTCTCTCCAGTATGTACATTTATATCGAGTACATGTCAGAATTACCCCTATTGATGACTGGGGATAATGTAGATCCTACTTAAATTGGTAATTTTCAAAACCTTAAAGAAATAATTTTTCACAAAACAAATTTCCTGAATGAATGTCTTATAGATTGAATGTATTAGAAATTCCTCGCAAACAATTTCTGTTTGAAGTGGACCTTCAGATTTATGTAGTGGAGTCCGTACTAAGCAAAGTTTAATAAATAATCATAATAGATGTGTTTATTTGGTGGTTTTCTTGTTTTAAGTCATAATGGACAATCCTATTCTATTTGGATTACTCTATTTCCTGACATGAAAGCCATTATCTCCTCTCATATTAGTCTTGAAAATTTATCTCACATCCTACAGGCCAAAAGTTACTTTTTTCATATGCTATCCTAACCCTAGAAGAAGTAATCTATGTTTGAAAGTAATTTGAAGTCCTGTATATGACCCTTGAAAAGAAGGGTGTATAACCAATGCATAATAGTCACTGATGGAGCTTAAACATGGAACCTAACCAAAAGACAAATCCGCAAATTGAGAACTAAGCAACGTGCACATGAGAAAATTATGCTGGACCTCACATGGAGAGACCACAAGACAGTACAGTACATCTGGGAAAAGACAAGAGTTAGGGACATCATAGAATCCACTAAAAATCTCAAATGGCAGTTGGCTGGCCATGCTGCACGAATGGCAGACAACTGATGGATATCACGACTCACGAAATTGATCCCCCGAGATCACATGCGCAACTGAGGCCGGCAGAATATTAGATGGAGAGACGAGCTAGACAAATTCAGAGAGTACTAGCTCCGCAACGCCTATGATAGAGAAGTTTGGTGATTCCTGGGGAAGGTTTATTTCCAGTGTTAGATGTTGAAAAACTGTTGATGATGATGAGGATATGACCCCTGAATAAAAAGTAAATAGTGCCCTCACACTGGCTATGGCTTTAGCTATCTCTGCTTGGGCACCACATATCACATTCCTACTTACTCAGCCTGTTTGCATGTGAAATAAACTTAGGGGTGACAAAATGGTGTCATTCACTTCATCCTGTTCTATTTTACCCAAAGATGGATGGAGAGATGGATTCAGTGCATTGGTGTGATGTGAACACAAACTGTCCCAGCCAAACTTTGACTTCAATGGACAATTCATCAGTCCTCCTCCCACTGTCCACTCAACTTTCACCCCTTTAAGGCCTTATTGCTCCCATTGAGAATGACTAATCTAATATATATAAACAAATCAATCAATATAATTTGGAGTTCTATAGAATACAAATGACTTCCATCGAACTAGATGAATTTTATTTTCATCTTTTATGTTATGTCAGTGTACAATGATCTCATACGAAAACTCATCCATTGGGCAGAGGATAGCATTCTGTTTGGGAGTTTTTGATAATTTGCTAACCATATGCACTGTTCATCATGAAGTGTGCTGGATATATTTCTCATCCTAGCTGATTCTTGAGCATGTGATCTAATCTCAGAAACGTTCTGGCTTTAATTTGATGTTACTGATGGGTAAAAAGAGTCCCAACTCCTTTTACAGAAAGTGCATCAATTTGATTGTCGACTAAAACTGTCCGTATAGTGTTTTTCAGTTTTTAAGTTGGTCATGTACATATGTATCACACATACAGGCCACATCATTGTAACCCGCGGGCTAGAATTTAAATATTTACTCCTTGCTATGTCTAGAAAAAAACGTTTTTTTGTTTTTTGAAAACTCATCCCCAAAAAAGGTTTTTAGTGACGGCTTCATTTTACAATGTAAATTTATGCTAAATTGGTTCCTACTTTGTGCCCGGCTGTATTCACGCTTGTTTTTCAAAGATTCAGGCGAAAGGCGACATAAGTATCTTATACTTTAATCACCTATTTTTTCATGTTTTCAATTGGTCATCCCCAACATGGCATGTTGCGGAATGACATCGGTCACATGATGGTTTCTATTGAGTGACTAAGCAGATCAATCCTGATAGGTTTCCTCTACCTAGTCTCAAAATTGAACTAATGACACTGTGTGCTCCAGTTTAGTCTTCTAATTAGTTAGCAACGTTTCTCTTTTTGAAAATATACACAATCCAAGCCTGCTTGATACTGGTAAGTTTGGAAATGGCTTGGAAATACATAACTATCAAATTAATTTGCATTACAAACACACATATATTAGGGTCTTCAAAAAGTAATTATATACTTCACTGCTATATAAGCCGACTTCTTAAGGCAAGACCTGGGTCAAATGGTACTGAATGACATCTACATTTAGTTCATCATGTCTTCTATCCAGTAGTGTGTCATTTATAGGATATATTCTCAAGTTTAACCCCATGGAGGATAGAGATTTTTAAGAGTGATGTATTTGCCATAGCTTATTGTATAAATTTCAAAAGTATAGTACAATACTATATAAAAATACAGGTAATGAGAAACATTTGTGAAGTGTATCCTGATGCAGTGAAGGCTTGTGATGCCAGCTGTGATTCAAAAGATTTAAAAACAACGATTGTAATTTGAAAAATCATAATTACTTTCTGAACATGAAAATATGTAATTACTTTCTGAACACCCTCATATTTGCACTCAGTGATGCTTATTGTCCCAAGAAAATACGATCGCTTCTTCGCAAATTGTATTGATTTTGTTATTCCATCATAAAAAGTATTAGGAACAATTTTCCCCGTAATATTTCATTAGAAACCATCAACCTGTCACTAAAACTGTCAGCGCGAGTTTTTTCAGTTTTTAAGTTGGTCTGGCTGGCTAGCGATGTATCATTTACATGGGCTACACCAATGGAGTTAGAGGGCTGAAGATTTTGTCTAGAATAAATGTTTTGGTTTTTTAAATTTACCCCTAAATAGATCGTTGGTGGGGGATTCAATTTGAAATGTAAGTTCGTGCTAAATTGGTTCCTTAGTTTGTGCCCAACAGAGTTCACTCTTGTGTTTTTGAATTTTAAACTTTTTTTAGTGATCACTACCCTGCCCAACAAGAGGCAAGAGAAGCAACTTATTCATTTATCACCCTTTTTCCAATTCCTTAATTGATCACCCTCAACCAGGCACGCTGCCAAAAGATGTTGGTCATGTGATGATTTCTGTTGAGTGACCAACCAGACCTGTTCATTTTTGAATGTTCATATTTTTGTCAATAGTAGCAGTATTATTATACTGGTAGCAACATGGAATTTTCTCCCATCTAAGCTCTTTATGGATGTGAAAGCATGCTTAGCCTTTATAGGTAAGTCTATATTGTACTGAGAGAGAGAGAGAGAGAGAGAGAGAGAGAGAGAGAGAGAGAGAGAGAGAGAGAGAGAGAGATGGTTGGCTGGAAGGAGATATGATTAATTGGATTTGCATCTCTCATTAGATCGTTGGTTGATTATTTATTGCTACTAACATTTTCACTCGTTTTTTTAGTGTCAGAAATGAAAATTAATTCATGATATGTTTATATACATACCTACACACACATATATCTATTATTATGAAAAAAGCAAGTGACTGTTTACTTGAGTTTGCATGTATAAGTCTTTTAGCTGCTCAAATGACTGCAATCTGGAGGCTAAAAACCCCTGTCTAAAAATAACTTGATGCCAGGATAATCATAGGATAGGTAACATTGACGTCAAAGATCTCTACAGGTCAGAACTAATTTTCCCACTCTAATTTGTAAGTTTCTACTAAGAGATTAAAAAAAAAATACAAATGGCCAAGTGATGAAAATTATACCTTAGCTATAATGCTAAACTGGACCCTCACTTTCTGTTCATCCTCCTCTTGGTTGCAATAACCACAACGTTTTAGCTGTTGTAGCCTCCAGCTTTCTTCAGTTGTCAATCATAGTTGGTAAACTTTTAGGAATTTCGAACTGAACCCTTTATTCAATCCACAGGATTAGATTGTTCTCATTCTACTATCCATGCTATCCTTTAGCCAAAACATTGTGACTCCCACAGTCAAGGTGAAGATACTAGTCTGAGTAAATCAGTAACATCATTTTTCAGTCCCCCTTGAATATTCTTGACCCTAAGTTGACAGGTTTCTTTCTTCCCGTGTATCTCATTGTTTGAATGATGTAATTAATTGTCAAATCTCTTTCAGAAAAATCTGCAAATCGTTATTCTATCATCAGAGGCGTAACAGAGGGGTGGGGGTGGCTATTTGAAAATGCCCCTGGGCCCCCAAAAGCTATATAAATAGTAGTTCACCAACTGCATTTTTACTAACATAATACAATAAATCTCACTTAACGTAAGAGGTGGACAAGCCCCCCACCCCACCCTCTACCCCTAGCCTGCAAATCTCTTTCACTTTAAAACGTGGGTGGCCCCTGAAATATTAATCTAGCTCTAAAATAGCTGAATCCAACTCCAAAATGGCTAAAAAAAAAATTCATCTCGACTCGGTTGAAACAGGTTTGGCTTCCTTGGACACCGACACCCACGTTATAACGGAGAACACCTGTATAGGTGTGGGCATGTTGAAAAGTACATGTTTAGAGAAGATGCTTATGCCTATGAAATTATGAATTCTTGAATAAGACGAATGCAAAGGTAACCTTGAGATTGGTATGATACGCAAAATAATTTTGGCTCTATTAAAAAAAAATGCTTGCGCAGAATCGTAAACGTCAGAGAGAGCTAATCGCAAATGAATTAATTAAATAAAAAAAAAGGAAAAGAAAAAGTGAATAGAGACTAAAATGGAGAAGTGATCATATTTTTTCCATCGGTTAAGAAATGGAACGAAATGTAACATCCAGTAATCAACTATATTCATTGTAGTCAGTCAGCCAGTAGTAAGCATTTTTTCATCTTTCTCTTCCTTATCAATCGTTGATGATTATCATATGTGGATGGGGAAAAAAACGATCTCCGGCAGAAATTATGGAGATCTAGATTAAGCTCGTTGGCGTTTTTATCCTCCGAATGCTCCTTCTTGCATTATAAGAACAGAATCTTTTAGCGACAATTATTGTCTTTCACATCACTAAGAAAAGTTGGGGCCTTATGTGAGTGATATTTCTTCTTTTCTGTACTATTTTTCACTCTGACGATCCCCTCTTCTGACTTGTTATCTTTCTTTCTCCTCCTTCTTCTCTTCCTTACATTGATTGGTTGAATAATGTTCATTCATTCATTTTTTCTTTTACTCCTTATTCATTCACCAGGACTTTTTTACGCACTACAGCTTCCTTTTTTTTCTTGTAAAATTCCACTTGGTAGCCCTTATTTTCTTATCAAAAAATTGCGTGTTTTATTTTTGCTGCCCCCGTTTTATTCTCCTTACACCTCTATCCTCCGCACCTCTGTGTAACGTTACTTACTTTTCTCTCACTAACCAAAAGCTGTTTCATCCTCTTCTCAACATTTTCCATTCGTTTACCTCTCTGTATCTCACTCTCTCACTCTCTATCGTCTCTTCTTTTAGGCAGGTTTATGCGTGCGTCTGCCCTACTGTCCTCATTCTTCATAAATAAATTGATTCTCGCTACTATTTGGAACCAAACCAGGGTTGTCTATTCAACTAAGCTTGGCTTACAGCACAAGGTCAAATTTGTGTAAATAGTTGCTCAGAAGATTGTGTTGCGCCGTTTTCATGAGAAGCGGGAAGGGTTTGCAAACATTGGAAACCTGCATTTTGGAATCCTAGCCTTCTCATTTTTAAAAACCTGAGCTCTACGCCAGCGGGAAATATACAAATATCTCAGCCATGAGGTAGGCCATACCTAACCAATATCGTTGCGTCTGGTACACGCTCTTTAGTAATTCTGTTCCTCTGGTGTCAAAAGAATTATACGGAGATGAAAGGGTTGACCAAGGCAATGGGCAACAAGAATTATATAATACTGAGGAAGGAGCTGGAAACTTGAGGAGACTTGCTGCCTGTTCATACCCAACGATAATTATCAGACACTTGGTGTGAACGTGCAAATGCATAAAGAAGAAGAAATTATAGCTTTTTTCAGGCACAAGTTTAATGTTACTGTTAGTGTTTATTGTTACAAATTCTCTTCCTCTTTTCTTGAGTCTTTTTTTTGTGTGTGTATGGGTTCGAGTTGAGTCTGGTTCTATCGAAAAACGAGTCAAGATGTGTGGCTCCTGTGAAATCGTGTCAAGATGTTTGTTCCCTTTGAAAATCCAGTCAAGTTGTGTGGTCCCTCCCCACAGATCTCTTATAGAGATGTATCTCAGTGTCGGCTGCTTTATTTTCTCATCTCATATTCCCAAAGAAATAACTGACATGTCTTGGCATTGTACCAACTTTAACTCCACAAAACATTTCTTATATGCCAGATATATTATTTGCTGTGATATTCCTCAATGAAACACATGTGATGGATGAATTGATGACGGAAGTGAAGTCTGGACATGGGAAAGAGTTTATACGGCACTGTCAATCTCACAAGAGTAATAAATCATCACTGCATGATGTTAGTTTTATTTATACATTCAGAAAAATATCACCATTGCCAGCATTACTGCGGTATCACATTGAAACCTTCAATCAGGGCTTTCTAGAAGAGGGAGGCAACCTGGAGAGATGAGACACTTGGGTTGATCTGAGTATTGAAACTTGTAAGTCAATACAATAAGTCCATTAATGAATAGGTTGACACAATTGTATACCAATGAGCCAATATAGCATTTCATGCTATAAAGGTGGTACCTGATGAAAATGAGATGGCTAAAGGATGAGGGTGTTTGAGCAGTGTGTGCAGAAGAGGCCTGAAAACAGCCTTGCACAGCCTTATAAAATTCCTTTCAGAGACCCCTCGGTCAACCATACACAATCAACTTTATGGACTCAGTTACATATGCTCATATTAGGGACCAAAATCAAAAATAGGAACTTCACTTCTGAACTTTTTTACCTCTTTATTATCTGTTCGGTCTTGGTTTTAACTATAATTTTTCAATATTTTCAATTTTCATGTCCCAATGCTTCTCTATGAGAATCAATTGTTTATTTTTTAGAAATTATGAAATGATTATCTCCAAATTATTAATTAAATTGTTTATTGTTGATAAAATTGTTGTCTCTTGCATAGTTGATTTATTTGCAGCTTATCTATTGGTTTTGATGGGGGCTTTCATAATTTGTGCAAAAGGAGACTCCAAACCTCAGTGGAAAAAAAAGTGCAATTTTTGCTCACCAATAATGAAAGAAAAATCAGCACGACCAAGTGTGGACATTGTAGGAAATGGTCATGAGGCAAAAAATCCCCTCGTTTCGGGCCAATTGAGTCCCTTTAAACATATGTTCACTGCCATCCCTTGCTCAAATTTATGCACTCGCCACTAACTCACCATTTGAGTCACAAAGGGAGTTACTACAGTTTCTGACCCACTTTGGTAACAGACAGACTTCAACTATAATCAGCGAGAGTCATCTTTATCTGGACTCATACTACAAAACCTGTTGCATTTTCATGTGCACTCAAAACAACATCGAACAATATATTTATCAACTCAGTGATCAATACAAATCAACGAACAGAATTTGTAAGGAATTGTTTCACTTCTACACACACATTCTACTACAATTTCAAAGAACTCTTGACTGGACTCAATTTCGATTCCCGTGAAACCCCTCATTTTTTAGCAAACCTTATCTTCCTCTTCTATTTCTCCGTTTTTTTTCTTCTTTAAATAAAAGATTGGGATTTATTACAAAACTGTAATCTTTGCATCTTTTGTTTCAAGCTGAGCATTCAATTTTGAACACGGATATCAATAGGTGTTAATCAAAATAATCTTCAAATTTTGTGGAAATGCTAAAATTTCCAACAGCTCTTTCTGTCCTTTATCACTTAAAGGCTGCTTTCGCTGGCCATTAAGCTCTATGTCAAGTCATTTTGTGTTCCATTCTTCAAGTTAGAGCATTTTGAAGGTGTAGGGTTAACAACGTTCTCATATGGTGTATAGTCCAAGGGGCATATGAGACAACTGCCCTACCAAAATTTTGGCATACTAGTGTAATTTGAGCAAAGCCATATTGAATATCGAGTAAATCAAGCCCTCTGTCCCCTTTAATCAAAGAGGTTTTATATGTCCATGGCTTTGTCTATGATGTGCCGTTTTTACTATGTTATAGTAACATATATACATACGAACTCACAAACAGAAAAATTATTTATTATTATGATATATATTTTTAACCCTTTATTGATTCAACTGTGTTGTTGTTTCTAATTTCACTGCAGACTTCTTTCGTTTTTCTACTGACCTGACAAGAATGAGCAAACGATGATAGTGACAATGACAAGGCGACACTTCAAGGATTTATAACCAAATAATCCCCTTAACTTGATAATGCTGTGTTTCATATCCATTGTGCTGCTAGAGAAGAGAGGTAAAGAGGTAGAAAAAGAGAGAGAGAGAAAACAAACGAGAAAGAGAGATAGAAGGAGAGAGAGAAAGAAGGAAAGAGAGAAAGAGAGAGGATTATCTAAAAAGAGAGAAATAAGGAGAGAAAGAAAGAAGGAGAGAGAAAAATGCGGAAAATGAAAGGGAGAAAGAAGGCGAGAGAGAAAGAATAAGAGAGATAGGTCTGATTAGTCACTCAATACAAACTGTTGTGTAACCAATCTCTATTGGCAGCATACCATATTAGGGGTGATCAACTGAAAAATTAGAATAAAGGGTGATCAATGAATAAGTTACTTCTCTTGCCTTTTGTTGGGTAGTGATCACTAAATCACCGAAGTCTGAATTTTCAAATACTAGTGTGAACACAGACAGACACAAACTAAGGGACCAATTTAGCACAAACTTATACTGTAAATCCCCCCCAAACACTACTGGGGGTTCAAAACATGGAAAAAGGCATATTAGAGAGTAAGTGTTTAAATTTTCAGCCCTCTAGCTCCATTGGTGCGGCCTATACGTGCGGCACATACTTAGCCAGACAGGAAGCCAGACCTACTTATAGAGGATGAATGAGAGAGATAAAGAGAGGAGAGAAATGTGGAAAAAGAAACAGACAAAGAATGAAAGAGAGAGAGGAAGAAGGAGAGAAATTATCTCTTGTAATTGGTTGCATTTCATGAGAAACAATGGAATAAAAAAGCTTCTTACGTATTATTAATTATCATTAGAGAAGGATTAAATAAAATTTGATTAAATTTGACAATTGAAATGGATTTTTAAAAAAGTAAAAACTTATATGAGGTCTGTTCGGAAAGTATCCAGCCATTCAATGTGAAAAAATTGCTCTCCAAGGGCAGTGGCATGTTAGTTCAGAGTATTCCCTTTGTGGATGTCACATACTTATCTCAGCATCCCTTCCACTTTTCAAAACAGTCTGCAAAGTCCCATCAGCTGCCTCATTGTGTTCTCCTTAATCTTGATCACAGTCTGAAATCTCCTCCCTTTCCAGGGCAATTTTAGCAGACTGACCTGGGTAACACAATATTTTACTGGAAAACTTTGATACTTATTTATGATACTACTTGCTTGTGAATGTGATGGTCACGCAGTATACAAGCTTATTCAATGGCAACTCACTGCTGACTGAGTTGCCCAATGGTAGAATGTCTGTTCACACAATAAGGTTCTCTCTGATTGGTTGCCAAGTAACATCAAAACTGCACAACTATTAAAAATAGCTGTGTACTTTCTGGATATAACTCATACACATGTCAATCCTAAGTGCTCAACTCTTAAATTCAAACAAAGAAAATAAAATATCAGTGTCAAGGGAAATAACTTTCGATTGAAAGTATCTCCCTTTGACCATTTGGTGAATTTTACTATGTTTTGTGCTATTCATTGAAGAGTTCCACTGTCAAATACAAGTGGTTTCAAGAGGTTTATGAATGTTATAATTGAACAGCCAATCATGTATATGCAAATATACATGTAATGTACTATAAACAACTTCATAAGCTTTGATGAATTTTACATATCTTAAGAACTCTATGTGTGTGTCTGAGGTTATTAACATAATTTATCTGGTGCAAAGCCACATCATTGGAACATCTATTGAGTGTCTAACTCACTACACAAGCAAATTAGTCTGCTAGATTAGCTTGCTAATCATCATGTTTGCTATTGTAAATGCCTTTAAGTTTGAACTAATCTGTCACAAGCCGGGTTGTAACTAGAGATTTGAGGGCACGGAGGACTTGGCTCCTTGAAGCCGCCCCTCTAACATCTAGTGAGATTTGTTACTGTATAATGTCAGTCGCAATGCAGTTGGTGAACAAACTTAAAAAATCTTTGGGAGCCCCTTATATCAGGGGTGTTTCCAAATAGCCCACCCTGCCAACAATGTGTCTGGACACAAAGCAATAGTAATAAGGTACCAACCTGGTCTGTCATTAAGGTGTGTGTGTGTATGGGGGCATACTTGTCCTTGAAATCACATGGCCCGCCCTGGTGAATGTGATACTTGAACATTTTGGCATATTTTTAAACACTTAGAGTATCTCTTTGGTGGGTTTTAGCCATTTCAAGTATGTCTTTTGCTACTTCAAAAAATGATTTAGTGATTTTTTAGCAACACTAAGCACTTTTACTCGCTGTACCTTGGCGACAGGCCTGGCCTCAGTTAAGATTTGGTCTGCAATTCGGTCGCACTACATTAGACAGCTTAAGGTTATTTACTAAGTTTACTGTATTCTGGCACAAGACCACGGGGATGATGCACCCAATAAAGATTGAACTCACTATGTTAAAACTCTGAGTGTATCTGTGTGTCTGTGTGATTACTCAGCATATTTTGGTATAGCACAAGGCCCCACTAATGGAGTACTCAGTGAAGATTGAATATGCTGGCCAAGTGCCACACATGCTATTGTATATCACTTTTAGCTGCTTGGAATAAAAGAAAAGGGATTTCATACAACAAAGAAAAATAAACCTATAAAAACTGGACCTGTGATTAATTTAGCCTTGGTTTGTTCATTGTTTACTTATTATCTAGCCCAGGGCTTCCGAAATGCTTTTCATTCATGGACCCTTTTGATGAGACAATTTGGTTCATGATCCTTCACTCATTGTTATAAAAGTAATAGACTTAATATAAATCTTTAGTCATAATTTATCAGTTACTGAACATAGAAACAAATAAAGACTAAAAAATTGTCAAAAATCGATATGCATTTATAATTCGTAATAATTTTTACTGGTTTATTACAGAAAAAAATGAATTACTTTTTTAAAAGAAATTATGGTAAAGTAACAAAAATGAAATTTATCTTTTAAAAATTAGTAAATAGCATGGATCTGTTGTCTGGCATATTTATCAAAATCAGTTAGTCTACAACAATTCATCTACAGATACAAATTATGAAATGAATATATACCTACACATACACATGTACACACCTTCATACACACACATACACACATATGTACATGCATACGCACATACACAAACATACACATTCACATAAATACACTTACATACACAAGTGCAAACACATACTCATGCGAGATTACACACATTTGTATTTATGTGTATGTTTGTAAGTGTATGTATGTGTGTATGTGTATGTATGTGCATATGTCTGTATGTGTGTACATGTATATGTGTGTGTATTCCTTCAATCACCCTTAGATACCCTTGCAGGTAAATTATATCTGTATATGAGTCATTGTAGATAAATTGTATAAGTAGATAGATTATTGTAGATGAATTATAATTGTAGATAAATTAACATTGAACTGCATGAAACCATTTTGAAATACATCTATAGGTATGATGGTACCTATATGGTGAGAAGGAGAGTAGTAATGGTACTTGGGTTCTGTGTAGGGATAAGGTGGTGTAGTTGCTGAGGAATTTGTCTCCACATGCTTTGTTTTTTACCGCCATATGCTGATGTCACTATAAGTGTTGATGAAGGATGGTAATTGATAATCGCCATGATAGAAGAGAGAATTTAGACGTGCCAAGTATAAATTCAGACACGGAGATTAAACTGAGTTTATGATCATAATAAAGATATACAAATGATTAGCCAAACAAATAGAACATACATTTAATAATGAGACATTTATAACGATACATATAGAGCTGAAAAGAAATACATGTAGACATTAGTGAAATAGATCGTGATAGAAGAGGCCTGTCAGGATTAGATTAGTATATAGCATCATTATAGAGAAGGAGTGAGCTGGTTATTTGGTTATTCCTATACATTAAAATGAGATATAGGAGAGAATGATTAGTTGAGGAAACGTGACATAAAAGGGCTTAATGTCATTTGGTTTATCTATTGAATGGAGCCTGATTAGAAATGCCTGTAATAATGAGTAGTAGGTTAGACCCAACTAGATTATCAAAGGGTGGTTGGTTCAGTTTTAGATGCAAGAAGGAGCTAAAAGGACAAAGTGATAAGTGAATAAAATGCATTGCGCTGATTCACTAGAAAGGGTTGAAAAAGAGATAAGTGAAATGATAGAAATGTTTGCATTGAGGAGCCATAAGGGTCTTACAGATTCTCACATCTAGGAAGATTAGTAACAAAAGACAATATATAGAATGATAAATTAAAGAATGGAAACTTCGCCAACCGGGAGCTTAGTGAGAAGGAAAGGAAGGAAAAGAAAGGAAGTAAGCGACTAAGAAAGTTGGTACAAATGAGTGAGTGAACACGTGCATTCAGGGTTTTTATGGACAGTAGCTAAGGGAAGTGACATTTCGCAAATGTGGTTTAATTTACGGGTTTTATATCTAAAGCTAATACTTATTTATTTTCAAATTTTATTTTAATTAGAAAAAAAGGAGCCGCCATACACCTGTATTGAGATGAAAAAAAAAAAACTAATTACATGATTATTCTTTAAAATTATTTCTACAGCTCCCAATAATCTTCACGCAATCTGCGGAGGGATTTCAACCTTTACTTTGAGAAGTGGTGGTCCATCCGAGTTGTTCTTGAACTATTTCTGTGTCATTCACCTTGTAGTCTTTATTATAAAATTTCATTCACCCATGACTGAATTCCCTCATGTTTTTAATCATTTTCATCTTATTCTCTTTTGTGTATAATTTTGATTCATTATGTATCATGAGCAAAAAGCGTAAATTGACTCATTCCTAAATGTTTGTTCTATCCGTGTTTTTTGAATATCCCCAAAATATGTGAAGAAAACTTGGAGTAATGAAAAAAATAAACATGTTTTCTAGTTTACATTAATTTAACAAACAACAATTTTAGAACTGTTATTGTACATGTTTTCCACAAAAATTACTTCTTTTGTAAGAATAGAAAAAAACATAATTATCTGAGTAAATCAATTCACCCTTTACTTATTCCCCAAATTATTTCATACCCCCTAAGGTGAATCATTCACTAGTTTGAGAAACACTAGTCTAGCCTACCATTCATTCATTTGGTTGAATGACCATTTTATATTCAGATTATTGATTGTAGATTCATCTGTACATGTTGATCAAGGACATTCTCTTCTTGATTGACCCATGTCTATTCATTTTATTTTGATATTCTTCTGCCTGCTGTTTATTGTTGCTGACCTGACCACTATAATTTGCTTGACCATATAAACAGGATTTCTCATTCATTTTTCCATTCCTGTCTAAGCTATCTGCCCCCATCTGCACTAAATCCAATTAATGAGGCAAAAGTTCCCAATACCACTTTTTGCAGAATATTAAAGAAATCTTTGAAGTGTCTCTTATTTTACAATAAACACCAGAAAGAGTACATTTTTGTATAGTAATAAAAAACAAAACAAAACTGCCATACATTGTTTACAAGCCCTGGGAAAAAATCAGAAACTCAGAAAATAGGTTCCCCCATAGAATTACAGGAAAGAATATCAATTAGCATTTAAATACTTGGCTTTCTCTTTTGCTTGACACACAAAAAAATTATTTTTGGACAAAATAGTCATTGGCAGGAAGAAACAAATGAAAATTCAGGGCAACCTTCAGCATGTTAACCTAAATGGAATCTACTGAGGGAAAGGTTCCTGTCTGTGTGTGGTGTCATTCAAAGGGTATCCTTTATGATAAATTGCTGTGACCATTGATGGTTAAACATAAAATTTATATATTAAACTTGTGACAGTATATCAACAAATTTTGATTTACTCTCACAAAGAAGAAAAAATTACTTACCTCCATGGGCATTTTAGGCAAAACAGGGCAAAATTTTGGACAAAACAATGCAAAATATCAGACAAATTGAGCCACTTGCCCCCTCAACCAAAGCAGTATTTAGTGGTAACTGGCTGGAGAGGGGGTAGGAAAGAAATGGATGTAGGATCTGGGGAAATTTGAGGCTTTGAAAATATCATCCTCCCTTTTTATCGTGACGAACGGACCAACCAAGCAAAATAGCAACTAGCACATACCATCTATTATCATAGTTAGATAATTTAGGCTTTGAAAAGAAATAAAAAATTCTTGGTGCATGCAATTGTGCTTTTGCATGTGCTTTCAGTGATTGCTGAAGGCTTAATTGTTTATTAGGGACTGTTAACCAGAACTGTCACCTAAACTGTCCTCATAGGTTTCTTCAGTTTGAGTAAGCCTGGTTGGCTGACTGACTGGAATGTACAGTTCGCAACCAATGGAGCCAGAAGGCTGAAAATTCAAACATTTACTATTTATTATGTTTAGAATTTTTTTTTTTTCAATTTTTTCACCCTCTCCCCACTTTTTTATGTGTGAAGGGTCAATTTATGGTGTAAGTTTATGCTTATTACTCCCTTAGTATGTGTTTGGCAGTGTTAACTCATATTTTTATTTTTAATTTGAACTTTACAGTGATTGTAGCCCAAAAAAGACAAGAGAAGTAATTTATTCATTGCTTAATCCTTTTTCAATTTTTTTCATTGATCACCTCCAGCAAAGCATATAGCCAAAAGATGTTGGTCACATGATGGTTTCTATTGAGTGACAAACCAGACCTGTTATTATTAATTTTTCAAGTAGTTTTCCTCTTAATTTCAGTTGCTTTTTTTTGCAACTCTCATTCTGTAATTCTACAGTCATTAGTAAGCAGCGTTGATTGGAAATGAGAAAAAAAAACAACCATTGGCAAGTCTCAGACTCACCTCCTAATTTCTCTTGGCAAGCCTGTCTTGGTGTAACAGCCACTTAACCAGTTAGGTGACAAGGGCCTACCAGCTACAGAAGCTCAAATCTAACCACACAGCTTTGATTCTTTAGTTTCTCCAAATGCCCAGTTTGCTGTTTTAAAAAACTGTCAATGTAGATTTCTTCAGTTTTTTAGTTGGTCTGGTTGCCTATGTATCACATTTACAGGCCAGAGCGATGACATTGGAGGGCTGAAAATTTCAACATTTACTCATTATTATCATATCTAGGAAAAACAGTTTTTTTGCTCTTTGAAAAGTGACCCTTCCCCACAAAAGTTTTTCAGGTGGGGGTTCAATTTGAAATATTAGTTTATGCTAAATTGGTTCAATAATTTGGAGTCCAGCAGTGTTCAAACTTTTTTTGAAAATTCAGACTTCTTTAGCAATCACAGCCCAATGAAAGGCAAGAGAAGTAACTTATTCATTGATTACCCTCCCCTTCCAATTTTTTAATTGACCACGCTCAATATGGCATGCTGCGAAAAGACATTGGACACGTGACCAAATATTATTATTTTTGACTAGTATTTCTTTCATTTTAATTTCAGCTGCTTTTTATTGCAACTCTCAAACCGTCATTCCACAGTTCTTAGTAAGCAGTGCAGATCAAGAATAAAGAATAAGCCTCCTGTGAGATTTGAACGTATTCCCTGGTCCTTGAAAGCCTGTCTTAATGTGACAACTTTCTAACCAATTAGACTACAGAAGCAACCGGCTGCAGACATTTAAACCTAACAGTATAGCTATTATTTGTTTTATCTGTCTGCCTGACACACGTCTATCTTTAATCACACACAATAGTAGTATTTGCAGCAATATTTTAAAAATCTTTTAACTGAAACATTGTCCTATCAAGAGATTCTTCCAAGTATCAGGGATTCAAGGTTGAATCTCAAAGAAGGTTTATTCTTTATGTCTACTCCACATGGTTTACTAATGAATTATGATTTGAGAGTGACAATAAGAAGCAACTGAAATTAAGATGAAAGAAATACTAGTTAATGAATTAATGATAATTGACAATAGTTAATTTGAGAAATCCAGAAAATGATATTGTTTATTTGTTTTTTGTGTTCTGTGAAACAAAAACTTGTATTTAAATCCACCAGAATAAAAAATGTGAATGAAAACAAAAGATTTTTTTTTCATTTGAAATTGCAGTAAAAAGAATACAATGGTAGATCAGTAAATTGTAGCCTGACACATTTATCAGCTGGAATATGACCCGAAATTTTCACTGTAGAATGTCTGATCTATATGATTGACAGAAAAGTGTTGGGTTAAGTGCAGTGACAAGGAAAGAGATTATGTTGGGAAAAAAATTGTTTTGTAAAATAAATGTTTTTTCTCATCATAAAGTTATGGACTTATTGATATAGTACCTATCAAAATCATACATATATATATATATATATATATATATATATATATATATATATATATATATATATATATATATAGTAGAATGGGAATTCACTACACAAACATGTTCATGTTTCTACCCTGTCTGGGCTTCTTCAGGCGAATGATTAGGTATATTTAAAATTTCTGTTCAGGAAATTTTTGGAAATTTTCTGTGGGTGTTACTAGATGGGAGGAGTTTTCTTTTTTTTTTTTCATTTGTTAGATTTGTAGTTTGTGTGTTTTTGCTGGTGGTCATAAATTACATGGCGAGGGGGGGGGATGATATGAATGTTGGTGTTATCAGTAAGTGGTTGTTGGTTCTGTGTGTTCTGTGTAGGAATGTTTTATTTCAACTTAGACATCTTAGATTTATTTCCCTTTGCTAGGATCCCTTTTATATGACCTTAGTGGGTTGTTTGGTTATCTTAGTCTACTTCCTTTTCTCTAAGGTAATTATGTTGATTAAGTAGTTCTTTGAGATGGCTTTGTGAATAAAATATCTATGTTAGTTATTGTTAGTGTACCTATATGTGGCTTATTGAGTTATGTTTGTTAATAAAAATTTTGAGCGGTGCTGGCATTTCAATGTTATTTCATTTTTTCTGTTTAATTTATCTGTTTTATCTTGTAGTTTTTTTGTTTTTCTGGCAAAACCAGGTATTTCAAATTTCTTTGTCAAGAGCATTGACAAGGAGGGAGGTTATGTTGAAAAATAAATATTTGTTGTGTAAAAGAATTGATTTTTCCATCATTAGGCTATGGACCTATTGATGCAGCCATGTAAAATGGAAACTGGAAAGAAAAGACATGAAAGAATATATATATATAATAGGTATTTATTAGTACCCCATAATGACAGAATGTGACATGATCACTTTTTATGTGGGGAAGAACATATACCCACCCAATACAACTCATAACCCAAGGTTGTATTTTGAAGTGAGTTATCCAAAAATTGTTCTGTTCCTTGTGGCTCTGACCCCACTTCTTTTAGTGTAATGGAGAGGTGCTGCATGAGGGACTGATCTCTGGTCACCAGGTTTCAATCATTTATTGATTGTCCAATTTTCATAAATGAATCATTGTCATTATCAATTTCTGACTAGTTCTTTTAAAAACATATTTTTATCCTCTTGTTGTATGATTTGTCTATCCTATAAAAAATGCCTATAAACATGGTCTGTCCAGAAAATATCTAACTTGGGCAATAACTCTTCAAGTACTCCCCTTTAGACATCACATGCTTATCCCAGTGACCCTTCCACTTTTCAAAACAGTCTTCTTTCCAGATCGCAATCAATTGCTTTGTCACATCCTCCTCAATCTCATCCATGATCTGAAATTTATGTAGAATAAGCCAGAAGTTACAGGGAGTCAAATCTGGAATGTACGGAGGACTGACAGACCTGGGTGATGTGATGTTTTGCTAAAAATTCCTGCACAAGATATGATGAATGACTTGTCCTGTAATTGTGAATACACAGTCACACAGTACACAAGCTCTGTCAATGGCACTTCACTGCTGACTGACTAATTCCATGAGAGAGTATCTGTTGAAGCATGTGCAGTATGGTCCCTACCGTTAGTTGCATGGTTGCATCTAAGCTTTGAAAGGTTCTGTTAACATTCAAAATGGGTGGATACTTTCCAGATAAGCCTCGTATGCAGACCCATTCTATAAAGAAGGAGAAAAGGAAGGAAAAGGGATTTTTATATCTCCTTAAAAATAATAATATTGATGCAGATTTTGAGGTATTAGCATTAAAATCAACATAATAAGTTATACAACAGTAGCAGACAATACTTAATTCCATTTGTGGTGTTCATTTCTAGCTGCAGAAATCAAACTTATTGAATACAATAGCTTAATACTTTTGTTTCTTCAAAGCAGTTTTTTCCAACATTTTTTCCTTATTGTCCCCTTTTGGCTACCCTCCCCCCAAACTCAATTTTCATACTCTTGGGGGTGATATTGCCCCTGTTACCAATGACTGCTCTATGTTATCAAATGCCATTAACTGAATAAATACTCACCTCAAGTTGTTTGTATATCTTCCAAAAGTAATATTGCTTTCCATTTTGTAATGTCTTATCTTGGCTAAGCCAAGTAAATTTTATTATAAATTGCTTATAGCAAATAATTAGAGCTTCGGGATGACCCATGCACACTTTCATAATGAAATAACAGAAATTGGAATTAATAATTAAAACTTTGCTGTTTTTTCTTAAATACGTATTTTATAATTCACCAAGTGGGAGTAGCCGTCCCTTATTTCTTAACTTCACTGACATGAAACAAAAGATGAAAAAATTTCTTTTTTTAAAGAAAAATCTTTTTATATGTGACAATCTATTACCCCCCTCCACTCTACCTTGTCCCTGTTGAGAATGATTACTTTAAAGTTTCAATAAAATTTCCTTTTGTAGACTCCTCTGCTTACAAGTGAAATATCGCAAGCGTCTAAACAGTTTCTGTTCTATTTTTTCCTTCCTAACTAGTTTCTCTAGTTGTCATTAACTTTCTTACGCATATACCTAATAGTTATAGGTTGTAAATTGAAGGTTTTGTAACCTGTTACTAGTCTGCCAAGACTGTTAGTTAATAGGTTATAACAAGCTGGTTCTGTAACTTGACTAACAGGTTGGGTGTTGTGATAGAATTTCATTTGGTGCATGCTTCAAATTAGAATACAGTCAAAAAAACAAGTGGCTTTGATCGGCTCATGTCAGGGTTTTTTTATAGAGCAATTTAAATTTCGATTCTTTAATTTTATTGGCCAAAAACTGGTTACTTATTCTTTCGGTATATAAGGGTAGAATAGGTGTATGGGAACAGTTTGGTTGAGACGGGCAGAGGGTTTGATTTGCCCCCAAATTTACAAATTACTCTGATTTGCCCTGAAGTTTCACACCATTTTGCCAGAATGGGGGGGTGGGTGGGTCTGGAGTCCCCCCTCCCTGCCACCATGCTGATACACCCGTGGAGAGTAGTATTTGATGTCGGTCTACAATTTTATTTATTTATTTGCTAGTTATTACTCAGGAAAAAGTTCATGGATATATTTGAATTTTTTAGGAAATCTTGGAGCCGTAATGCATTTGGTAAAAATATCTACCAATGTTTCTTTGAAGTTTTAGCCTCTTCATATACTCTTACTTACTTTGAGTTTAAATAGTTCACCACTTGAAAGCTATTGATAAGATTAATGAATGTTTACGTGTTATCAATTTCATCTGAAGTTTTGCTAAAATGTGATTGAATTCATTCAAATGGATGAGCCCATTGTCACAGAGAGAAAAACAAATAATAAAGTTCATTACATAGATGAATTTACAAATTTCTGCTACCCACAACAGATCAGTTTAAACACTGTTGCTGTTTTTAGGTTTTTCATGTTCTTACATTTATATGTATCTATGTAGCCCAGCCCTAACTGTCCACAGTAGTAAGCACACACACTCCCCTAAATGAGTAGGAAAAAGGGATTCTGCTTTTTGAAAATTTTCCCCCAAAATAGATTGCTAGTGGGGGGTCTTCAATTTGCAATGTGCGTTCATGCTAAATTGATCTCTTAGTTTGTGTTTGGCATTGTTTATGCTTGCTTTTTAAAGTTCAGACTTTTTAGTAGTCACAGTCCAACAAAAGGAAAGAAAAGTAACTTATTCATTGATCACCTATTTTTCCAATTTTTGAATTGATCACCCTGAACACTGCATGCTGTCACATGACGGTTGCTATTGAGTGCTTGATCAGAACTATTAATCACCACTACCCACAACAATGGTTAAAATACAATTGTTGGGTTGAAGGTAGTCATATGTTCTGACATTTCTATGTATTTATGTATCTCTATATCCAGACTGCAACCAGCCCTGAACGTTCATAGTTGAAACTTAAAATTTTACACACACACTCCCCTCAATGAGTAGGAAAATGTTTTTTTTATTCCTCTCCAAAATGAGGTGGGGGGGATCAATTTTCAACGTGAGTTTATGCTAAATTGATCCCCTTCTTTGTGTGCACACTTGTTTTTTGAAAATTTGGATATTTTAGTGCCGAACAAAAGACTGCAGAAGTAACTCATTCATTGATCGCCCCTTTATCCAATTTTTTAATTGATCACCTAGACACAACATGCTGCCAAATGGTTGAGAAAAAAACACTTTTTCACATATATCCCATCTGTTATGCATGTAACTGTTATTGTTGTTGCTGTTATTAATCACAGAAACTGGATAAATGGCTATCAGAAAATCTACTCATCAAAAGATTAGATCCCGGAAAAGTGCCATCAGGAAATCTGCACATCATGAATTCAAAGGCAGAAAATTGCCTATCAAAATTAAATTCACCCATTAATCTCTTATTACTTTTCCTTTTTAATTGATTGATATTAGTTTTTTTCTTCATACACTGACTGTCTCGATTTTTTTTCCATACATTTCTTGACATCTGGAATTTAATGAGGGAGAAAAAGTGCCTATTTTATAAGGTCTTATTAAAATCTCTTGGACAACTTAACCACGGTGGTCCCAATTGGAATTCTGAATGTGAAATAAAAAGAAATAAGCAAGGCAAAACAATTTTAAAAAAAATTTATTCAATGCAATAATTATATAATGCTTTGATTTTCTTATTTCTTTTGATTTCTAATTGTTAAAAATTTGTTTTTTTTTTTTTCAGAAACTGGCCATCCTGAGTTGCTTTTTTAAAAATTTTGATTAAAAATCCCCCCCCCCCCAGTTTTCAGTGGAGGGTTCAATTTACAACATAAATTTATGTGATAAAAATGAGCATATATAGGAGGTGGTGATTCATAATTTTCCTTGGAATGCTCATTTTTTTTATATAAAATTTTTTTTTGTCATGAATTTGTGTCTCAAATCATACTGGTAGTATTTTTCATCAAGGTGTTTAATCCTCTCCACTGCTTAATTTACGAAGTAAAAAGAAGTATATGTGGGTAGCTGTGATTCATAATTTCCCTTGGAATCCTAGTGTATTGTGTTATCACCTTTTGATTTTTCTTTTTTTGTAAAAAAATAATTTCACAATCTGCCTAATTCAAAGATTAACTTAAGGTCAACTTGATAGTACTTTATTGGTGTTTTGCTATAGAGTAACAATTAGCAATCTTATTATCATGCACTGATTTATTAAGACTAGTATCTTCATCCTGGTTGTTTTAGTTGGCTTACTTCAGGTGTCTGTCATAGTCAGTAACCTTCAGGGAATTTCAAACCTAATCCTTCATTCAATCCAAGGGGAGGGGGTAGATTCTTCTCATTCTGTTGTCCATACCAAAGGATATCTCCTATCAGTTAATTTTTCCTAGTTTGATTATCTTTGCACTTTTTTACATTATAAAAAAATGATGTTAAATGTGAAAGATTTATTAATGTAATTGCAATTTTTGTTGATTCAATTGAGGTATAATTTACTATTATTGGAGATTTTCAATCTCTTAACAGCAACGGTGTCTTTATAAAGAATTAGGCTATTTTTCAAGTACGATTTCAAGTTCAGACCTAATACTGCTCAGGTACTTATTCCCAATAATAAACTCATTCTTAATGATGGAGAATTATCAGCAGCAGTGGTAATGACTAAATGACGGTTTGAGCACTTTCCGAAGGACTCAGAACTTCAATTGCAACTATATCACATCATCTCAATGGTTAAAATTGGGAAAATGGGTCTCACATGAATTAAATGGATTGTTCCCTGACATTTCCTGACTCCCACACCTCTCAGCTGACTCTGTCTAAGCTTAGAGAATTGAGATATGAAGTTGGCAGCATCCTTCATATTCACCTGACATATCTCCAACAGATTATCATCTTCAAGCAGTTTCAGCTTCATATTTGTAATAAATGATTCAATAGTAGTGAAGCCATGATTCCTGCTCTCACAAAAGAATCTTATAAAGATCATTAGAGAATTGTTGGTAAAGGTTATTGTTTCAAATGGGTCATATTTCAATCAAATATTTACTGTTTTTGTTGTTTATATCATCCTTTATCTTACTATTCATAAATTGACATTTTATACGTAACCATCTTATATCAATAAATAATGAGTGTGTGCAATACAAAGGAAATTTGACATGAGACATTAAAAAAAAAACAGGGAAAATATTATACGTATAAAGTAAATTGATGATTTAATAAAAGATATTTTTGTTAAAAAGTTTTCATGAGTTGCAAATACATATTTATTTCTTTAATAAGAGATTCTGGGCATTTGAATGAAAACGTGACATAAAATGGATGGTGATACAAGGGAAGTAACTCTGTTAGAATATATCAGCCTCTAGATCAACCTTTTTAGACCACCGACTCCATCATAGAATCCTTGATCCTTTGTCGAGTTCCAGGCAGGGTTACCAAAGGAAATATATCAAACGTACCAATATCACATCCTTGAACGTACCAAAACTTCCCAAACGTACCAAATCCATTATTTGTCTTTTTGCAGGTCTGTTATATCAACAAGTATGTCTAAGTAAACAGAATAAAAAAATAGATAATAAAAACTAATTTTACCTAAATCAGAAATAATCAAGTTGTATTTTATGTATTTTTATTTCTTATATGATTGTCAGCTTTTGAGCCCAAAAGGGTTCATCCTAGCATTCATTGACCCTTAGATAATTGATAAAGATCATGTTGGCAACCTCTGCTCCGAATGATTATCAGCGATATAAAAAGAAAAAAAAAAAATATATGATATACCCAAGATGTCAATTCAGTTCGAATTGATGAATTTCATGCACAAGTGCATGCATATAAATTCATCCACACAGGTATTAATTTAAGATTTACTGTATATTCCAGCAGATATAGTGATTTTCATATAAGACAAGACCCTAATTTCAGTCAGAATTTCATTGTTTTAGCTCCTTGTTTAGTCACTGTTTGTATCAAGCTTATAGGACAACCCCATTTTTGCTGATGTTCTCTAAATGTTCCAAGTGCTGTCTTATCAAACGAAATATCAATTTTAATTTTAAACAAATTTTTATCTAAATTCATTTAAAATTTTATCTGTAATCAGTTCATATTGGTTTTTTTTCTGCAGCATTAATAAATCTCAAAATAATGAAAAAAAAAAATTATTACAATGTAATCCAATCAGAAATTGAGGTGATCTATATCATCTAAATTCATCAAATCCTCTCTTGTAACCTCTGAGTGTCTGTTTTCTGTTAACATACTATCAGGGAAATTATACACATTCATTGATATTGGATTTTTTACCAAAACTCTTTAACATAGGTTTCTCAGTTTTCATTCTGCCTGGCTATGTATGTTTTTGTCACATGAACAGGCTGTCCAAACGGGACTGCAGAGCTGAGAATTGAAGCATTTACTCCTCATAAAACCTATCCAGAAAAAAACGTTCATTGTTTTTTTGAAAATCCCTCAACCAAATAGGTTTTTAGCTGGGTTTTAATGTACAATATAAGATTATACTGAAACGGTCCCTTATTATGTGTCCAGCAGCATTCATGCTTGTTTTTTAAAAATTCAGACTTTTTAATGATCACCACCCAAAGAAAAGCAAGAAAAGTAACTCATTCATTGATCACCCTCTTTCCAAATTTTCAATTGATCACCCTCAACACAGTACGTTGCCAAAAGATATTGGTCACATGACAGTTTCTACTGAATGACTAACCAGACCTGTTTTTGATGGATATCAATTTATTTGATTTCATTGTTAGGGAATGAAATAGTTGAAGATTCATTAAAAAAAAATCATCTTTTCTTAGGATATGGAAGAGTTGGAAAGGATAATGACATTTCAAGTTGTGTCTTTGTGCACCTAGGGGACATGTTTAACTACTTCTGAACAACTGATGAGATATCTCTCATTAGAAGTTTTTTTGACCTGGGTCTTCTTACTCTGTTGGTGAATTGGATAACAATTCAAATGTAGTGAAAGTAGATATTGTTCTGGAGTGGCTGACAAGGTACCTTGCTGGGATATTTCTTTGCACTGGGTCTTTTTACTGGCAGTGAAAGAAACTGGTTCCAACTGATCAACTTGTTTTGACTTGATGACAACAAAATTATCCGTCTGACGAATAGCAAGGTGGATTTTCTTTTGAGCTTTTGAGAAAAGCCTTCCCATCTGTGTTTTCAATTTTTTTTTTTTATCAAACTGACTTTTGTGTTTCAGAATCAAGGACACCCTGCTTGTCCCTAGTGACCACTGCTTTGGATGCATCCTTCCTTTTGACGGTTATGGCGTTAAGGAGCTGATGCATGAAGGTTGCCCACTCCAAAACATCAAGGATCCTTTGCAGCAGAGAGGTCTGCTCGTATCAACTAGGCGATTCCTACATCATCGAAAGTTTAATCTGTTCGATGATCTTGTCCACAATTTAATTCAATGTGATAAGGTAAAGAAAAATTAGTGAAGATTTTTTTTTTCAGTAAGATGGTAACTACTATAAATTCAAAGTTTATGAATTGCACTTTAAAGCTGCAAAATTACTTAAATTTTTCATTTTTTCATAAAGATTATGAACAGTTTAAAAAAATGATGTAATCATCACTCTTGGATCACATCTGTGATTTCTGAAGGGTCTCCCTAGTGTATAGATTCTATTATTAGTTTTTTTCTTACAGGACATGGTGACATCTTGGGTACAACAAATCTATCTCAATTCACTCATCTCTCTCTGTTTCTCTGTTTCTCCCATTCTCCCTCTAATATGAATATATTGCCATCCAAAGATGATTACATCGGTATGAAAAAATATTTTTAGCTAAAGAGTGTCAACGCTGTAGAATTCAGTCACAAAAAATACCTGATAATATCTATAATGATTTTGTAATCTTCCTCTAGAAATGATAAAATCCTGCCATATTTGGTTTAGAAGAAAATTAAATTCTAATAAAAAAATTGGTAGGAGTGTACTCGTTTATGGGTGACACTGTATAAGCTAGCTTCAAGATATTAGCACAAAATCCTAATTTAAGCCAATACATGATGTTGAAATAAAGGCCTAAATCTATAATTTGTTAGATATGAAAGCTGCAAGTCTGTAATAAATTTACAGCTTTTTTAAACAACTCCAATAAAATATTAATGGTTTATACAGCATGGTACCACGATAGGACTTCTGCCTACAGTACGTTATTGTGAAATAGTGCAGTAAATCTCTGCTCATATGTTATAAGCATTATTACAAGTAATAAAATGCCAGTGGAATTTTAAAAATGTGTTTAATTTGGAAAAATTCGTAGCAGTCTGTTGGAATTACTGTATTTTTTTTAATGAGTTTTGTTTGGTCTAGCAGATAGGCCTCACCCATCTAAGTACTGAGCATGCTTATTATTGCTTAACTTTGATGATCTACTTGAAACTGGTGCTTCCAGTGTAACTTGACCCTCAGCCCTGCTGGAATCACTGTAAACATAGATAGATTAATTCAAACACAATTGCACTTAATTCTCATGTTATGGTTAAAGTTCCAGGCTTGAAAGCAGTCAACTTATACAGTACAATTTATGGTATATGTTTTTGTTCTTTTTGTCAAACTCCAGTACTAGTTGGAGTTGATTTTGTTTTATCCTGTAACGAGAACAATAAGAACAATCCTCAACGCTGTTTGTCTATCACGTCATGTTAAACCAAATCAATATATAAAATTAACATTTTCCTACTGTGATTTGAAATCCTGATCATGTGATTTGTAGGTGGGTCTTTTACTTACTGAGCTAAACTGACAAGTCTTCTATGCTTAAGAATTTGCTTAATACTCTATACCCTTGTATTACAGGACTAATGGAGGGATGTCTTAATACTGATTGTCCAATATTACCTTATTATGTATGAATAAAGACTAATATAGCATAAATGCCTACATAGCACAGAACTTAGATATAGTTATCATTGTGAGAGAATATGAAATAATTATAAATAAAGGAAATAGACTAATTTTATATACTGATCACAACTCACATTTTTTGGTGAAACCAGTGCCACCTCTTCATTTGAAAGCCATCCCTTCCAATTACAAAATGGAGTAAGACAAGGTGATAACAGCTCACCCAAACCCTTCACAGCCTGCCTCGGGATGATCTTCCGGAACCTGGACTAGGAGAAAAGAGGAATCAAAATAGATGGCAAATATCTGAGCAACCTCCCTCAGATTTGCAGATGACATCGTCCTTTTTGCAGAGAACCTACACAACCTCCAACTAATGCTAGATGAACTAAATGAAGAAAGCAAAAAAGTTGGCCTGCACATGAACTTCAGTCATGTGCAACAACCAAATCGAGAATAAGAATGCAACTGTCAGAATTGAAGATGCAAAACTGGGGAAAGTAGATCACTACATCAACCTAGGACAACAAATCTCTATGAAACCAACAAAAGAAAAAGAAATCCCCCTATGATGGCAAGCCTTTGGCAAAGCAAGCCCAACCTTCAATAATAAGATGATCCCAATGATCCTAAAAAGAAGAGTATTCAACAAATGCCGATAGCCACTTATGGAGCTGAAACATAGAACCTAACCAAGAGACAGACTCACAAACTGAGAAAGGTGCAACGCGCACATGAGAGAATCATGCTCAACCTCACATTAAGAGATCACAAGACGACACAATATATCAGGGGGAAAAAACAGAAGTCTGAGACATCATAGAATCTTCTAGGAAACTTAAATGGCAGTGGGCCCATCATGTTGCAAAAATGGCAAACAACTGTTGGACATCACAACTCACAACATGGATCCCCAGAGATCACATGCAAAACTGAGGTTGTAAGAATACAAGATGGAGAGATGAACTAGACAAATTTAGAAAATACTGGCTCCACGACGCCCATGATAGAGAAATATGCTGGGAAGGTCTATGCCCAATAACGGACAATAAAAGACTGATGATGATGATATTAGTGATAATGTAAGAAAGCACCATAACTCTAGGGGTCATAAAGGGAGTGAATAAGTAAATGCTGCCTCCACTGAGAGTGTAAATAAAAAAAGATGGAGAGTGAGTCATGAAGCAGTGCCATGTTTGCAGACAGGGTTGCCAGATGAGCCCCATTTGAAATTTAAATAATTTGGACATCGATTATTGTCTAATTTAAGGCCCTACATTAATTCAGATTTATATTTCCCAAACCCAAAGCTCTGTATACAAACCATTCTTCAGAAAACTATTGGTTCATCAATTATACTTAATTATCAATTTTTGTTTCATCTCAAACTAAAAAGATAGAAAAGTTGATACATTTGAATTACAATATAAACTACAATCTTACTGTGGGAGCCCGTTATTAAGATCAAAGTAGCCAGAATTTTCCTGAAAGGTGTCCTCTTTATTCAAGTTGCAAAAAAATAATTATTGGTGCATCCAATTTTCATTCTAGTTTTTCAATTTCTAAAAGATATATTGGTTATTTGTTTGAAAATATGGGTGATTCTCTGAACGAAAGATCATGATTATAATCAAAGAGTGAATCTCACTCTTTGGTTATAATCAGGAGCTTTATAATCGGGACCATCAACAAATCTTGAGTCTATATGCATGATTCATAAAACAATGTGATATTAACAGTCAACAGTTAATCATAGGATTTACAATACCATGCAGTTATGTGGAATAATTAATTGTGTCTAATTTAATCTTAAGAAAATGTTTACAATTGAGGGGTGCCACTATTACTATAGCTAGAGAAAAAAAATCAAATAATTAAAGCATAGAATCTCTTGATTGGAACACACAATATATATACATATATGTATGTATTTTTGTCCAATTTTGTCAGATTTTTTAAACATCCACATTCGAATTTGAAAAAAAATTAATCGGGCAACCCTGTCTGCTGCCTACCAGTCGCTTTGTGCACTAATGGACAAGACTTGCACTTTTAAATATTGTTAGATGAAATATTTGCAATGAATGGATTTTGTCTGGTATTTCTGAAATCTGGTGATAGTTGGTATGCTAATAAGAGGGTTTACAGTATATATTCAACACAAAAGTTCTAGTAATCGAGTCAAAACAGATGTTGGAATGGGGTTTGACCCTGCAGCAGCCAGGCTGCTTTTATTTTTCAATTCTTTATACTAATTTCTATTCAATAAGAAGTGATTCCAGAATCTACTGAAGTGTTAAAGATCACTAGATTATGATATAATTATATAATATCTTAATAATGATTGATTCTTGCCCAATTAATTCATTATCTAACAACACTCTTTCGTTCAATCATGAAATAGGAAGGCAATGGTCGTCTTCCAGTGACAATCGTGATGGATCTTTGCCTTGAGTACAATCTACCTGTGGACTTTTGTGTATTGGGTGCCTTATTGCAAAATTGCAATCCTGGAGATGGGATGATCAATTACAAAAATTTTGTGGATTTTATAAACTGGACCAAACCTCTGCCCGATTTTGATGAGTTTCCAGTCAAGGAAGGTAAATGTTTTTGTAATCTGGGGAAGAAAAAAAAAAAACCACTTTTTAAAATTACCCAAACATTTCCCGTCCATTTACTTAAGGATTATATATTTAAAAATCCCACTTTTTAGGTAAGCCTTTTAAAAAAGATTGTTTGTTAAAAGCTGTCCACCAAAACTGTCAACAAAGGTTTCATCGGTTTTTAAGTTGGTCTTGCTGGCTAACTGTTTATATGTGCATGTGTCACATGTGCAGGCCACACCAATGGTGCTAAAGGGCTGAAAATTTATGCATTTACTCATTATTTAGTCTACCAAAACATCTTTTTGTTTTTTGAAAATCATCCCTGAAATAAGTTTTTAGTGGAGTGTTCAATTTACAATATAAGTTTATGCTAAATTGCTCTCTTAGTTTGTGTCCTGCAGCATTCATGCTGTTTTAAAAAAAACGTGAACTTGTTTAGTGATCACTGGTCAACAATACGTAAGAGAAGTAGCGTATTTATTAATCACCCCTTTTTCCAATTCGTAATTGATCATCCCCATCATGCTGCCAAAAGACATTGGTCATGTGAAAGTTTCTTCTTGTTGACTTACCAGACCTATCTTTTTTGAGTTAGAATAAGGTAATATTTAAAAAATAAAAACTATCCGTCTATGAATTACTGCTACCCATATATGCATAACCAATGTCTTTAAGGAGCATGCTGAGTTGGAGGTGATCAAATAAAGTCCAAATGGTATATTCAAAACACAAGCATGAATGCTGCTGGACTCAAACTAAGAGAGTGATTTATCATAAACTTACATTGAAAATTGTACCCTCTACTCAAAACCTATTTTGTTGGGGTAGGGATTTTCAAAAAACAAAAGAACTACTCTTTTAAAGGAGCGTGTGTGCAAAATTTCAAGTTTCAATGGACAAAATTCAGATACATAGATACATATTAATGTCAGAACATATGAATAACGTAAATCTAGTAACAATGTTTAAACTGGTCTGTTGAGGGTAGTGGTAATTAACAAAACTGTGAAAGAATTCATAATTGGATAAGAAAAATTAGACTCAAAAATTAGTGCACAAAAATGATGATTCAGGCACTGTTTAATGAAGATATTCCATGTATAATAACCCTATTCAAATGAAGTCTGTACTAAAATGAAAAAAAAAATGGTTTCTTGTTTTTTTTCACCATTCTACCTAAATTTGCTATATATGTATGTGATCATCAAAGTGGATAATATATATCTGTTTAATAAATTCTACTTGTGATATCATAGCTTAGATAAGCAGCTTCTATTGAAAACTTTTCATTATCCATTTCAGTTGTGTTAAAGAAAAATTAGTTTCGCTACTGCTTTCTTTTTCTTAAAGTTCCCTCATTGTTATTAAAACTAGTCCATGACCCATAAGAAATTCATAGTTTAAAGGATAATTTAAGAAGATTTCAACCCTAACCCAACAATACTTTAATGATATAATGTTACTACTAATGATCATTGTCTCAACTCAATGTATATGTATTATGCTGTTTACTTATATAGTAATGATGGTTCCCGTATTGTGTTGGTGAGACTAGTAATAGCTGTTGGTTGTGTGTGGCGAGATGTAGTAGTAGACAAAGGATTTTATCTCCACGTGGTTTGGTATTAGCACCACATGCCAACATCACTGGAAATTTGGAAGGAAGAAGGAAGATGTATGGAGGGTATGTGCGCTAAATTTGATTGTGGACACAGAGAATAAACAGAGTAAAGACAACCTGTACAAGTATTTAGATGAACAAATAAAATGTACAGTTAATACATAAACATATATTATGATACAGGACTGAAATGGAAATACATATCAGAAAACATTGATACGATTGTGTTAAGAGAAGATGGGAGATAGCTTCAACACAAAAGATGGGAGCTTTGTGCTGAGATGTAGTCATGTATTTAGCGTGGAGGTGTCTGAACTGCTGTAAATCCATAAGGCTTGGAGAGGACCGAAGAATGATTATCGAGACCGGTTATCAGTGCATATACCTAACTGCCAAGTTGTGGGCAATGTATTTTGGATCACGTGTGAACAACTTGGGGACCATGGATCACATAAGAACAACTTGGGGACCATTGTTTGACATATATATACACTTCAAGCTAGTGGTGACGGCTTGGTTGAATAGTTGTGCATATGTGAAATGCTTCGACCTCGGTGAACTAAAATAGGCAATGTTTAGTACAGAGATTGGTCACGGTGGAAAAGCGGTTAGGTTTGAATCGTCCAGGAGGTTGGCAGAATGATACCAATCTTGGAGAGGAGGGAAGAGAAACAGTATGTTCTCTCCTCCCTGTCTTTCTCGTTATGATACCTTCTCATCTCTCTTATTCTGTTTATATTCAAAATAAAAGCTTTTTTAGTCGTAAGTGTGACAGACATGGCTATCATTATATATTTTATTCTAACAAAAGCCTCTTAAGTATGATTGTTGCAGCTCTTATCATATATAATAAAATCAAAATGAAATCCTCTCAAGTCAATATAATTGTGACAGACATGGCTCTTATGTATCTTAATTTAATAAAAGTCTCTTAAATCAACATGTGAGAGACAGAGCTCTAACTTCCTACACTCAGCCCTTGTTCAGGCTGTTGCTGCTGAATTCTGATTATGTCACGTGTTGCCGGCCAACAATAGGTTCAGCTGATTGGTGCTACTGATACTATAAGTGTGACAGGCACAGCTCTTATCATATATATGATTAAAAACATTCACTATGTGAAGTGGTCAGTGCACAGGTACAGCAAGTCATTTGATTTTGAGCTCTATGAATGCAACCTTATGTCAAACTTGATTTGATGCAAAAAATATGTATTATTGAAAACCATAACTTTTCAAATTAATTTTTTCATAATTCAAAAAATATTACTTATGCTAAAAGGAAATCATTTTTTAAAAATACATATGGAATTTGACCACATGCAAAAAATGGAATGATAAAAATATTTTCTATGATCATACTATTTTGATACTAGGTTAAAATAATGGGACACTCAGTGAGAATTAAACTCATTATACTTAGAACTTACTAACCTTAATTTAGTCAGGTTATGGTACAAGGTCCAAAATATGAGTCATCCAACCAAATCTGTACTTGTTACAGTAGTCATTCTCTGTGAGACTATCTTTCTAATTATTGCTTCACAATTAGGCACTTCCTCTCCAAAATAGAATTACTTTCATAAAGACTTCAAGGTACTACTGTTAGAAGAGATCCAAAGATCAAAAGATCATTTCCGAAATTAAATAAATTCCCATCTTTTCTTCCTGCAATTGTTTGCAATTCTTATTTTGGCAAAATAAAGTAAGTTATCTCCCCTGAACCATTCATAAAGCGTGAACAAATAACCCTGAAGAACTTAGAGTTAGTTTTCTAATTTTTTCAGAAATTTATGTGAAGAAATGTGCAATTCTCATTTAAAATCATTTTGTGGGTTTATCACAACGTTCATGATTAGACATTAGGTAAAGAGAAAAAAACAAATATAACAATATTATATTCCTCTGTATAAAATTGTACATATCTAAGCTTCAGTTATCTTCAAAAATTATCCAAGTTGTCATGTGGGCACTCAGGTAGTTACTACAAAATATGTGTACTTATACTATAAGATGAATTAAAATTATAAAAAAAATTCATACAATCTTTTAACTATGTAAAGTTGTTTATCACAATGAATTCAATTACATAACATAACAATGGATTCATAATGATGAATGTAGATTTGCAACAATGATGATTAAATATTTCAATTCTTATATCCTTTACTTAATGTTACCAGCTGGTTATCATTATCTAAAAGACCCTGTCCCAAAGTGATCACAATAAACGTCTTCCTTTGTGGAATATAGTGTCATAAAATTATATGTGCTTCTCTTTTTCAAGTACTTACTTTTTCCTTTCCTATTTTCAGCCTCCTTGATGAATGAAGTGAATGGTCCACATATAAAAGCACATCCTGAAGAAAACGAAAAATCTTGTTTTCACACTGAAAAACCAATTGTAGCAATAAACCCAGATTGGTTCAAAACTACAAATAGTAGCATAAATGCTGTTGTAGGCAAAGTTCCAACAAAAGGTGTGTAAAAGTTTATTGATATTTATTGTTATAAAACATACTATAGCTATTAGTTAGGAGAGGGTTCTTTTTAAGATTTAGCATCTGTTTAGATTTTTTGAGTTTAACCCCTTCATGGAACAATGTTTTCACTTGGTATTTCATTTTGGGTCATATTTTTTCAACATACACTTCTTGTACATACGAGAACTTTTTTGTCAAGTGCTTGATTTGCCTAAAATTTTACAAATTTTTGCTTGAATTACAATGATTCTTAAGACATGTTGGTCTATTATTACCTAACGATTTGTTTGAGCTTGTAAAGATGTATTCTGTATAGAATATTTCCTTGTAGAAATTGAATGAATAGTTAGGGTTATCATTAAAAATGAATAAGCAGAACAGTCGTTTTTTATTAGATATATGAACATTGAATAATGTGGACAAAAGAATATAGTTGTATGCATGTCACATCAAAATAATGGACTCATACAATCAAGAAGAAATAAGAAGATAAAATGTGCACAATGAGAAATTGGCTTCAAAGCAAAGATAATAAAAAGGGAGTTTCATGTCTGCCTATAATTTGCAGGCTTCTCTAAATACAGAAAACACAGATGCGGGAGTAGAAATAGAAAGCTAAAAGACTGAGCTGAGATTGGCTAACTATCTTTGTTTCTTTTATGTTTTAAATAATTTTGTATGAGCTTATTTCAAGAGCTATTTACTTCTTTCTTCATGGAAAAAGTATATATGTTTATACAATATTTATTGTAAAATTCTTATTTCTACTCAAAATAGAAAGTATATCATATCTAGTTTTAGTTCAATTTGAGAAGAGTAAAGGATTCAATTTTTGAGCCGCAGCAATGATTTGCCTGAAATTTACACTGTTTTTTGCCTAGATTCAGTGGTAGGAGGGCAGCTGCTCCTTGCCCTTCTGGCTTGTACACTTATGCACATAGACACATAAAAATGCTTAAAGGGGAAACGTATTAATGCATGTGTGTGAGAGAGAGAGAGGAGGGAGGAAGAGAATGCACATGTGACAGAGAGTACTAATAGTTACTAATAGTACTCGTAAAACCTATCATACACTAGCAGATATCAAATGGACTATTCCAATACATGTATTTGTGAGCATTGTAATATATATGATTGGAAGTGACCTTTTTTTATGATTCTGTGCAAGCAACAACCCATGAACATGAGATCAAGTGGTGTCATCGCATGCCACCCGAAATAAATGAGATATAGTGGGTCAAAGGGGAAATAACTGAGTTTGAAAAATTTAACAGTTACTGTTCTTGATAGCCACTGCCATTTTATTTTTAAATATGAAAAAAGAAAAATGCCGATTCCTACTACGTTAACTGTCATGAGTACAAAATCAAAGTACGACTTGCCCGGCGTGGAAGTTGTATAAATATTTAATAACCTAAATTCCTGACACCGATTAATGAGACTATTCATATTTTCGGAGATTTCCAAGTTCTTTAAATAAAATGAATCTAAAAGTATTTAGCAAACAATATTGAATCATAGAAGATGCAATAATTCAAAAGGACATGGTTGTTGCTTATCAACATTTGATTGATACCAAAAAAATATGATTTATTTATTCAATATTTCATTTTTTGTTCTCATCATCTTCAGAGCAAATTTGCGGGAGATAATTTGTGTTGGAAAGTAGAAAAATATGAAATTGGTTTAGGAGATGATTCAACATTATGAGATGTATTATGTATTCAAATTAGTAAATGCATTCAATATTGAAACATATTATTAAGTAACAAAAATGCTTATATCTAGAAATTGGTGACTAATGGAAATGTCTGACACGAAAAAATATTTCAAATTAAATGTTGGTTTTTTATATATTAAATTTTCATAGCTTAATTTTATCTGAATATAAAATGTATGAAAAATTATATTTCCTCAAATTTAATGTCATTTCTCGAAAAATATAAAAATTCATCTCATTTTCTCATACGGACACACACACATACACACACATTCTCCTGTCTTTTTCTCTCACAAGCCTCTTCTTTTTCACACACATATACTACCCCTCTCTCTCAGTTCTTTTTTCTCATTAACACACACACAGGTTGAATCAAAAGAAAATCATTTTTTTTATACTCAAAATATTTATTACAAATCATTAACCAAAACTGTCAACATTGGTTTCTTCAGTTTTCAAATGATTCTGAATGGCTAACAATCTATGTTTGTATGAATATGTTATGCTTACAGACTACACTAATGAAGCTAGAGGGCCTACAATCTAAACATTTACTCCTCATTATGTCTTGAGAAAAGTTTCTTTTTTACGCCTTTCCAAGTTTTATGGGGAGGGTTCAATTTACAATGTTATTTCATGCTATTTAAAAAAAAAAAATGGACTTTCTAGTTATGTAACAAAAGACGAGAGAAATAACTTAATTGATCACCCCTTCTTCCAATCAAAATATGCTGGTCACGTGATAGTTTTTATTCATTGACTAACCAGACCTGTTTTAAAAAGTTCTTAATTTTCAGTTTGACTGTTTTGATTGCTTATATTTCTAAGGTCAGCTTAGTCTGGCTCAAGGCTGCAAGTGTGGGATGTCCAGTTAGGATCAAAATCATTACAATAGTAGTGGTCTTTGAGACTAGATTGCTATGAAAAGTTAGCTTGTTTTGCACACATGAACAAATCTAGATCTAAACAAAGTGAAAAGTTACATATTCATAAAGTATTTTTTGTATATTATGCTACTATAGCAAGTAGACATATATATATATATATACATATATATTTTTTTTTTCAAGTTTTTCAAGTTATTATGTTCATCATATTATAAAAAGATCAATGCAGTATTGCTCATCAGCTGGTTATTGTTATCTAGAAACAGTGCTTCTTGAATCATTTGTCATTCCCCTCAAGTCTTCATCTCCAAATGACATTTGTTCATGACCAAATTTTCTTTATTTATCTTCCACTTATTTTTCCTTGTGTATAATTTTATATGTAATTCATGTTAAATCATGACATCTGCCCTAAAAGGATAAAAGAATATCCTGCATCTTCAAAATTTGAAGATCATAGGTTGAGGAAAAACATCAAATTTTCAGCACCATTGTCACTGGAAAAGGATTAGAGCTTACAAACCACTTTTATAGTAATGTCTTTTTAAGTATAAAAAATATAAATGTCTGAGTAAGTATCTGTTCCTCTCATAAATGGATCACTGTAGCCCGCAAATGAACAGGGACTAGTTATCTAAAAGATTTTTTCAAAAAATTAGATCTTTATTCTAAAATTATCTAAAGATTACCTGCACAAGATTTGGGTATTATGTGTCGAAAATAATCGTAAAGATCCCTAAAAGCACTTTTTTGAAAAAAATTAAAATATGATTTTAGATGGTGCATAGTAATATACTCATACAAATTTTCAAGGTTGTAGTCCCCAAAATGTGACCAAATGAGCTCCTGGAGACACACATGCAGCCTCGCACACAGATGAGCAAAGAGAGAAGAATCTGTAGCCCACTTGGTTGGTTCGTTGGTCAAGCAATTTGTGGGGCTACAGTGATTCAATTGTATCATTTACCCTTCATTCACCCATCTAGTTTCATTCAACTCTAAAATAATTTCATTCACCCTTCGGTGAATCATTCATCAGTTTAAGAAGTACTGATCAAAAAAACCATGTTCCAAATAGATCATAAAAATCATCTTCCTCTGTACATGGAACCAATTCTCCTTTTAGAATACTTGAGCTGAAGTCATCTATAAAAATAAAAATCTGCTGCAAAGAAAGTTTGCTTGAAACTCAGACTATGGCTCGTGTCAGATGGAGGTTGAATGACAATTTTACACATGTTTTCTTGTTGCAGATTGGAGAAAAGGTGGTATCCCTTCGGTTCGTCATGACCTCATCCCACCACTGAAGAGACCTATTGATTGCCGAATGAGTTATGGGGATGAAGGAACATCCCATGATCTTGTCAATCCGACCATCTTTGCACGCCATGGGATTTTCGCTAAAGATATGAAAGCTCCCAGATCATTTAAAGAGGTACAATTGTTAATGATTTTCATTGTTTCTAAGAAGCATGCTATTTGTTGAATAACAAGCTTTCTTGATTTTAGTTGTAAATAGCTTGCTATTTTTAAAATTCAATATGACTCAGTTGTTGCTTCTTATCTCAACTTGCTGTTTCTAGGTAAGTAGACATTTTGGGTTGTTTTTTTTATGTATTTTCTATGAACAGGAAGAAAGCTGAGGTCTGTTCGTTGAGTGAAAGAAGAATACAAGGAATGATAAAAAGGATGTGCAAAATATCTGATAACTGGCCTGAGTTTATAAGAGTTGTCTTCCTTGAGGACAATAGATCAAGGGAACTGCTTTCATAGTTGCTTACCTGTCTATTTGAATAAAGATTGCACCATGTATTTCCAAATATATTGAAACTTATGTTCTTAAATTTAAAAAAATCTTCCACTTGTCCTTGTGGGGAGATGAAGTTGGTAGTTGGGTTATTTCAGCAATGTATTTGCTGTCAAAATATGACTTTCTACCCTAAAGTTGCGAGGCGGGGGAGTAACCTAAGGTGCAAAATGGCTTCCTCGATAAAGGAAAACTTGATAAAAAATGAACTTCTTTATTACCTGGTGGAGTGATTTGATTTAATGTTTGGCAAGACATGGGAAATGCTAGGTAACTTGACTGATGAACCGATTAATCTATCTGTTTGAATTACTCAAATTTCTGGAAAGTAAACCTTACATTATTTTACTGCTTCAAATAAAAATATTTCATATTCATACCTACTTCTCAGTTTCCCATTTTTTTGTACATTCAATATCTGCTAAGACATTATCATATACCTAGTTCCCAAAACCCACCCTCACTGTATACCTAATTCCCCAAACCCATTTCCATCACTGGTTGTCAGTCTTATTTGCTTGTCCCAGTCAGCTTGGGTCCAGTGGCAAGTTATATTCAGGACAGCTAGTGATAGACTGGGATGCAATGAATGACCTATGTGCTCTGCATGTCACACCGTACACTTTGTTCTCCACAATGCATTGGTTTAGAATCAGAGTTGTCTATCTTGTAGACTGATCGCCAACCATGGCTAGAGTCTGCCCGGCTAACTACTCTTAACTGGAGTTTAATTCAACATTGTGTTAACAGCACAGATGGGGAGAAGAGATTAGATTGTCTTAACAAAAGTTGGTAACATCCATGTTTGTTCTTTGCTTCTACAACACATAGATCATATGATGTTCTTTCAGTAGCCTCTGACCTTTTGCTGTGGTCATGTGATCTTGCCTTTCATTTTGTTGCTGATAGCTTTTACTTACAACACTTACAGTGGTTGCTGTAACAACCACTGCAAAACATAGTAAGTAAGCATTTGCAAAAATAATGTATCAATCTATAGATACATCTATCATACATTTAATAATATATCAAAAATATTTAGCCACTTGTGAAAGCTGCCATATCAGTATTTTCCAACTTGTGGGTTGTAACCCAATTTTTGGTTTGTGAGAAAGTTTTTTGGGTGGCAATGAAATTTACCTTATTTTGTTAGATTTTCACTCAATGTTGAAGGAAATAATTCATTTTTGTTGAAATTAAGATGGACATTATAAAGTGAAGTGAATGAGGTGAGAAAATGATAAATATAACAGGTGTGTATGGGATGATTAGTTGTACTATTTTGAGAATTTGAACCCATAGATATCTATGGGCCTACATTTAGTCCATCCTAAAGAATAGCCATAGAAAATATTCTTATGAAAGAAAGCAGATTAAATTACATATGGGCACTCTGAAGATAAGAAATATGCATTCATTTTTTTTTTTACAAATAGATTTGCATTACTATGCTAGTATACTTTCATTTATCTCATACTTCTAATTACACTGAAATATGACTTTAGGCATAAATGTATTTAACTTTAATGAACTTCTTTATTACCCGGTGGAGGGATTTGATTTAATGTTTGGTAAAACATGGGAAATGTTAGGTAACTTGACTGATGAACAGATTAATCAATCTGTTTGAATTACTCAATTTCTGGAAAGTAAACCTTACATTATTTTATTGCTTTAGATTAAAAGAGAGCATTATACAATATTGTGAATGGTTCTGTAAAAATACATTCCATGATAACAAAGCTTTGTAATGAAAAAAGGAAGTACAATAACATAATAAATTCCTTCTTTTAAAAAAAATCATTATTATTATTATTGTTATTATAACAATGATAATAAGTAAAAAGAAAAGGCTTTTTTTTTCCTTTGATTGTATTCATTGCTAACCAAGTTTCAGCCAGAAACTTGGGGCAGGCAAGAATGATCTTCTTGGTAGGTGCTGACAAATAGTTATGAGACTCAAGATGAGGCTACACAACAGGAGCAGTACATAGTTATATAAAAGACAATATAATATTTACAAGGGTAGAGCTCTACAAAGGATATGTTAACAGCTATTTTGTGTTTGTATGTTTGTTATATTATCAGCAGCCATACACACAGCAAAACAGCCTTTGTGTTCACGAGTATGCATTACTTCCGTTCCTTACTTTCTGTTTGTAATGTCACAGACAGACTGACAGTTCATGAATTATATCAACTCTTAGATTCATGAACCACTTGAAATCACACCTGTGGAATTCTTCAATGAATAGAAATTTAAAAGATAGAATTCTTTGGGATTTTAATAGGAAAAAGATTTCTATAACTGCAAGGGAAATAACTCTGTTTAAGATCTGATTTTTTTTTAATGAAATTAAAAGTTGAGGATGTAGTACTAAAAGAAAATGTAACAAGAGCTGATAGCAAGGATTATGCTATAGATATTTATGGACATTATGCCTCAGTACTGGGTTGAATGTTTTGAAAAATGGTTTTCTTTTTGATCCTTTTCACAGAGTAGCATTCAGATATTGATCTTCACCTTTTTATTTTTCCAATTTTAGATCAAGGAAATTTTCCAGAATGTTGGATTTAAATATGGTCCGGAATGTCTTGAGGAATTTTACGATCAACTGGTAAAGCAAGACCCAAAGGGAGAAGTCAGTATTGAATCCTTCTGGTATCGTCTGAATACTCTGCCACCTGACCATCAAGCATGTTACCCCTGAAATCATATTTTGCACAATACATTATACTTCCAATCTGGGAGCTATTTCTTGTAACTTGTTAGACTATTTGTTTTGTATATTTTTTGCTTTTTTGTCATCAGTGGAAAAAAACTGCTGCATCTATTTTGATCGGGCACCATATCAGATTTTTGGAGTATCAAAAATGGTGTCATTTGGGTTTTCATTTTAAAGAAAAAGATTAGAATGATTCAAGTATGAATCAGAATATTTTTGCTAATGAATAGAAAGTTTTTTCTCCTGGTCGTATACAGATTTGGACGCATATACATATATATACACAAAAATATATTTATTTATCTTAGTGCATAAGTTAGCAAGCTCTTCTTGCTGACAAATTTGTTGATGTTGTAAGATCAGTCTATATTGCCCACTTAAAGTCTCCTAATCTATCTACCTATCTCAGTCTGTTCATATTTATCAATCTCAGTCTGTTCATACCTATAGATAGATATGAACAGACTATCTATCCATCAAGTCTGTTCATACCTATTTATCTATTGTTTATTCACACCTATTGAATCTCCATAATTAAACTCACTGACCTGACCAAACAGAAATCATAGGCTTCCACTTGTTTTTATGGGGTGTTCGATTTACAATAATCATACATTGTAAAATGGACACTTTCATTTTTATTGCATTATGACATTAAAATTTTGCATTTTTTCATCTTTGAAACTATTAGTGATTTTTAATATTTTTGTATAAAGACCCCTATACTTGATCTTATCATTTACTCTAACGAACAAATCAAAAAATGTATTTTAAGTATGACTATCATTTTATTGCTGAATTTCTAAATCTCATTTCCTTCTCTTATACATATCACTTTGATTTATGTATTATCTTCCACATGAAACTTGAATTGCTTATATAATAATTAAAACGTTAAGTTCTTGTTTTGAATTATCAAAAATTACAATGATGTCAAAAACAACATGTGAGATTTCTCAAGAAACTTTTGATGATTTTTTTCTCTAGAGCCAAATTTTTTTATATTTCTCTGCTATCAATTCAATTATCTTCCTCATCAGTTCAAGGCTTTTATCAAATCTTAAACAGAACTCATATCCTTGAACAGCAAAATTAAACAAAACATCCGCATTACAATGACTGATAACAGGTTTATGAGGTTTGTCTGGAGAGTATCCGGCCATTTAATATTAATGAGAAAAAGCTTACCTAGGACAATAGTGCCTTAGTGCCCTTCAAACTTATCAGACTACCTATCTCGGGACCTCACACTCATCAGCATCCCCTCCACTTTTCAAAACTGTCTGCAAAGTCCACTTTTGGGGTCACCATCATTTCTCTTTAATCTTGTCCATGGTTTGAAATCTCTTTTGGAAAAGGCAAAAGTCACAGCAAACCAAATCTGGACTGATGTAGGTCTGACTGACCTGGCTAATGCAATGTTTTGCACAAAATGTGAAAGATAGACAGGCTCAGTTAGGGTGAATGTGATGGTCATACCGTACACAGCTCAATCGATGGTGTTTCACTACCAACTGAATAATCTCATGGAGAGTATCCGTTCACGCATGTAAATAGTTGTCAAGTTATATTAAATCGATAAAAGAAATCTAAATATTAATGTCAAGGGGTTTACTTCCCTTCTAGCCTTAAGTGAATTTTTGAAATTTATTTTTATCCTAACTGTCAATAATTTTAACAAAACTCATTTCCATCACAGAAGAGTTCCACTGTCATTTAAAAGCAGTATCAAGTGGTGTGACTTAGAGAGTTAAGTCTACACAAGTCTGGTTCTTGATATAACCAAAATGGTTGGATATTTACTGGACACACCTTGTAGAAATTACATTTTTCTTTCTGTGTGTCCAAGTGAGGCTTTCTGCTTCAAGTTCTACATTTTGTTCTTTCTCTTTAGCATTCTTTGTAACTGTTTCCTACAAAATACAAAATCTTGCATTTATTTTCTGTTGAATAAATGTAAGTCTTGAAAGTTAATTTTTTTGAAACAATCAGATTTGTAAAAATCTCTAAACATTCAACTGAATGCCATTGTAAAAACAGGAAAATAATGATCGAAGGGCTGATACAGTGTTAAGACAAAATAGAGATCACTGGCAGCTGATAGTGCCTCACCGAATAAAACAATGTGTATACTTTTTCAATTGTTAGGCTATGACTAAAATCTTATATAGCCAGAAAAGTCAACTGATGTTGTATGGGGTAGTTGTATCTCTTTGTCCTTACTCCCTCATTTCCTCTCCTTTCTCTTCCTTTTGATTCTTCAACCACATGGTGATTGCAATCTTTCTATCAGATTTTGATTCCTTTCCCATTCTGCCTTTTGCTGCCAGAACATCATTTGTTATTTTTCTTCATTTCTGGAGTGCAACTTCAACAAGATCAACACTTCTAGACTTCAGTATAGGTTGAGAGGAGTGAAGTACAATTGTATTTGGCATCACACCTAAAGTATAGTGGGTATGGCACATGCCCTGGGCGTCATCCAAAAGAGGCAACACTGAGAAGTTTCTATTAGAATCAGACAAGCCATCCTTGGATAATGAAGAAAAGAATTTTCTTCAGATCTGTGATGACTGGGAACAGAAGTAGTGTTCATCAAAGAATAAATTAGAAAACAAGCTGGCAGTGTTTGTGAATTGCGACAATCACTCACTCAACATGGTGGGTATACATGCAGCCAAGCAGGATACAATGATGGTCTTATTTTTTGGAACCATTAAGAATTTCTACACATTCTTCTCTTGTTCAACACAGTACTGAGAAAAGCTATTCAGATAATACCAACCATCACAGTTTCCATCAGCTGTGAGAGATCATTTAGCAACTTTAAACTAATACTTTTGTATTTGAGAGCCTCCATGGGTCAAAGCAGACAGAAATCTTTCTTTGCTGTGTATAAGAACTGAAAAGAAACTGACTTCATGTACATCACAGACCAATTTGCGTCAGTGAAAGTAAGGAAGGTGTAATTGAAGTATGTAGTGCCATAATTCGTTAATAAAGAGATAAACAGGCTTGGCTTGTATCTTTGAGCTGATATTATGATAATGTTATCTAAAAGATAGGTGTCACTGTATCAGATGTTTCGACAGGAGCACAATTTCAATGCTTGCCATAGGCACTATTTTCCGTGGATATGCCTCTGATTGAATAATTTTAACTTGGTGACACCATCTGGTCATGTTGTTTTGTTAATTATCATTAGCATTTGTTCAGAGATGAGCTTTTAACATATTGTTGCTGTTGGCTTTCATCTGATTGTTTGTGTCTGCTTTGTTAGAAAATAATGCTGATTATAGGTGGTAAAGTTAATTTAAAATAACTCATGCCCAACTTTTATCTGTACCTCAACTCCTACAAAATACCACACTTATAAATTAGCAATGTTTTTTTCTGTAAGATAGATGGCTAAATAACACCAACAATTTGACTCAAAAATATTTAATTGCCTTTCAAATGGAAAAAAATTCAATGTTGAAGCATTTTGTGAAGAACAGACTCAGTTTCTTTTTGTTAGACTGGTTCTTTAACCACTGAACTACAGGACTGCCAAATTATACATATAATATCCAGCCTATTCATCCTGTGAAGCTTCCCTCATTTCTTGAGCCTGGGGCAAAAGGAAAATGAGTTTGACCCAATTTTTTGGCTATATCTGGCTCATTTTTTCTATTTTAGCCAATGAAGGTTGACTAAATCTGATAAGATTAGTAAAAGTAACGGTTCAATTTTTATCATCAATTCATTCTGGAGTCTTAGTATATAGTTATTTTCTTTGATAAATTATCTGGAAATTGAAAAATCCAGCCATTTTTATAGACAATTCTAGCTATAGATAACAAACCATACTGGGTAACACTGGGTGTGATAGAAAGTTTTTTTTTTCTCTGTGCAAAATTTTGAGAACAATAGAGTTGAGTATTAAATTAACTTTTGTTAATTGAGTCATATTTTTCAAACCGTGGAATTTTCAAGGGTTACTACCAGTGAATAGAAACATAAGAACTGTGTCTTTGACACTGTTTGAATCAGAGTAAATATGTGTTATTATAATACTAATATGCTATGGGATTTAGAATCCTTAAACTGCTGCAAAATAAATACTCCATGCTGAAGATATTTCAAGAAAATTATATACAGGAATATTACTGCAATTGGTAGTTACTTGGTATAGATGGATGTCTAAAAGTGTAACCTTTTTTTACACAATACTTCTGAAGGATTGGAGTACAGAGTTATTTTGTCTATTTTCTTCCCCTTTTATAATGAAATTTTAATAATAAAAGTTTTCAAGCAAAAACTGTGTTGTTTTATTTCATTTCATACTTTACTCACTTAAACATCTGCTTTACTAGCCATTAAACTTATTATTGAGTCACTTACATTGTATCTAATTTATATTGTAATTATTTGCAAGTAAATAAGGAAAACTATTCTACAATTAGTATTTTTACACCCTTAGAAAAATAAAAAAAGTTCCCCTACACTTTTGCCTCCCAAAATGGAAAAAAAGTAATGAATATGAAGTCAGTTAAAAAAAAACAAAAAAAACTTAAAAATAAGGGTTATCAGAATCTGGTGAAAAAACAACTTCCAAAATAAAGTGTGATCAGTAATAAAATGTGAAGTCATAAGATTTTGTCATGAAGTCATAGTGTTCTATTCTGATATCACAGTCAGTTGCCACACAATAAAGGTCTTGTTCTGCATTATAGTATGTATTGTAAATTGACCCCCTTTTCTAAAATATGATATAACTGTGGAAAATCACCTGGATTAGTTTTGTTCTCCAAGTTAGTGCAATGGTGGGGTGTAGCCAAACTCCTATCGTGTGCTATTTTTGCTGGGTTATGGTAACATATATGTGCTATTTTTGCAAGGTTACGGTAACATATATACATACATACATACATACACATATGTATACATAAAAACAAAGAAAACTGTTATTATTGTATAGATTATCTCCACCATTGATTATACCTTGTAATAAGTACACATTTTTTCTCTATATCATTTCAGATTTTTTGTTGCTTTTTATCAGAATGCTTACAGCTGATATTTTCTTCAAAAAGTTGACAGAGAAGTGACTTCAAATAAGATTTGAACTTACCATAGGAACCTCCTATACCATGTTAGACATTGAAACCATAGCTATTCTGAGTTCTTATTCCTAACCCTACTGCCATTGATTTTATATTTACTTTTTTTTGTTGAGTACCTAACAGTATCTAGTATTGGTGTCTGAGATTCTAGGGTGAAATGTTACAAACAGGATAGGCTCCTTGAGTTTGTTTATAAATTCAAATGTGTGGAAGTCCAACACCTTATAAATACTGAATACTGAGTATAGCATTGTAAAAAAAGAAGTTTTTCACAGTACAGCTGTACCAAAAATAATACTCAACAGTATATATTATCAGCCTTAAATAGTATTTTAATGTATGAGATAGAAGTTTTTCCATTTCATCCATCACTGAGCTTTGTTTCTTACAGGTCATGGAATGTATTTGTACAGAACCTTTCACATGTTATATAATGCACTCTTTGTCCTTTTAAAATTATCACAACAGTAGAACGATTCAAGAATTACAAGGAATATAAACTAGTATTTCTCCAAATTTGCTATCTCAGTCTGTTCATATGTATCTATCCATCCATCTTGATTTATATCTTTCTCTTCTTGCAGCAGAATTAGATTAAGTGGGCCACCATGGTTATTGAGCAATTTCGACCAGTTAGGCGGTTACTCTATTTATTTGAAGCACTGTATAAACGACTTTCACCTTTAAACTAAAACAAATAAATTTTTAGACAAAAGATCTTAAAAGCATCTAATTTCAATTGATGTTTTAGATTTAATAACATATTGAACTACTACAATCCGTTATATTCATTGACATTTGAAGAATTTATCTAGTGGACCCTGTCTTTGTCTCTTGAGTGACTGCATGTGAACCAAATCAGTGCAGGTATCTAGCGGAGATAATGAACTGCCTTCATTATCGTGAATAGAATAGCATTATCCATCTATGCGTTTCATTGCGACCTTCTTAGTCACATCGTATTTTTAAAGAGATGAAATTTTGCAAACACTAAATGCTGGGCAATGTTCTGTCCAGTATTTAGTTGTCAGTGCACAAAAATCTTATGTTGTGCAAATTTTTCCCTGTGACAAATACATGAGTGCACTTTTGAATTCAACTTTTTTCAATAAAAACTCAGTAAGCTATATACAGAATATGAAATCTTTTGTGTGCACATGAATTTCCTTAGAGGGCTGGTTGCATATTGTGTGTGGGCAAAGGCATTTGCACAGCTTAAAGGGAACAATGACTCTGGCAGCAGAGATAGTCACCCAGGGTACCAAGTACTAGGGGGGGGCCTGGTTTCCAAAACAATAGGATTTTCCAAATACAAATGGAAAATGGGAAAACTAATAAATAAAACTGTCAAAATAAAAAAAATTCCGGATGTGATTTTTTTCAGGAATATCTGACATTTAAATACTTTCTGTTAGGATGAAAGTACAATATAAATGATTGGCAAAGGAAATTCAGAATGCTTTTCTTTTACCAGATTATTGTAATGAAAACTTTCTTCCTACATATTTGTTTTTCTCATTAAAAGATATGAATAAATAAGATAATACTATTCTTTAAATGGTGCTTAAGTTCAGCTTTCCTGGGGCCACAGGACTCACTTGGGCCAGCCCTCACTAAATGAGACTTATAATTGTGCTTATACTGCAGCTGACATGAGTCAACAAATGAAAAACCAAAAAGAGGCTATGATTTTTTCACATTGGCCTAATTAGACAGTATGGTGGCTGAAATAGATTATCGGATTTATTGCAAATATATTTGATTTGCTTTGGTTTTTCAAGATTCAGCTCAGATAATTAGATGAAAAAACAGATGTCACTATCAACCAGTGACCTAATTAACTGAATACTTGTTTGTTTGTTTGTTTTGTCTCATAAACTCCTTAACAGCTGCATGCAGGGGGCTGTAAATTTGTGGGCAATGAAAACTAGACCCCAGAATGAACATAGGATAGATGATACTGACCTCTTGAGGTCAATTTAGGATCAGGTCAATTATGGTGCTTTCAAATCTAAGGGAGAGAAGTAATTTTTCACCAAATCTACCCCAGTCCTTATTTAACTTTATTGAATTTTTCTAAATCATTTAATTTTAATCTATGTAAAATATGATTTAATTTTTTGCATTGTTATATTTGAGTTTTTTCCAGTATAAACAGACCCAATTGAGGGAGGAGAGTGGTTTTATGAAAATTTTATTTGCTTTCTGGTGTTATTATATCTGAAGTTTTTTTTTACCTTGGACAATGCCAGATGCCACAGCGAGTATACATATACATAGATATAGAAACACACGTACATATATTTGTATGTATGTATGTGTATTTTTAATTTGTTTTAAAAAAAATCAATGAGTTGCAGTATTGAATAGCATCCACATACAATAAATTACTATAAGGCCGTTTATAAAAGAACAAACTATGTGTATTATGCCATATCCATGAAAATAATATAGAAAGCTAAATGAAAAAAATCAAAGCTTGATGGGAGGTGGTGTCTGATCAACACTGCTAGGGAGCCATGTTAAAATGACTGTTTTGTTTTTAAATCCTTGGAATGGTTACATGGTAAACATTTCATGATCCCACGAGAAAAATTCATGTGTAGGACTATATCATAGAGTTCTGTGTAGAAATTTAAACCCTTCGAAAATCTTGCATTAATTGCATGAACAGATATTCAGGAATAATGGACTGAAATAACATAAAAAAATATCTATAAAAAAATTCTACTGCATCTTTTGTGTTTAATGCTGTAAAGCTTTACAGACTTTATGTATATATATATATATATATATATATATGTGTGTGTGTGTGTGTGTGTGTCACTCTTAGCATTGAGCTAAACAGCCTGCTGGTAAGTCATAGGGCCAAATAATTGTTTTATATTCAAATTCTCATCTTGTTCATTCATTATCCTTATCTGCCCTATTGTTTCTCAACGTGGACAATTATATTATTAAGAAATGGATATACAATCTGACCGAAATAATCATAAATTAACTCCTATTGAATGTATCATTTGGCCTATGCAGTGTAAATAGGATAAACATGATATATATATGTTGATGAAAATGACAATTGGAAGGTGAAGAGAAAAATTCAAGAGAAAAGTAAGTGTGAAAGAAAGACATAAGACTAAAGTTGGGACTCAAAATCAAACCTTTATTTTTCTTTTTTGGGCGGCTAAAAATACATCATTAGTCTTCATTTGAAGACAGAACAAAATCCTCACTCAGAAACAAAGAGAGAGAGAGAGAGCGAGCTTGTCAAGAGAGGGAGAGGTTAATCAGTTCCTCTACTGCTTGTGGCCAGGGGCCAGCAGCCTGTAGACCATTCGGCTACTACTCTACTGGTAACCAACCTTTAGTCCTTCTATCTTATAGGCAGAAGTCCTTTTTCTATCGATATCTCTTTTAACTAATAAACTTACCCTCTTCTTTTACCTGATGATGGAATTAGATGACCATCAACCCTTTCCTCTTCTATATTCTTCCTGCTTTCTTCCATTTCTCATGCAACTAAACTTACTGTCTATCTTACTCCTGCCATAGTAAGAATCCCTATATACCAGCCTTCTCTTATCAACCCCTTTTCACTCTCTTTCTCCTAATGACTTCTTAATCAAGTGGTTGTGACTGGCTATCTATTGGAGAGGGGGGGTCTTCAACACTCCTCCCTGCTTTATCTTGTCAATAATTCTTCTTGAGATGTTCCAGAAAAAGGTTACTTTGTATATTATCTTTGACCAAGTATGTATGTACACTTCACATATACCCATGCAAAAACTATCTTCAGCAAAAAAAATGCTATTTGAAAAAAAAATCAAATACTTTGTGTTTATGGTGTATGGTGTAACATCTTGAAACTTTTTATTATTGTGTGGTAACATATGCTTTTCTCTTAAATTTTTCCCTTCACCTTCCAATTATCATTTTTACCAATATTCTGTTAGATCACCTCACATCCACGCAACAAATATATATATATATATATATATATATATATATATTCTGTTGGATTATCTCATATCCACACAACAAACACATATATACATATATATATATACACACATATATATATATATATATGTTTGTTGTGTGGATATGAGATAATCCAACAGAATATATATATATATATATATATATATATATATATATATATATATATATATATACATATATATATATGTATGTATGTGTGTGTGTGTGTGTGTGTGTGTGCGTATAGAAACACGTATACTTGTTTTTAATTTTAAAATCAGAGAGATTCTTTTAATGTTGTCACAAGACTGAAATTCAAATTTTTGGTTTACTGAAACCAATATGTACTCTTAAGTTTACATTGTATGCATGTGTATGAGAGAGAGAAGAAAGTGGGAATTGAACCCCTGAGATGTAATAAATATTCATTATCAGATTTCCCTCTTCATAGTTTGCACCCGAGAGATTACCTCATCTTCCGTTCAGGGCCCCACCTTTTTTAGGGTATTTCCTGGTGATTCACAAAGAGATTCTTATTGAGTTTTGCCAGCATTTACCAATTCTTTTTTCATTGGTTCAGCTAGAATTTCTAGAGTTTGTTTTTCTGTTGGGAATAACATTACAAAACTTGGGACTGGTGCACAATTGTGGACTTGTATATTTTTATTTGAACATTTTTATATAAAGCCTAGTCTGTTTCAACTAAATAGAAACGATCCTCTTTTTTGTCAAACTCCAGTCCAAGTCAGAGGTGGTCTTTCCACAACAACAACAACTGAAACAACAAGGACAAGAACAATCCTCATCTAATTCAGGGGAGTAAACTCTTTGCTGTTTTTCTGTCTTGTCATATTAAACCTAACTGATATATAGAATTAATATCCCCCTACAGTGATTTGAAATCACATCTAAGTGATCACTAGGTGGCTCTCTTACTGACAGAACCAAACTGGTAAAATTCATGTTATAATTTTTTTGATTTTTGCAGAAATCATCTTCAGTTGGAATAGAAGTAGGAGTAGAGTTTGATCCCGGAGCAGCCAGGCTTGTCATTTTTTTATGTTTCTTTTTCTCAAAAAGCTACCAGATTTCAGAAAGTCTCAATTTGGATTTGATCAAGAATGATAGAAGGGAGATGTCTGTCCATGCTATGGGATACATTTTAAAAGTTATTCACACTATTGATCTCATTCTTTTGGTTGCTTTTGGGGTTAGCTCAATATTTAGGCCAATCCATCCTATGACCTTCTCCCCCCTGGAAAGACCTGAAAAGTTTCAAGGAACTTTTAAACTTTTAAACTGAACCCTTATTTGCTCTGTATTCTTGTTTATAATTGAAAATCTAAAATCTTACACAGATACATACATGAATACACATAGATATATATTGAAATAAAAGCATACTGGCAGCTTGTCATGTCATCATGATGTACAAACGGTTATAATGATAGGTTTAAAAGTTTTTAAAAATTAAAAAATGCAAAACACCTATAATTTTCCCTGGTGTTCATGATGGCTGGAAGTATGGTTGTTGAATCTAGACATGCTTTCTCTTGTATATGAAGAAAAAAAGTTGAGTAAAAAGCATTCTTTGTCCATGGTCCTTGATCAAACTTGTTTTAATGAGGGACAGCTGCCTAAGCATATATATATATATATATATATATATATATATATATATATATACGTGTGAACTATTGGGAATGGGACAAACTCAGGGGTAAAAGTATATGGAGATTCTATCTATTGATTGATTATTTGACACATTAATTAGTTTGCTATACATGAAAATGGAAATGAGTCTGGACTGTTTTCTGTGTGCAAAGGAATCTATTGTGGTTTGGTTGGATCTTTTGTTGGAAGAAACAGTTATGGGTATTTTATTGGTGGTGATGGTCATGGGGTTAGAACTCAGTGTGGTTAAGGTTGTTGAAGTTTAGTGTTGAGTCCACTAGAATAGAGTTTCAAGTTTATTAATCCGCAAATCTTCATGTAGTTCCAGAATTTCAGTCGTGTCAGAGGTATATTTTTTCTACTTTTAATGATAGTAAATATAGCTTTGGTGCCAAAAATGTGGCCATGGGTATAGAAGTGTTGTTCTACTGGGATGATTGGGAAATTTAATCCTGTGTATATAATCATCAAGTAATGTTGAATTGCCATATATATTTACATATATATTGCAGTTTACATTTAGAATAGTCAGGGAGATAGATGAAATTTTTGGTTCTGCAGTTTGAATCATGGTAGATGTAGGAAGTCTCATAAGTCGTAGAGTTGGTGAAGGTCTTAGTGTGTCAAAGGTGGTTACAGCATATACTATGTCTAATGTTGCAGGGTTGGTGGAATTTGACAGTTTTAGGGATGGTATTATTTGAGACTTTGTTATTTATTATGGTGTTACTGCTAACCATATCTTCAATGTTTTTGGGTCTGTGGTAGGCAATGATCCTATGACACTATGTAATTGAAGGGTTATTTAGAAAAATGACATGATGAAAATGAAGGGTTAATTTGAAGAATCTGAAAGTGGAAATTAGATAACCTTGTGAGATTGAGTGTACTTACAAAAAAAGAATGCTTACCAAAACAGGTTTGTGGGAGAAACCAGGTGGATGAGGATCAGATAAAAATCTAAAATTGTAAAAACAGTTAATATTGAACCCTGAGTTGGGAAAATACTTTTTTAGTGTTGGACGAGCGAGGTCTTGACAGAATACAGATGCATGGTTGGGAGAATATTTTTGCATTAAAGTGTCAGGCAAGGAAAGCCATGGACAGATTACAGATGTGTGATTGTTAATTGCCTTTTGTTAGGAAAATATCTCTAGTTTCCAAGCAGTTTCCGATTGCCTGAGGACCTAGCCTCGCCTATTGCCTACACATATTTCCAAAGGGAAGATTATGGATTCTCCAATTTGGAGAGATCAGAATGAAGATTGCTTATACTAGCATGATTTCAATATTTGCCAGCTGAGAAGGGAAGAAATCAATCATAAACCCTTCAGCCATCGGCCCCAACTGCAAGGGGAGCTGGTTATCATATAAGCTGCTTATTTTTGAGAAGACAGAGTAGGGTGCAGAAAAGTCACCGGGACTCTGCACAGAATTTCACAGTCCTTGTCACCACGATGTACTGACCCCTAGGAGATTATATCTTTGGTGAAGCTATACCAAAAGATATACCAAGAGACATCAAGTAGATTCCCTGAATGACTTATAATTTCGACACAAAAATTTTGTTGAAGCTAGACCAACAGATATACCATGAAATATCAAGTGAATAATCCGAAAGACAGACTGATAGTCATTCCACAGTGTCCTCACCCTCTTCAGCATATATTTTGATCAGTCAACCTGTAATAATATTGACATAAATCTTGTTGCATATTTACATTTCATGGTTCTAGGAATATATCTTTGAATCCTGTTTTCAGTGTAAGTATATTCAATATTTTATCAATTATATGTGACAGAGGAGGGAGTGTGTTCTGAAAGGTCGTTAAGAGTGGTGTGTGATCGGGTTTGTTTTTGTTAGAGTTTGAGGGTCTCTTCTCTGAGCTTTGTAGTAGCTTTTTAATTTGGTTATTAATATTTTCTTGTGAATACCCTCGTTTAGTGAAGTGTTATAGCAAGTTATAGTTATGTTTGTTAAGTTTAGAGTGAAGGCAGTTGTAGGTGTTTGTAAGGTAAGTATAGAGGGAAGTCTGGAGGTTTCTTTTCTTATCAATGTATATGTAGGTGTTTAGGAAGGTTATGGAGTCAGTAGATTTTTCATAGTTAAATTCAATTGAGTTGTATGTAGAGTTTATGTATCTAAAAAATCATTTGGTTTCAACTCCTTTATATATGAAGAGAATATAATCTCCAACATAGGAGACTATGCAGTTTTTGTCAATCTCTTCAATTTTACCTATGAAAATGTTGGCAAAAGAAGGAGCTGTGACAGTGTCCATGGCACAGCCTTTCATTTGGAGGAAATGTCTATAGTCAAAGTGGAAACTATAGAGGGTGAGTATGTATTGTATAAAGGCGGTTATTGTTTATATTTTATGTTCCTTAGTGGTTCTATTATTAAGGGCTTCTTTGAGGGCTAGAATGCTTTCTTTGTATGCAGTATTAGAACATAAGGATTTGTTGTTCATAGTAATTGGAAATGCTTTTTCTGTTTTGATATGTTTGAGTTCAGCAGTGTCTTGTAGGTAGGATTTAAGCTGCATAGCTTAAAGCCGGATGTTGAGGTCAACATTTTTCAATAGTTTGGTGAAGTGGCACTTAGAGGAGGAAATGATTGATCTACCTGGGTTATTTACTTTGTGGATTTTCAGAAGTAGGTATAATCTAGGAGGTTTTGTGGAAGTGGGTGTAAGTATATCTGTTGTTTTTTCATCTATAAGGTTATTGTTATGTAATTCTGCTAGGGAGTGAGTTATTATGTTTATGTATTCAGTGAAAGGGTCATCAGGGAGTTCTTTTTAAAATTCTGTGTTGATAAGTTGAGTATTAGTTTCTATAAGGTATTCATCAATACTGCAAATAACTATAGTTCCTCCCTTATCTATTATAGTGATGATTAAGTTGATATTGTTTTCAAGTTTATTGAGGGACGCTCGTTTTTTAGCGGTAAGGTTATCGTGTGGTTGGAGCTGTTTATTGTGATTGTTGATGTAGGTTTTAATGTCTTTTCTATCTGATAGTTCAAATGTTTAGATAGTTATGTCTATGTTATTTGGGGGGGAATATGTTGTGAGGGTCTTTGAGTAGGTCTAAAATGTCCTTATGATACTTAGATTTGCCAGGGTGCTCTCAGTGTGGGGACAGAATTTTAGGCCTTTATCAAGGAGTTTGAAGGTATCCCTGGTGAATCTAAATTTACTAAGATTGATCACATTTCCTTCTGGGTTCTCTTTGATTCTAATGATATGTTGTAGCTGTTTTTCTAACGTTCTTATTAGGGATAGTAATATGTTTTCTGGACCCACTTCCGTGTATAGGTCTTTATTTTCGGTAGTTTTTATGTATAAGATAGTGGAGAGTTTACGTATAGGTCAGGTTGTTGGTCTGTATTGTTCTCAGAACTGGATGGATCTAATTGAGAGTTAACCTTTGGGTCAGGGTGTTGGCCTGTGTTGTTCTTAGAACCAGATGGGTGTGTGCATAGGAGTGAGGAAGGATATGTTCCTTGCATTCAGTGTTTGTAGGAGATTGAGGAGTGGTAGTGGGATGGTTATTGTCATGACCAGTGTTTTTATTATCAGTGTTTGCAGAATTATTCTTATTGTTTGTTTGTATATAAATTATTGTTTCTGTTATTTGTGTTAGTCTTTGTGAGGATATGTTTGTTATTATTATTTTTGTCAGTAATTCTATTGGGTTTAATGTTATCTGTATGTGTTTTGCTGATATTATATTTAGAAGGAGCTTTGGTAACTGTTGAGTGTTTGGATTGTTGGTCAGGAGTGGGCAGTAGAAGCTTGGAGGTTTGTACACTAAATTGTTTCATGCTGTGTGAATTGTTAGACATGTGTATAGTATTGTATTTGTTCATTTTGATATAGTTGAGTTGTTTCTTTCTTTCCTCAATATATTCATTGATAACATCCTGAATATCTGTGTATTCCTCTGTGTCTGTGTATTGTTGTATTTGATGCATGTGATCAGGAATTCAACATCTTGGTTCCTCATAGAGGAGTTCAGGATGATCCTGGGGTTTATGGGGGTGAGGTTTTCCTCTCTGCAAATTTTGAAAAAGTTATGGTGCCACTCAAAGCAAATTATTTTTTCTCTTTTTTTGACACAGTCTGACAGACCATGATTCTTTGTTTCCTGGTGGAGTAGAATCCATAATTGTGTTCGGAGGGTTTTCCTGGGCTGGTATGCTGGTCACGGTAGGAGTGTGAGTTCTTCCTCTTTATCTTGGATATATGTCAATAAGTGAACTATTGAGAATGGGACCAACACAGGAGTAAAAGTATAAAGAGACTTTATATGTTAATTAATTAATTCACAAATTAATTAATCAGTACGCTATACATGTTTTGGGATGGGTTCCCATCTTCAGTGGCATGTGTGTACCTTTTGACTGATAGACATACTCTCATTCTTTTCAGTCTTTTGTCCTATTTAAGCCAACTTCTGAATAACTGTCAGCAAAGTAAAGCAGTCTGCATTCTAGAATTGAAAACTGTAGTAGAAAAATAAATAAATAAAAGCAGTTTGGGTCAAATTGTTTTGTTGTCTCACAAAGACCATACTTGCCGAAGTTACTAGACTCACCTTTAAAAGAAACCTGAGAAGAAAAAACTCCCCCAAATTTACAGAAAAAAGCAATTATCCCTGGAACAAAGATGACCTACGTGGTGTAAATGCAATGCTGTCACTTCTAACTTGACAACGATTCCATCATTTGGTCATTAGTTAGAGCAAGGATGGTAAAGAGTGTGCTCTCATTGGCGGTTATCTTCTAAAAGAGATTCTCTCACGATCGATGGGAATTTTTGAGAATGTCATATCTATTATATTTTTTCTTTTACCACATTATATTTGTATCACAGGAAATACCCGTAAACTTGGAGATCAAATTAATATATATATATTGTGGTCTTGCACTTGTTAATTATGAACACTTTCCTCTCCTATTTTTTTTCTTTTGAAGCAGTGCATCACTGAGCCCATGCTTCTGGGGTGATAGCAAATAAATTGACAGTTGCTGATTTTCAGCAAAATCACGGAGTTGAAAGCACTGATAGAATTGTTACCATATTTGATGAGGATATTATCTTACTTCAGCAAGGAATATTAAGAAAAGAAGGCATTTCCCTGAATTCCTCTCATTTTTCGTCCAGTTTTTAAAAAAACTTCTCCTCCAGTTTTGTTCTATATGAGTCTGGACAATGAAGGTTATGTTTACGGTGTGATCCATTTGGGGGAAGAAAGTTTGTTTTATGCTGTCAAATACAGTAATCGATTCATCATGGCCCCACTAATGGCCAGCCAAGTGGGCTACAGATTCTTATCTCTTTGCTTGTCTGTGCGCCTGTCGGTGTGCTCCTGTTCATGTTTTGTGGGCTTCAATCATGAAAATTTGCATAAGTACACAACTAAGCACCATCTAAAAATGTTTTTTCACCTTTTGGGGCTCTATCGTCATTTCGAACCAACAATGCCAAAATCTTGGGCTGGTATTTTTTTATATAATTTTAAAATAAAAGATCTTTTTTTTAAAGATAATTCTAGATAATAATTTAGTTCTGGTACTTATGCAAGCTACAGTGATTCATTTATTTGAGGTATGGATTTCAAATTTGGGTAATAATAGCACTGGCTAAAATGGCATTGGTAACAATGGCCCTGATAAAAATCGCTGAGGAAATAATGATCCGGGCAAAATGGTGGCAAGTGGAAGAATAGTAAAAAATGGCCCAACTAATATAAATAGTTTATTAAAATAAATATCAATTGAAAATCATGTATTGACATTTATCAGATGTAATTGAATCAAATTTATACTGTTAGATTAGATCGACCTATGGAACGTTTGAAATCTTTTAATCTTCGGCATCCTATTTTAAAACAAATTGGACTTTCCTCTTTCCAACAAAAAGAAGAAAAAACTTGTGAACATATTTTTCAAAATATTAATTACATTTCAAAATAGGATGTTGAAGACTCAAAAACATCAGAGGATCTATCTAATCTAACAATATAAAATTGATTTAATTACTGAAATACATGTTTTACACGCGTTATTTATTTTTAATAAACTATTTATCTTGGTTCGGCCATTTTTTCCTATTTTTCCACTTTTTACGTGGACCATTATTACCGCTGCCATTCTTAACTGGGCCATTATTACCATGCACCACGGATATCATTATTGATTTTTGACATGTATTTCTTACTTGTTAATTTTGGTTACTTCATATTGCAGATACTCATACTATCAGCAGCTGTGGGTGAACTGCATTGATCAGAAACGAAGGCTAAACTCTTGACGAGACTTGAACTCTCAATCCTTTTGCTTCAGGAAGCCTGCTTTTTAGTACCAGCTGCTTTACTGGTTGAGCTACGTGTACCTTATTGCTGACAGAAGATCAAATCTAACCATTAAACTTACCCCTTATTCTTCAGCATATTTGCACCATATTTTCTGATGTCATCAGAAACCATTAATCATGACATGGATTTCTTCAGTTTTCAAGTTGGTTTAGCTGGCAGGCTGGCTATGTATGCATGTATCATACATACAGGCTGCACCAAAAGAGTTAGGGGGCTGAAATTTCAAAGATCTACTCCTTATTATAATAAGAACATTTTTTACCCCCCTCCAATTTTTTTTTTGGGGGGGGGATTTGCTGCGTAAGTTGATGCTAAATTAGTCCTAAGTTTATGTCTGGCAGCATTCACACTTGCTTTTTTTTTCTCGAAAATTTAGACTTTTTCAGTAATCACTGCCCAACAGAAGACAAAAGAAGTAACTTATTTATTGATCACCCTTTTTTCTAAATTTTCAATTGATCATCCCTAATATGGCATGCTGCCAGAAGACATTGATCATATGACAATTTCTATTGTGTGAGTAACCAAACCTATTATTTTGATTCTTACATTCACTTGTAGAATTAGTAATTGTAATTTTAACTTGAATTTTTCATTACATGAAGTATGTTCAACCAGTATCAATTTTTGACTAGTATTTCTGTGAGGATCAAAGTAGATGAATGTAGTAATTGTCAGTGTAAACCATAGGTCTTTGGCAAAGTGCATGAATAGATCTTACTAAGCTTGAGTTTGTCTGGTACAAGGTTATAAATGAAAAGGGTACACTATAAGGATCAAACACACAACAGTAGTAATGGTCAGTGAAATAAAAATCATGCCCAAAAGAAGAATCTTATACAGGTATCCCTTGTTTCTCAAAAGTTTGCTCAACGCCATTTGCTGGTTATATGGAAAAAGATGAAAAACCAAAATAGTGTTCATCATTTATTTTAGAGTGAGCTGTGATAGTGGCAAGGTGCATCATCTTCTTTCTCCTATACCCCAATCTCCTGTACCTCACTCTACCCTAAACTCTAATAACTCAGCCTAACATATCAATATCACTGAATTTATGGTCAGGGAAGGTTTAAAAATTTTCCCATACAAATCAATTGTGATTACCTCTCTGCTTTCAGCCATTTTGGCATACAAAAAGTTTTTATAAGACCGCCTTACTTTTCTATAAAAATTACCCGATAAGTCAAATGCTTTAAATCTTCAATAGGTCAGTGCAAACTATGGCCCACGGTCTAAATCTGTGCCCTCTTTTCATCAACACAGTGACCTCATTTCATCTGGCCTGCCAACTTCATCAAATATGTGATTTTGCACACAAACATTCCTTGTTTTTTCATCTATTTTTGGTAAGTGAACAATAGAATTCAGTATTGGAAAATAGATAAAAACTCATTTTTGCAATGGCCTCAGATGAATCAATGTTTTATAGACTATAAAAAACGTTTTAACAGAGCATATTGTTGTAGTTCTATTAATGTACACAAAATCTAAACCACAATCAAACAATATTTTGTGCCTGAAGGAGATTTTCATACTTCTCATTGATTGATAATTCATGGAAGTTTATATAGGTATATATTCCTAACATTGGAATAATTGAAAAAACAAAAACAAACTTAGTATATCTTTGAATTTTTGAGATGAGGTATTATTATTATTTCTATTATTATTAGGACCATCCTCATCTTGGCTGTTTTTCATACAATGTTTCGGCCGTTGTACTCTACGGCCTTCATCAGGTATCATCTGGTAGGTGTGGGGAAGTAACGAACCGAACCCTTTATTTAACCGACGGGGGTATATTGACTACACTCCCCTCTTAGCATTCGTAGTATTTTCGAATTATTATTGTCTCGTAGTGGGATTGAACCTAGTAAGTAATCTGATGGTTCTTGGTCAATATACCCCCGTCGGTTAAATAAAGGGTTCGGTTCGTTACTTCCCCACACCTACCAGATGATACCTGATGAAGGCCATAGAGTACAACAGCCGAAATGTTGTATGAAAAACAACCAAGATGAGGATAGTCCGAATAATAATAGAAATAAAAACAAAATTGTATGATCATAGTTTCACTCTATATTTGCTTTGGACCATGAGACAAAAAAATATTTTTTAAAAAAGTTTTCTGATCACTGGTTTGGTGATAGCAGGAACAGGTAACTTGAGTTCACTATGGTCTTGCTGGGAGGTTGTATATTCAATCATTATGATTTTCGAATTAGTGTGGGTCAACTGATTGTCAGCATGATGAGATGGAATAATGGTCTATTTTTATTTGCTATATTCAAATTAAAAAAGAAAGAAAATTTCAGCAAATGACCGAGTTTCTACAGGCCAGCATATTTTATTATAATAATTAACACCCTAGGCGTATGGGAACTCTTGGGTTGAGGTGGGGACAGAGAGCTTAATTTGCCCTAAATTTCACATGGTTTTGCCCGAATTACACTGATTTGCACAAAATGTAACACTGTTTTGCCTGAATTTGAGGAGGCACTTAGCCCCAGGTTTGTATGCCTGTGATTATCACCCTTCATCAAGAGTTTAAAATCATCACCTGTTGAGTTATCAGCTTGAATCAAAGTGATGTGTTGCTACCAAAATTATATTCTACAATATATAATTAATAATATCATTCTGCTTGTTTGTATGTACGACCATAAAGATTTTCTACATAGGATCAGAGTGTAGTATCCACTCAATCCCCAAACCTTCTTAGCTGGAATCAGTTACTTAAAAACCCACATGATAACATTGAGCTGGAACAATTAAGGAAAGCAAGGGAAAGAAGAAGAGAGAGAGGAAGAAGAGTGTGTGAAAAACAAGGAGTAAAATTATCTTAGAAAATAGATCTTTGATCAAAAATGATCTAAAGAATACCAGCACAAGATTTGGACATTGTCGGACAATAACAGCCATAGAGACCCCAAAAAACACTTTTTTGAAAAAACAAATGTTATTAGATGGTGCTTAGTGGTGTACTCATGCAAGTTTTCAAGGTCGTAGCCCCCAGAAGAGAAGAATGTGTAGTTGCTCGGGCCATTTGTGGGGCTACGGTGATTTGATATTAACAGAGAAAGAAGAGATGTAGACAGAAAAAGACAGAGAGACAAGCTTGCTGGCTAGATACCAAGAAACAATAAGCAAAAGATTGAGAGGCAGCTTGTGGCGGAGAGATGTAAAAATTGCAACACAAAAAAATTTATGGCGAGATTAAGCAAAAGATAAACGAGAGGATATAGTAGAAAACTAACATTCCATGTGAATCACCACCACCCATGTTCGCTGTGCTGGGAGCGATCAATTAAAAAGTTTGACAAAGGGGTGATCAGTGTATAAGTTACTTCTCTTGCCTCTTATTCAACCGTGATCACTGAATTTTCAAAAAACAAGCGGGCACAAACTAGTAACCACTTTAGCATAAACTCACATTGCATATTGAACGCCCTCTAAAAATCTATTTTGGAGGGGAATTTAAAAAAAAACGAAAGATAGATATAAACGTCAGAACGCATGAATAACCTGAACCCAGCAACAGTGATCAAACCGGTCTGTTGAGGATAGCGGTGATTTGATAATTATGCATCCCTTATTCCTACCTTGCATATGAAACTAATATAATACATGTTTGAATAACATTGAGATAAAAAAAAATAGGATGGATAACAAAGAGAGATAAAGAAAAGAATGAGAAGATACAGGCAAAGAGTGAGAGAAAAGTAGAGACATAAGACAATGGATAATCTTAGTTGTCAACATCTGTGATATTTTCCCTACGTCCAGCAAGGACTGATAATTCAACAGAGATATTGTCAAAAAATGTTGTTGGTTCAGGTGCAAAGAGTTTCATGATTGCTGTTCTTATCAGCTCAGCTTCATTGCTTTGACACTGAAATTTTGCCCTACCTTGTTCATGAAAAAGCAATATGAATATGTGTATAGCTAGATACTGGCACTGGAAAATCTTTATTATAATAATTCTGCAGCTGATATATAATGAAACACTGTGTGGATATTTTGTTGACATGTTTCTTCATGAATGGACATTTTGTCAAAAACCTCGTAAAAATTTTTCTTCATTGTTTGAAGTTATTAATTAGCAGACAGACGTTATGTCAAACTGACATTTGGGTTTTACTTAAAATTCTGTTCACTCATTTTCTGAAAATATTTGTATTTCATATTGCAAAAAGAAAAATTCATATACTGAAATCATATATTGATTTAAAGTGAATTTTATGTTATTTATTTAAATATAGGTTTTACTTTTGAATCTATACATTTATTGTCTCAAAATATTTATACATCAAATCAAAAATTAAACTTTATCATATGCTGATTTATTAGAATAAAAGAATGAAATTTTGATTTTACTTTAAACTAGCCAAATAAACCATCCCTAAGAACAGGGATTCAGCTAGTACATTCAAATCTAGCTTGATGTTAAACTTTATTTACTGATATTGGTATAAGATGATGTCGGTTGAATGATTGCTCTTGTTACCTTGACATTTCTTTGGGCAAAAGCAAATTTGCTTCCCATGTCACATGAAACATGAAGTAATGATTCTATCTCTATTTCCCATTTATTCATGGACATCCAATCATTTTTTTGTAGCAATTATGGGTTTCAGAAGGGTCAAGGTACTAGCCTGATGCCCAAAATAGACTGCCTTACAGGACTAAAAAGCTCCAATTGCCTTGCTAATTGCTCATAGCATAGTTTTTCCATGCATCTCTGTGTGAAGAGAATGTATACTGTGCCAGCCAGGTTTGAATTCTTCACTGATTTCTTTCTGCATACTATTAATGATTAGGCCTCTCAAACCTTCTCCTCCTTTGAGTCCAGAAAAAAAAAAAGATCTCACTTTGAGAAAGTCAGATCAAGAGATTATTGTAATTTATGCTTGGGATGATCTTTCAGTAAGATAGTGAAACTAGTGATTTTGTAAAATCCTTAAGGATTTTGTGAAATCCCTGATCATTTCAATTATTTCATGAAATCCCTAGTTTTGTAATCAATATAGTAATAGTTAAAAAGCTGTCATACTGACCATTACTACTGTAATGAGTTTGTCCTCACTGGGTGACTTATCACTGTGGCTTTGTGTCAAAGTAAGCTGTATATACACTGTTAATACTGAAGCAGAATATACATAATATTTACAAATAGTGGAGCAGAGAAGTTGGTGTGTTAATTTTCCAGAAGTTTCTGATCAAATCTCCCTAACTGGCCTCTTGAAAATCCGAGATAGCAGCCATTTTTCAAGATGGTTGCCAGATTGACCTTGTAAAGTTGAGTTTTCTTATAGAAATGTACGTAGTTGGCCAATTTTGATGATTTTGGTGTTGATTTGTATATTTTAAAACATGCTGGAATATTCTTTACTAGTTCAATACTGATCTAATGATCGTAGTGATATAAATTGAAATTAGTAATGGAAAAGTAACAAAAGAGATCGCCAACATATCTCAGTTGCAAAATTAATTAAAAAGGATGCCAATACAACTGCATTGTGCATATGTGAATATTCTTCTAGCTGCTACAGCTTGTTTATGCTGTTGCAGATAGTTGTGCATAAGAGCCCTGGGTTAAAGCACTTGCAATTTTTCTTGGTCACTTCCTGAGAGCTGGCTGCAATTGGAGGTCATGGTATGCTTCATTTTTCAGTTTGTTCAGGTTGTGTATGTGTTCATATACATGTGTGTGTCACAGTCACATGATTGTCTCAGTCCTTGTGGGAGTTGTTCATAAACAACAGGTCATCAACTTCTTGGCCAAGTAATGATACTTCAATTACTCCAATTGCCAAACACAATTTTTGCATTTCCTTTTTTTCATCAATGAGGGAAACATCTTGTTTTTTTAAATTAGTCATTTATTTTTTCATCCATACTATTCAAGATGCAATCATTTTATACACTAAAAACACCTTCTTTAAGTAAACCAATTGAAAGGAGCTAATTCCCATACAATTCTGAGGTGTATAGCCTACTCAGCCACATTTGCTGCAGACAATTTTCACATGCTCTGCTGGATAAACTACTTGCTAAGACCTCTTCTAAATTATACCAAGCATCTTATCCTGGTGTTTTGTGAAAGAGTTTTCATATCGGTGCAAGTTGGATGACATATATGCCAGAACCAATATATCTGATAGGCCAATATCAACCAAGGCCAACTCATGAATTAGTTGGATACTACATAAAATCAGCAAAATCCAATCCAACATGCTTGAAAACATAAGAATTGACGCCAAGATCATTGAAATCGGCTGATTGCACACATTCCTGTGAGAGGCTTAAAAAATGGCTGCCATCTTGTATTTTCAAAAAACACACCAAGTTTCATGGTTGTATCATAATGTGTACAAATCCCATCAAATAAGCATTTCATTTGCTCCAGTAAAGTTTAGCTTAGTTTGACACAATGCAGTGGTAGATATCTAAGTGAATTTGATACTCACTAGGTGCTCCATTATTGTGGCCTTGTGCCACGCAAAGTCAAGCTCACTAATCAACCGTTGTATACATGAATACACACAATAAAAAGGAATATTAATAGATAAGTTATTAAAAGTAGCAAAGTGAAGGAATTTTCTTTTTTCTCTTTCATTACACCAAAGTTTCTCCAACATCATAATTCTATTGTGTATTATATACCTTTCCCATCATCTTATCTTTTCTAATCTCTGACTTAATTACCATCTCTTCCTCCTTCTAATAGTACTTTTCTCTTCCTCAATTTGCTTTATAAAACAGCTTTCTCTCTCTCCCCACACATATCTCTCTGATAAAACACCTCCGGCACATTTTAACCCAACAGTTCATCAACTGATGGCTTGTACATTCTTTTATTTTCTATAATACAATAAACTGTATTCTTTTTGTGTATGAGACAGTGAAAGCTCACAAGTAGTATTTATTACAATGAGCAAAGCATCATGGGTAACATAATTATGACAAGCCCATTGACAAATTTACCCTTAAAACTCCATTTTAGCTTTAAAACAGCAAATACTATTGCAAACTTCTTCATTTTATATCACACAAGTTAACCTATGCAGTCAAAAAAATGATGGCAGAATTGAAATAATAATACAATTGCACTGTACTTATAAAATATTAAAATTATATTGCTCTGCATTTGCAGAAAACAAACAAAACAATTTCAAAGTTAGCAAGACAACTGTGTTATTAGCACTTGATAATAATCTCCCTCGATAAATGTTACAGACAAAAAATATTGTCAAGGTGTCGCATGTAATATAAGTAGATTATTAGCTTCTTGATGAGAGATAAAAATCTGAATGTAATATCTCTCATCACTAGTCTCACTGATAAACTTCTTTGGAAAACAGGTTTTCCTTGAAGCAGACTTACAATTACATTAAGAATAACTTGAAAGTTTCAACTTATCGAAAATTACTCAAAACAAATTACTGATATATTCTTCAACGAAATATTTTTTAAAAATAGGGAATTAGTTTCAGTTGAAGAAGCCAGAGTTTGAAATGGAGAATGGGAGGTATTTTTATCAGCAAAATCTTTACCCCTGAATGGAAAAATCCAGTGTCATGGATGGAAAAACAAAAAAGCTCATTATACATGTATATACAAATAGCATGAGTTGCGTTCAGATGACCTACACAAGGAAATCTGATGAAGAGAACTGACTAACAATAGCCAGCAAGATGAGCTTGCTGATCATTGCGAAACAACATGCAACCAGATCCATTTTCTTTCATATTATTTATTAACACAGTAGTTTTGTATCAGAACATCAAAAGTGGAAGATTCGATGAGGATTGAACCACTGATAACAGCCAGTATATTTGGCTTAAAAATACTGAATTTGCTCACTGGGAAGAGTGCAAATTTTGAAATGATGGGTAGGAATTTTTTTTTCCCACAAAACTGTACCCATCCCCATGGAAAGAGTCCAGTATTACAACCATTGAACCCAGAAAATCACACAGTTCATTATTGGAGTAGATGGTATACATGATTTGTATACATACGAGGTCTGTTTGGAAAGTATCCAGCCGTTTTGAATATCTCAAGAACCGATTGAGTGGCCATGATGTAACTTAGCAACCAATCATAGGAAACCTTACTGCATATACGTGAGCAGACACTCTCTCGTGGTGTTACTCAGTCGGCAGTGAGACGTCACTGAGTGAGCTCGTATACTGTGTGATTATGGCATTCACAACGACCAGGCTTGTGAGGGAGTTGTGGTAAAATCAGGTGGCAGAAAAACAAAACTTACCTACGTACACCGAGTTGGTTCAACAAATAAAGCCAGCATTAAAAAATACAACTACGATTGAATTGTTTAATCCCCGGTAGAATTGGCTGTACCTCTACAGTGAATGAAAGTTTTGTTGGCGTATTTGTTTAAAAGCATCAAAACTTGTTAAGCAAATCTATCCCTTGTTAAACAATATAAACAACTAGCCCATGATATCACGGGTTTTCGGATTTCGCGAGTAAACACTAAACAGCTAGTAAAAAGATAACTTCGTTTCATACTAATTATCAGTTTTCTTCGAAAACAAGAGCAATATTTGAACGCATTGGTATTAACTATGAGTCTTTCTGTTATTTTGGAAAAACCTGTGAATAATCTTGATGAAATATATTTGCGGAAACCTTAACTATTTAAATCACAACAGAGGTCCACTCCTCTCCGCTGGGCCAATGTGCGCGTGTTAATATAATTGAGAGATAACAATTGCCTCTTCGCTGCTGCTACTGCTTTCAATGTAACTCAGCCAAAAAGTTTCATTCTGACTTCAGTCAGCAGATACTTCTTTCTTAAGTGATGTTGAGATTCCCATAACACTTGCAAGCAATCGTCAGAATATAGGATGGCTAGAACTAAAATTCGATACAACTTCGTTGCAATTATGGCAATCGGATAAAAAAGAAGTTAATGGAAAAATTTTACAAAGATAAAGACTAGCGAAACTGATGAAGGATCCGCCGTCGTTGAGAGGTGACCAGTTTCAGTTTCCTCAACAAAATTTATTTATTTGCCTTTAGTTGGAGAAAACTGTGATTGTGAACTCTTTGTGTTTTGATACCTGTCGGATTAATTTCTTCTAAAATCTAACCTTCCACGGCTTTTTAAAAGTAAGTTCTCCTTATTTTTCTGTCTCTAATCTATTGAACATATGTATGTAATTGCAGTTGTAAATATTAATGCTTTTATTTTATTCTATTTTTCGGTATTTTTTAAAAATCGTGTGAAACAAGTTAAATTAGAAAAAACAAAAAACAAACGTGTGAAGTAAACATATTAGTTCGTGGGTCTTGAGAAGCTCTTAATGTCTTTACTAGTTGTTAAAACTTAAAAGTGGGGTGGTCACTTAATCAACAGAACTCGATCAGGGTTGAGTACAGTGAAGTTCTGTTTACTGAATTCCCTTTTCTCATATTTTCTGATACGGTTTAGGGATAATTAATTCAATCTTTTTAGGTCGTTTTATTTCGTGGGGACTGAGTGCGTTGAGTTTTCGACAATACCAGTGCTGTTAAAAGTTTTAAATATACAAATCCAACTTTTTTTTTCCATGAATGAATAATTAATTAAGCAAATAAGAAATAAAGTAGCAGTAATAACTTTTTTTTCTGAACGAAGTATTTGCTGTTTTTTACTCAACGGAAGGGATCAGATTTTAGTTGGTCTATTTCTTGGTGAATTCCGAAAATCTCTAATAGAGGATTTTTCTCTATTGAAGAATATCCGCTTTCCTTACAGAAAAAGAAATAACTTATGGCGTCTTGGATGATAACTTTTAATTGAGATGATATAAAAGAATTTCCATTCGCAGCAAAAAATAAATAAATAGAATTATGTTTTGATCTAAAAAAAAAATGTATATAATGAACACTGTACATTTACTTCCTCAAGTCAGGAAGCGGAGTCTGGAAAAAAGGCGTTTCCGTAAATACAGAGATAAGATTATTGTTTGAGATTTTTGCTGGGTTGAATTTCATCATGAAAAATTTCTGAAGATTTTGGAAATAACGCAAAAAAAAAAAAATGAATCGTTTCACTACATGAAGTTTTTCTTTCCTTCTGATAACAACTCAGCCACCACAACGAAAATGATTTGTTGCTTGACTTTCCTTGCCCAAGGTGTTATTTATGAAAATAAAAAAATATTGAAAAAGAAATACATATGTCGATAAAACTAATGTTAATTACTTCACTATGAAATACTTTTGAATTCTGGATAGATACACTATGTGACAATTGTTTGAGAAACAAAACAAAGCTATGAACATTTACGTTTAAGGAAAGAAGTTCAAAACTTTGACAACTAATTCCTGATAAGTAGCACAAAAGAAAAACAAGTAAGTTTCTGTTGAAATATTTTTTAATTATCTCCTGTCATAAATGAAATTAATATTATGTTTAAACAAAGAGGTGACGTGGACTTCGTTTTGTTTGTCCCACAAAAAAATTCTGCTTAAATTTTGACCCTTTCCTCTTTCTTTGTTAATCTATTTTTTTAAATTATTTAATTTCGTCTTTCGTTCATCATCATGGCAATTTTGAGTCTTCTTCGTTTTCTTTAGGCAAAACTTACTGAAAGTGGTCCCAGTTGAAATTCTGCTGGCGTTAGGTAGTCACTCATGGGTGTGAGTGTGAAAATTTCACACTTGCACGCACTCGATTTTATAAGTAGTGCATAGATAAAAGACGTCACCGAGGAAAGAAAAAACAGAAGTAAATATACATATCGTATTGTTACTCCCTTGCTCCATAAATTTACGACTGATCGCATATCTGCGTGGGGTCACAACGTTCATTTGGGACCACCATTGTTAAGTTGTACCTTTTTTTTTTTTTTTTCAAATTTGTTTTGAGATCAACAAGTCATCCTGCTAAAAGAAGATATGATGGTTCAAAATTAGTCATAAGTTGATTGTCACTTGTTCTGTATAATCGATAGTGGCGATGTTGAGTTTTATATCAACTTTTTTGCAGGGAAAAGTATGATATCATTTTCCTCTGACTCAACAATCTTGGAATTTGAATTTTTCATTAGGCGTTATTTGTTTTTTTTCCTCTCTCATTAAACCACATTTCGAATGAATTACAAAACGAGCTTGTTGTTACAATCAACTTGCCTGTTTGAATTTTGAAGATCCCTGAGAAGAAAGAAAGAAAAAAAGCAACATCAAGTAGAAAGTCTTTTGGAGCTTGAGGCAAGAATATATATATATATATTTTTCACTTACAACGCACTCTTATGAGTTGAGAGATATTTTTTTTTTGTTGACTGATTTAACAATCCGTTTTTCATTACTTACTTCCAAGTCAAAATGATTTTAGTTTTTCAAAATGTTTTGAAATAATTATGAATTGCAAAGTTGTGTTTCCAACATTAATAACTTCAAGTTAATGAATTGATTCTTATATTTTTGCTTGCTCGATTTATATTTTGGACATGGATTTAAAGGTTCATGCCTCTCTCGCGAATGTGAGATGGGGGGGTGTATCAGCCCGAAGTAAGTTGTTTATCGTTTGGCAACACTCAACACAGATTCATTACTGTCACGTGTTGTTTGTTTATTTATTTACTAAGCTTGTTGTTGAAATTTCTGTCTAGCACAAATGCCACTTGCGGAGGGTAGTGAGTAAGGTTGGCGGAGTACAATCTTTCCAAGTGGAGAGGGCTTGTCCGCCTTGAAATGTAGTACTTGATCACTGGCGATGTTGAAAATAGAAGCCCAACACCAATAACCACTACTAGACAAGGTGGGGCATCACACGTTCTTAATCTGCTGTGTAAGTGAATTGTCTCTGTTGTAAACACAAGTACTGGAAATGTAACTACAGATTTGGGGCCCCGTTGTCAAATAGACCCCCGTCTACTACGCTTCTACCCAAAAGGCGAAGGAGAACTTTTTTGATAGTTTTAACCTCAGTTTTTATTGTAGTATTTAGATGTAGTTTGGTTGTGATTGCACAGTCTAGTTTTACGATGATCAGTAATTTAATTTTGATTTACTGTTTAGTAGTGAGTTATGTCAGCCATGCTGTAATCTCTTTGTGTGTAAGTATTTTCATTTTTTTAATACATAAATATTTACGCATGAATGGCATTTTTTTCTTTTTTCTCCCCTCAAATGCCTGCCATACATAGTAGACAGAACCCCCTTGAGCATAAGACTCACAATCAGAAAATTTCATTGGAAAATTAGTTTTATCGTTTGCAATATTTGTGTCCTAGATCATGATCAAATCTTAAAACTAAATGCTGAAGTCTCCCAGTGTGTAAGTATTTTGATTTCGTAATACATAAATATTTACGCATGTATGGCATTTTTCTTCTTTTTTCCCCCTTTCAAATGCCTGCCGTACATTGTAAACAAAACCCTTTGAGCACAAGATTCATAATCAGAAAATTTCACTAAATAATTAGTTTCACCGTTTGCAATATTTGTGTCCTAGATCAAGATCAAAACTTGAAACTAAGTGTTCGAACTAGTGATCTTTTTTTCTCTTGATGGGTTTTATGATTATCACAACATTTCAACTAATCTATTATTATACAGCCTTTTCCAGGTGTACTGAGACGTACAGTCCATTATATGAGGAGGAGGTCCCTTTTTTACTTGAAAGGGCAAATCAGAAAACGACCATTTTCTGGTTTACATCATACGAAAAAAAAAAAAAAAAAAGGAAAAAAAAAAGAGAGACCCCCCCTCTATTCCGATTGTAGACACTTCTCTCTTTCTATATGGATTATTGTACCATTAAGGCCGTAGAATGGATCGGCTGGAACATAAGGGTAATAACAAAAGCAACAAAGTGAATGAGATCACTAGTCCGAACAAATCTTGGGTTGATGGTGGCTCATCTAAAATTTACAGAAAGCATCTTGAAGCTACCGATCACAGTTATCTAGTGCTAGTGTGCTCACCCACGGTTCGTGAAGCCCTGGTTCAATTCATTGCTGAGTCATTTCACAGACTTTAAAAATGGTACTCAATGCCTCTCCACCAAGCACTCAGCCTAAGGACTTAGATTGATGAACCTCTCTCTGAGACTGAGGGATTACTGCGAAATCATGTTAGATAAACTGGTTTTCATTAGATAACTTGAGTTGAGCAACGTTCAGCCTGGTCAGTACCTATGTGAGTGACCAATTTCTATGAGCAGAGCTAAGTTTTGACAGGGCTGACTAGCTGGAAGGTCTTACTAACAATTGCCTGAGTACCTAACGCTACGAACACCTCGATGAGGGTATGAATGGAGAACGATGTTACATACATATCCCAGAGATAACTTATCTAGCATGTGTGCAGACTTTGGAAATATAAAAAAAATTATTATTTTAGGGAGTTACAAATCGGTCACTTTCCAGTTTATGAATGTTGAGAAGTGGAGTACCTAAAGAGGAGTGATCCCTCCTATAGAGCTGTTAATATTGCCTTGTTTTTGCTTTTCATATTCCAATAACTGTAGTCCCGAGTTGGCTAACCCTTCAACTAACATCTTATTTCAGGAATGTTGGCAATGTTTTCACCATATATTGTTGCAAATTTCTCAGTGGTATGTTACGCCTTGAATTGTATTACTACTTGGAATTCAATTTCATTGTTATGTCTTGAATTGTTTTAAAATAAATAAATAATTACAGTTTGTGATTCAGGACCATAGTTGTCAGAGAATGGAATGTGAAAATGAAGAATTCTGTAGGAGGGACCACATTACTTTACTTGTACCAAATAAACAACTACATGTTTTCCAGATATCTAAAAGTTTAGGTGTTCCTATGAAACTTATTGTAAACCAAAATGGAGTGAAGTCAAGAAGCAATCATCATTATTTTATGTAGGAAATTTTTTTGAGCATTTCCAGACCCCAAAATGGTGATGATCGTAAGTTAGGCTGTGTAGTTGGAGGTTGGGATGATAAGAAGTACAGGAGACTGGGGTATACTAGAGAGAGAGAGAAAAAGAGAGAGTGTGTGTGTGCTGCTTCCACAATAGTTCATCACAAAACAAATGCTGAATGCTATTTTTGTTTTTCATCTTTTTTCGTAAAGGCAAAAAAGTTGTGTACATTGAACTTTCCCCCAAGTGAGAAGTACCTGTGTACGGAACAGATGATCAGATTACTTATGCCATTTCAGTTGCCTGATGTCCTTGAAACATAAAAAAGCAAATATTTTTTTGTTTTACTTCATGGTTCTGAAAACTATCTTTCAAGCCTGAATTTCTCCAAAATAAACCCGATCCTCCCATTGATGGGCAAATGAGCCAATGGTATAATTGTTTCAACAGGATGGAAAATGGAGATAGTGTCCTTGTTTCTGAAAAGGGCTTGTGTGGGGGTGTTAGGTCATTTGACTATGTTTTCTAAACTATACCTTCACTCTTTGAGGCACTTTTTTCCTCCCTTTGAACAACACTGCCATCTGTTGACCAGCCTGGGTACCAAACAAAATGGTGGGACAGGATATAACCCTCAGTGCTCCTAGATATATGAAGATAAAAGGTGGTATTAAAAATGTCCTACTAGACAGATACCGGTCTATAAGTGTGATGAAAATTAACCTAGATGCTTCGAAGAGTTAACACGTTGAGTACTTCACCTGTTAAGTGCCAAACAATATCAACTATTTAACATCCCTCTTTTGAAATTTGCGCCTTGTTTTCATTCTGTCCTCTGCACACCATTGTGACAAATCCCTGCTTTCCAGCAAATCTATCTAATCTTTGGGAATCTCCATTGTTCTTTTGGCCTTACAGTTTTACTCAGCACTGCCTGTGCAATTAGTCATCCAAGTGTCCATATAGTGTGATGGGTAGCATGTCTGCCTCATATGCAGAAAGTCCTGGGTTCGATTCCCAGTATGATTGATGGTTGTGGAAAACCCTTTATTTGGACAAATTTCCCTATACACTCAGCAGGTAATTGAGTACACTCTAAACTGTGTGAATAGGGTGGAGGCATCTTCCCAAGGGGGTGGTTATAAAAACTTGTCGGTATAAAGACCTGGTCTTGACCAGACTTGGAACTTGCAAGGATCGGTAGGTTGATATGCATCGCTGGCCATCAATTAGAGTCTTCGGAAAAATTGGAAGTTTGGAAAATCACTTTTTCCAAAACTTGGAAACAAATATTGGTCATGGCATTATAGGCATGGAAGTTGACTTAATTTTGCTGCATAATAATGCCCATCCTCATGTTACAAAGGCAGCGCAGTAAATGACCATGGAGCTGGGATAGAAAGTTCTTCTACATGTGGTGTATTCTCTAGATTCATTACCTTCTGATAATACTTGTTTCACTTCATAATGTATTGAATTTAGATGAATGAAGATTTCATCAAAATATGCTGGAAACTTTTGCATCAATTGTGTTGAGATTCACAATCCAGTTCAAAGTTGATATCATCATCATCATCATCATCATCATCATCATCATCATCATCATCATCATCAGTCTTTTAATGTCTATCATTGGATGTAGACCTTCCCCAGGATTTGCCACACTTCTCTATCATGGGCGTCACGGAGCCAGTACTTTCTGAACTTGTCTAGTTCATCTCTCCATCTAATATTCTGCCGGCCTCGGTTGCGCATGTGATCTCGGGGGATACATGTTATGAGTTGTGATGTCCATCGGTTGTTTGCCATTCTTGCAACATGGCCAGCCCACCGCCATTTGAGATTTTTAATGGATTCTATGATGTCCCTGACTCTTGTCTTTTCTCAGATGTACTGTGCTGTCTTGTGGTCTCTGCATGTGAGGCCCAGCATTATTCTTTCATGTGCACGTTGCATGGTTCTCAATTTGCAGATCTGTCTCTTGGTTAGGTTCAATGTTTCAGCTCCATAAGTGACTATTGGGAGAATGCATTGGTTTTACATTCTTCTTTGTAGGATTAATGGGATCTTCTTATTTTTGAAGGTTGAGCTTGCTCTGCCAAAGGTTTGCCATCCTAGAGTGATTCTTCACTTGATTTCTTCTTTTTTTGAGGGTCTCATGGAGATTTGTTGTCCTAGGTAGATGTAGTGATCTACTTCCTCCAGTTCTGTGTCCTCGATTTTGATCTTAATGTTTTTATCTCCGATGTGGTTGTTGCACATGATCTTATCTTGCTGGAGTTCATGTGTAGGCCGACTTTCTTGCTCTCTTCATTTCATTCATCTATCATTAGTTGGAGGTCGTGTAGGTTCTCTGCAAAAAGGGAGATGTCGTCTGCAAATCTGAGGTTGCTTAGATACTCGCCGTCTATTTTAATTCCTTTACTCTCCCAGTCTAGTCTTCTGAAGATCATCTCAAGGACTCAATGAAAACCAGCCATGTGAACAAGCTGGCTTTAGAAGAAGCTACTTGACCATGGACCATCTGCACCCGATAAATCAACTGAAAGAAAAAGCAGTGATTTGAAAAAAAAATTTTTTTGTGGGTGTAAATAACCCTGTAGAAGAACACTTCTGTAGCGTCAGATCCAGACATGAACATGATTATGGCCTGAAAAACAAGCAATATGGTTACAACCCAAGGATTTCTCCCACTTGCTTCGATGGGAGCCCCTCGTCCTAGTATATGACACCCACCTGAAAATTGCTGCTGGGGTACAATGGCTGAAACAAAGAGTTCTATCAAAATCCTGTTGAAAGTGAATGACAAACGAGAGAAATTACCATGAGTGAATTAGATGCAATGTTTTGGGAATTTGAAAAGTTCAAGCAGTCGATAATGGAGATCGACTCTAACATTGAAGAAAGTGTGTAAATTCAACAAAACTTTGAGGAAGAACTCTGATGACGCAGGCAGATGTATGTTGAAAAAAAAAAAAGATGAGAATGTCATTTGAATGACCCAAAGAAATTAATTCATAAAAATATTTATGTTATAAAAATTCATATAAATCTTACATCCTCTAGTAAATTAAATGTATTTGTCTTCTTTTCTGCAAGGCTACGTAATAAAATGTAGGTGCGGTGATATTTCAGTATGATTGGTAAAAACTTTGACTCCATATAAAAAATCATGCCCTAATTCTCCACGTGAATCACATAATGTTTCAATTATGATAAACTGTTGAATAGTGAACACATTTTCATTATTCTTTATTATATTACATAGAAATATTGTTGAAGTGCATTCATAAAAATTCAACCACGTATACTTTATAACAGAATTGCATTAAAATATGGTAAGAGTATGTACAAAAAATTAAACAACATATTTAGAAAGTTCTTGAACTAATTACTATATTTTATGTATATTTCTATGCTCAATCAGCACGGATTTGATTGGCTTAGGATTTTCAAGGAATGAATTAATTGTGCTATCTGGGAGCTTCCTGTATTTATATTATTATTAAAAAAAAATGACCTAGTTTTTATAATGTAGTTGCATCCAGACACTTGTAAGATCTTAGTAGCTATCTTGAATAGTATAAATAATATATAGTATGACGGTGATTAGTGTATCCTAGTTAAAAGTACGTCAAGTATTATGACATAAAATGATATCAAATATGATGTATTTCCAATGGTATTATTTTGTGTACCTGCATAATGTGAAATGTATTTAGAAATGGAAATATGATCCGACAGAATGATTATGAATTGAGTTATATTATAGAAACTCTTATTTGAAATGATCTCCTGTCATTACATGGTTAATGTATCACTTGGCCTAATAATAGAATAAACAATTAAAGCAAATGGTTCTGTTGCAGGAATTGAAAGAGCAATGCTCTGTTGAAGTGGCTACCCTATCGGTCATTGGTTTGATTCCTGCAGCAGCCCCATTTTCTTTAATTGTTCATTCTATTTATGTTGTCTCGGCCAAGTGATACATTAACCTTGTAATGACAAGAAATCATTACAAATAAGAGTTTCCTAAACAGGGCTAAAGGGCTCCAACTGTCATGCTACTTACTCATAGTTAAGGAGAGGGGGAGAAGTGAACAGATTCTTTTCCCAAGGGTGGTAGTGTGAAGAGATTGCAAACTCTCCCAGCCTATGTTAGAACTCGGTTTACCTATTCTATTCTCAGAGTTGTTTACTGTTAGACCACCCACACCTCCTGGGATTTACCTGGGATTTTTCTCCATCTGTTAACTCCAGAATTCATAGACAAACAGGCAGGTGTCTGCCAAATAATATAATGAAATAAGAATTCATGTTCCTTTATATAAGTGATAATAGGAAGTGATGAAACATTTTAGGCTTCAGGATAGGCTTTTTTACCAATTAATTCATCTGACTATATCTCTGTCTGTCTCTATATTTATCAAAGATATATGAATAAAGAAATAAAATATCATAATAATTTTCATCAGAATTTCTTAGTTGTTTCTATTATATGAGGTCTGTCCAGAAAGTATCCAACCATTTGACATTAATGAAAAAATAGCTTACTTTTACTTTGGGCAATGACACCTTAATTTCTATTAAATTATTCTACTTAAGTTTTCATATACTTATCTTACTATCCCTTTTCTACAAAGTCTTTTTTTGGGATTGCTATCAGTTGCTTTAGCAGCATTCTCTTTAATATCATCCTCGATCTGAAATCAATTTTGGAAAAGCCAGAAGTTGTGGGGGTGAAAAAAACCCAGTGAACCAAGGCACCAACATTCCCAGAACTTGTTTCAGGTCTGCAGAAATTTATTGTGATTTGAAGAAAAAAAATAGCAAAGGATAAAATAAAATATGAGTTGGATAGGAATAGGAATTAAAAATGCAAAAAAAGAGCAAATGAATGAAATCATGAATTTGAATTCAAACCAGACATTTGTGGTGATTCATTTTTTATGTCAACCACAAAATTTGCAAATTGACTTCATCAAACATTTGTTCAGTCCAATTCTGTTAAAATATATGTACACTTGTTATGTTATTATGAATATTTTTCTATGAATTAACCATGATGTTGGACAAATCAATCAACAATTTGATACAAAAAAAGTCTGTTCATATTTTCAAGAGAGTATTTTACATGTTGAAGTTTTGTTGAGGATTTGAGGGATAATAGCAAATTAATTTTTATTACTGTTTCATGAGTGACTATAAAGAATACATTTTATTTTACCTTCAATGTATGCTGAAACTCTTGTGAATTTTCTGTGGTTCTAGAAAGTGAAATATTTTTTCCACTTCTACCTTGTTGATACCATGTTATGCCAAAAATTCAACAGAAGAAATGAAGTATGACTTGCTTGGTCATTGTGAATGCAACAGTCACACAGTAAACAAGCTCATTCAATAGCATCTTACTGCTGACTGAGTGAACCCCTGGGAGAGTGTCTGTTTATGCATGCGTAGCAAGGTTCCCGATGATTGGTTGCTGAGTTATATCAAGTTCACACAACCAGATTTTGAATTATTCAAAATGGCTAGATTCTTTGCAGACAGACCTTACAGAT
>OY735218.1:38797772-38852772 GCA_963457665.1 Thysanoteuthis rhombus
TGACTTATCACCTTTATTTTGGTTGAGATCAACTAACTTCCACTGGTTCACAAGAATATTGTTAATATTAAAATGGTCCAGAGCCCCCCAGTTTAGCAAAATAAATGAGGATCTCAATGAGATTCATTTTTATACAAAGTGTTTTCTGCTTTGTTGGTGACAAAATATTAGTACTTGTCAAGAGATATGTTGCTTAACTACAATAATTTAATTGTGAGTGCCTTGTCATGGAGTAATGATGAGCAAGCTAGTCTTTCTATCTCTCTCAGTCTGTGTGTTTCGATTTATGTGTTTTTATCTTTCTCTGTCATCTATCTCTCCATCTTTATCTGTCTATCTCACTATGTCTCTATCTTTTATTCTTGTATCCCTGTATCTATTTGTCTACAGATATATTCCTGCCTCTTTATCTCTCTCTCTATGTATATTCCTGCCTCTTTATCTGTCTCTCTCTCTATGTATATTCCTGCCTCTTTATCTGTCTCTCTCTCTATGTATATTCCTGCCTCTTTATCTCTATCTCTATGTATATTCCTGTCTTTTCTATCTCTATGTATATTCCTGTCATTTTTCTCTCTCTCTCTCTATGTATTTTCCTGTTATTTTTATCTCTTTCTCTCCATGTATATTCTTGTCTTTTTATCTCTCTCTCTCTATGTATATTCGTCTTTTTTATCTCTCTCTCTCTATGTATATTCCTGTCTTTTCTATCTCTCTCTCTATGTATATTCCTGTCATCTTTTTTATCTTTCTCTCTCTCTATGTATATTCCGCTCTTTTCTCTCTCTCTCTCTCTGTATATTCCTGTCTTTTTTAAAAATCTCTCTCTCTCTCTCTCTCTCTCTATGTATATTCCTGTCATTTTTATCTCTCTCTCTCTATGTATATTCCTGTCTTTTTTATCTCTCTCTCTCTCTCTCTATGTATATTCCTGTCTTTTTTTATCTCTCTCTCTCTCTCTCTCTATGTATATTCCTGTCTTTTCTCTCTCTCTCTCTCTCTCTCTCTCTTTCTCTCTCTCTATGTATATTCCTATCTTTTTTATCTTTCTGTTGATGTGTATCTATCCTTCTTAATGCACAACCAATCCTGATGGGTGAGAGATACTTAAAATATAAGCATATAAACCTTGAGCATTTTTTCTGAGTACTTTTTAATATGAAAAGGCCTTGTTGGAGCATCATCGAGTGATAATCTCAAAAGACAAATGTATTAGTTATGTATGTGTTTATACATCTGTTTGTCCTCAGCTATGTATGTCATTCAGAAAATAACAGATTTGCCATCACAGTCGACAACTGGATTACCGTAGCGTCAAAATTTGAAATAAAAAAAAAATTTCAATCCATACATATAGTCAGAATAATTCTAAAATGGAATAAAAAAAACACATCTACAAATATCTAGCTCCTGGAGAATCTAGATATCATTAATAAACCTGTCAAAATGAGCTCCTCCCCCCCCCAAGGCCTAGAAAAGTTTGTTCTCCAAAAATCAAAACAGTTTTAAAAAAAAGGGATTTAGTGGAATATTAATGCCAATTTTCAAGTCAGTAGCCAAAATGGTAAAGCTAGGAGTGCTGGGACACATGAAAAAAACACGCTAATATAAAAAAAGGATAGAACCCCTCACCATCTTTGATGGCTACGGTGGTTCAATTTAGTTTTTCATATTAATTTTATTCACTTTGTATGTAAGAAAAAAAAATCTTGTCACTAATAAAAGTGAGTGTCTTTGGGATATGATATAAAAACTGGCCTTACTTGAAAAAAATTACATTTTCTCCCAGAATTTAGCTTTGAATATCCTTACAAATCAGACCTATCATATAGCACTTAGTTTTTCTTTCAAGTTTCTGATTTGCACTATGCAATCTAGTACCCTGACTTGAGATTGAACCTTTAAAGCATTTCTCAATGATCTGAGCTGCACGATTTCCTCTTCTGCTTAACTATTGTCTTCTTGTATAAACAAACTATTTTACAAACTGCCTGATGAGTAAGAATTATGTTATCACTCATACACAATCCTTTTCAGATGTCATGTGATTTTCAGATCTCTTCTGAAGGTGAATATAATACAACAAAGACCTTTTATTTTTTTATAAGGCTTTGTCCTTTTCTCTTCTGTGTTATTATTTCCTCCAGGGATTTGAAATGCTGCACTATTACTTTTATTGTAATCCATAACTTGACCATATCTGGAATCGTGAACCTTAACTGACAACATCAAGAGAGATTTCTTCAGTTTTTAAGTTGGTCTGGCTGGCTATGTATGTATCATATGTATAGGTGGGCCCAATAGAACTCGACGACTGAAAATTTGAATGTTCACTCTTACGTTCCAGAAAGAACTTGTTCCCCCCGCCCATTGTTTCAATGCTTTTTTAAATTTTATTTCTAATTCAGTAATCACAGCCCAAGAAAAAGCAAGAGAAGTAACATATTTGTTGATCACAACTTTTTCCAATTTTTCAATTGATCACTCCTAACAAGGAGATGCTACCTAAAGATGTTGGTCACGTGACAGTTTCAGAGTGACTAACCTGACCCATTTCTCTTTGGATATTTATTGAATTTAGTGAATCCACTACAATAGTAATTGGAGCTTTGAAACTAGCTTGGTAACTAGTGCTCCCCTCCAAAGAATCTTTCACTCTCTCTTGAGTGCATTTAAAGGGCTTCATTATATTTCTGACTGGCATAATAATGAGGCCCGTCTTGTGTAGAACAGGAGTCAGCAAACTTTTTAGACCATTGATCTCTTCATTGAATTTCTGTTCCATCATCGACCCTCAAATAGGTCTGCCAAAAGAAATTAATCAAACTTACCAACATTACATACTCAAATATGCCAAGCCTTCCAAAAATGTACCAAATCTAGAATATGTAATAATATATTGACCGATATGACACACCCTACTCTCTGGCATGGTTTTGGATATTGAAGCAGCAACTTCTGGTTGTCTCACTGCAGGGCTATCATATTGACAAGTATGTTTCAGTAAACTGATTATAAAATTAACGGATAACTCACCGTCTCACTCAATACCTGAACAACCTTAGTGTCAAAATTTGAAGTTGTGTAAAAAAAAAAAAAAAAAAAATTCCATCGAAGAATAAGTATGGTCAAAATAAATTCTACTTATGACATCACTGTGTCAAGTGTAATAGCAGTAGTTATATCATTGTAGACCAAGTTACTGCTAAAGGGGCTAAATTTTGATCCTGAAACAGCTAGATTAACATCACTAGAATAGAGCAGTAAGATTTTAAGTCAGTGTAGGCAAAACTCTCTGATTCAAAAATTTCTCAAATAAGTTTATTAAGTTTTAAAGATTAAATTTCAATGCAATTAGCTATGTAAGTCTCTGAATCTTATTTCTCATTGATTATTTCACTCATGAAAGATTAATTCTGTTGCACAACATGGTAAAACTCAGGAAACAGAAGCGTAACCTAAGGTAATTAAGAACAAAGCATGGAGAATTTAGCATAATAATGATGTTATCATTTTTTCCTAACTTGATAGTGAATTTTATTCCACACGTCATGAAAATAAATCCCTGAACAAAGCATTTTTTCTTGCATGCAAATATTTACTTTTGTCTCTAATAAAGTGCTTTGACAACGACTAAATTCTGCTTCTATAAATATCAATGTAACTAACTTGGTTTTAATCACATGCTTGTTTTAATAACTAAGAATCTGAATTATTTGCTCTCCTGGGGAATTATTCCTAATTTGGCATTAGTCTACGAATGACACTCAAAAACTTGTGTCTACACTTCTTGGAGGAAATGCAAGTGTGACTGTGTATCTCCCCCTCCCAATCCCTGATGAGAGCAGAAAAAAATTTGAGCCAAAAAATTTTTTTCTTACAATCTTCATGAGGGAGGTAACTGAATACTACAAAACTTGCACAAATGATGTAAAGTAAGTGTCCAATTTAGCATTATAATTACTTTGTGAGTAGAACCCTTACCCCTAAAACCTTGAAAAATCAACTTTTTCAAAACTGTATGTAATTAATAAACAGTTGATTGACGCACCAATTAGTGTTTAAATAGCGTTATGAATCAAAAACTGTAGGTGGCATTAAAAATGAGGAGAATGAGAAAAAATTTTTTTAAAAATACATAGAATGACAATAGAGAACCCAAGGCACATGTACAATTGTGCTAATAAAAATGTCCATTTACTCAAGATAAGAAATCAAATTGAGAAAAGTTCCGGCTTTTCCTTTCTCACGCAATGGAAGGGGACAGCTTGAAAAGTTGATTCATGGGATTCTTTTCATGGTTGGCCAAGTAAATACTTGTCATAAAACTTGTCTAAAATAGAATCAAACTATTTATCATTAATTCATTTATTCCTTATTGCTTGCAGCCAGGCCAGTTGAATGGTACAGGGGTTGGGGAGGAGATTCCTTTGACTTATTGAGCGTAATGTAAAGATAGGTTTTCTTTTTATTGGGATTAACAGAGTCGCCACTGGAGGCTCTTTACCTGATCCTAAGCTGGTACCTCGTATTGACCAGGCTTGATGTTGCTTAACTTTGGTGATCGTATGTGAGCCAGTGTGTCCAACACAATTTAATGGTAACAATTGTTTATTAACTTCAAGTATATAACTAAGATTCTTTGTGGTCTAACTTTGATATTTAATGGTGAGACAGTTAGGGAGCAATTTCTTGCTGGATTGTGTACTTACGGTCAAAAGAATAAAATGTGGTAAATACAGTTAGTTGCCCCAAATGATTGATTTTAGATATGGATACAGGTCAGCAGTGACCTCTGGTGGTTGTTTTTCAAAACGGCCACCCAAGACTTATATTTTTTAACTATACATCCTAGAATCAACATCTTGGTTTTTAAATGTATAGATTTAGAGTCAGCAATGTCACTTGATAATGGGAAAATAGATTTGATACTTAATGAAATTTTATAAAGCAAAAAAAGAAACAAAATAATAAGCAAAAATTGAAACAACAAAATAAAGAAATGAGACATAATTAAATAATTAGTCATAACTATCAACACTAACATATATTGTAGTTCATAGTGCCAGAAATGATGTTAACTAATTGCTGTATGAAATGAGGCTTAACATTTATGTATATATCAAAATTCAAAAGGCAATTAACATATGCTTTAGTACCTACATGTAGTTAGTCTTAGAAACAGTTGCCTTCTTGGTAGCAAAGAGTTTTGTACTTGAGACTGGCCTTGTAACATGTGCACAAACCTTTGATTGCTTTTTTTTGCATATCAGCTTATAGTATATGTCTTGAATTTGTCCGTTTGTTGTCCACTTGAGTTTCAATGAGCCTGGCTTTTCCGTACAGCCCCAGCCTGCAGGACTAGGAAGTCTGGGCTTCTCTTGCAGCACTTTTCCTCATACATATCCTCCTTTGTGAACTGTTCTAAGCTCATGTTGTTGATAGGCTGCTTGTGTTGGTGAAGTATTTTCCAAAGCTCTAGATTTTCTTAGGAAGAGATGCAGGCTTGTCTCGTTCATCTTGGACAATTCATATAACCTGTTCTACGTAAGATCAACATATTTCTCCAGCAAATCAAATATGCTATCAAGAATACTTGAAGGGGAATCTGCCAGTTGCAAGAATGCATCAGTGACATTGGTAAATACAGTTCCATGTGTCCCTTACTCTGCATTTGCCTATGCCTGCAAAGAAGGAGGTCGTGCCACTCCCAGTAAATCGGCCCAGTTCAGCAGTGATTTCATGCAATGTTATGTACCTATGATACTTCTCTGTACCAATTGATCTCCATGTCTCATTTGCAGGAATATTATACAGGTTTGACATAATTAGTGCCACCATATTTGTATCTGATGTTCTTACAATAGCATTTTTATGTCATTTATGTACAACAACCGAGAAATGTAGTACTATCCTTGAGTGTACTTTCTCATGTGAGCAAGGTTCAATGGGACTTGTCATCCCTCAATGAAAGTTCTTGATCATCATAAATGCTGTAAACCTCTGTACCTTTGAAATCAGTGCTCGTAATCACTTTTGCCTGCATGTGAAAGAGCTCTGTTTTGTTCTCACTGGTACGAAGGAAGCTTTGCCTGTCAGTTGGCACAGTTTGATGGAAGATCAATTTAAAACTTCTCTGTATTCTTGCAAGTTATGTCCATTTGTAGAGTTTTGTCAATTAAATTCTATGGTACTGAGCATCAATGGCCATCAAATTTCCCACACCTATTTTTGCCATCAACTGAACACCAGTTCTATAGCACCCTTCAATGTCAAAGGAAGCAACTATATGAAGGCCATCTCATCCAGAAGGATTTTTTCAGGAGATGCACCGATTTGTTTCTTGATGCTCAGAACAGGATCTTGTTTTTGCAGGGCTTTACTCTGCTGATTCCACTGTTTTTCTCTAGTGTGCTCTTTGGAACATTTCATTACTTACTCCATTTTTGCACAACTTATGCCATGCAGCATTATTTTTTCTGAAATGTGTCTAAGTTTGTGCATATACTCGAGTGTTGTATATTCACATCATTTCAGAATTTCACAAGATCTTCAACATATTTGACATACTTTTTTCAGATTTTGTAGGAAATTACAATGGCTCTGAGGTTTCTTTCTGGTAAAGTATTCATAGTTTCCAGTTTGATGGATAATTTGTCCTCTCGGATGAGCTTGGCACCTCAATATCTACAATATTGTATTTCTGCATCTTTACAAAAAAACAACACATCTGCAAGAGTCAACTTCTGGATTCAGACTTATCTGACTCTTGGAGCTCACCTGGGGCTTGTTTATTATCTGTCACCTGAGGTCACTGACCTTCTTAAATGAATGTTGATATTGTAAATTAATCATTGTCTCGACACTACTATGGAAACATCCCTAACAATGTAACCTTACTTCCCTTTTCTGTCATTCATACAAGTCAAGATGGTTATATGTATGTATGTATGTATGTATGTATGTATGTATGTGCGTGTTAGTTCACTAACAGGTCAGAATACTTATAGGTTTTATAGAAACATTTCAATTTTTGGTCAGTATTGCCTTATGAGGTTGATAAAGAGATTTGCTCATCATACTTTTGTAATCAAGAGCTATGTTCATGTTTATCCCACTATTAAAAATAGTGCAAGCTAACTGCTGGTAAGCAGGTGGTTTTATGAAGCCAAGTATTTAGACAATATCTATGGTCAATAAAATTTATTTTTAATACCCTCAAGCAAGGTTAAGCTAAAAAAGGCCCTTTGTCTGTCAGACTATGCATACTAATGCAATGACCTCAAATCTGTACATTTAGAAACCAAGGTGTTGATTATATGATGTATAATTTAAAAGATATGGACATTTATATGAATTGAGCTGCCATTTTGAAAAACTTTTGATAACAACCGCCAGTTGTTCTGTATCTATATCTATAAATAATCAGGAGGGAAAACTACATTTATGTAGCAAGTTTCATGCTTTCAACTCGAGGTGCACAATCTTCTGCTTATTCACCCCATTGTAATGCATTGCTTTATTTTAAAGCATTAATTTGATAAAAAGGATGGAAAATTCAAACTACTGGGCTTGTTACGGTTATAATTATTTTAGCTCAAGTTTTTCCACAAGTATAGGGCACCTAGCAAACTCACTACTCAGTAGTAATGATCTGCGAGACCAGCTTGGTAGTCATTACTCCACAACAAGGTGCTCTTGTTAGGATTGTAGGCATTGAAGTAGAAATGCATCTTAATGAATATAAATACAATATCTGTACAGTAATATCTATTATCTTATATACTATTTTTCTGGATTGAATGTATGACTGTTATGCTTTAGAGTGAGAGTGCTGCCCTCATGCCCTGCCCTAATAACAGGACTCACCTTAACCTACACCTGACTTGGCAAAATGTGAACGGAATGGTCATGAATGTTACAGCCCCAGTTCTTCACTTCTTTGATTCTTTCTCTTCTACTCCATCCTCCCTTGCAATGTACGGATCAAGGGCAAAAATTGTAGAGGGTGCTTATGCTTGAATGGAAGCATAAAGGACTCAACCTTCACTGTAACTGTCGTTCATTTATTCCTCCTCTCTCACAAGTCTGAAGCCTAAAAATCAAGTTATAGAAGTGGTAAACCACAGGAATAAGAAGTAATCAATTTATCTATATAATGAACAGTGGCCTTTTCTGCTTGCTCCTCTGTTCATAACAATGGACTCTTCCACTAAAAGGTAAAAACAGACAGACCTGAGTGATGCAATATTTTGATAAAAAACCCTGTATAAGATATGATGAATGGACAAGGTGATCTATTTACTTGCTCATTGTTAATGTCAGCGTCACACATTACACAACCTCACTCAATGGCATCTCACAGCCGACTGAGTAACTCAATGCTGTTCATACTTGTGCAGTAAAGTCCCCTCTGACCGGTTGCCAAGTTACATCAAGCCTATGCAACCTGATTCTTAAAATATTTAAAATGGCTGGATACTTTTTGGACTGATCTTGCACATTTAATAGATAATAAATTGCTCCATTGCAGAGATATACAGCTATCCCTCCCTATTCACGGGGTTAGGGGTGCCAGGAGGCAATGAATACGAAAGTTCGTGAATAATTATTGACCCTTCCCCCCCAGCCATTCTGATCCCCTAAACCCATAAATCTTTTATCATAAACAATAAACAAATACTTCACCATTCCAAAATTGTGAATTTACAAATAAATGAACAGATACATCCAGTAAAAATTTAAAATTCTAGAACTTGACTCCATCTATTGGGGTGACAGATCTGTAATTTATGAAATAAACAATATTTTTTTCAAAAACGTAAAAACAACCTTAATCTGTTTAGAAATCTCCTGTGAGTACACTAAAGTATTTTTTCTTTTTCTCATGACTAACTTCATGCTTTCTTTCATGCAATTGTAAAATTCCCTCATATCCAGCTAGTTACTATAGAAGTAACTTCAATCGAATCTTCCAGTTATCTCCCTTTAACCTAAGTAACAGCAAGCTTCTAAGACAGATTAAACGAATGGATATATTTTAGAGAATTCAGACAGACTTAATTAATATTTCGGGTGCCTACCCTAGTGCAAGGATTAGTTAACTCATATATTACTAGTGTAGTGAGTTCAATCCACACTATATGCACTACATTTCTATCTGATTGAATTTTTGAAAATAGTTTTGTATCCATTAATTTCTTGGACTTGGAGATTCAACCGATAACCCAATCTAGGTCAGAGAACCAGATCTAGTTCTAGTAAACAAGAGAAAAAACAAAAAAAAAAACGTGTCAGATTGTGGATTTAGCTGTTCTGTGCAGACCTCAGTGTGTTGCTAAAAAATAATGAAATATCAAGGGAATTGTGGAGCCCTGAGAACAGTTCCAAAGAGCCTAGTAATGGGGTTGAAGGATTTGGAAAGAACCAATACTATCCAAATGACAAAAGTAATGAAATCAGCTGGAAAACCGAGGGAAGTCTTGGAGTATTGAAGATACTTGCTGTCACTTGATCTCCAGTGGAAGCCACCAGTCTCTACTGGTATGAAAATTCTAATGAAGGCTCTACATCCCAGGGACAACATCAACAGATTATTTGTAAAAAGAGTGGAAAGAGGGAACTGTACACTGACAATTCAAATGACTGAAATGAGACTTACAAAAAGTCCTCCTTGAAAATCGAGACCCACTTTAACTACATTGTATTGTAAGATGAGGTTTGGTTATGCCTGTAATTCTACCTGGTGTTTTTTCTCTATTAGTTGTTACTTGATTTACTCCTTTTAATCACGTTCTGTTGTGCCATGGAAGCGTTTGGATTTTCACCTTCAAACAACGAACTTCTAACTTCTTTGATCGCAACTCAGTTTGATTTTATGTAATAGCCTCATGACCTACTGACATATAATGAACAATCCATTTTATATTAGGGTCAGGGCATAAATTTGATACAACTAAAAAAAATGACCTCTCTACACCGTTGAAGTTGAAATACAACCAACTGAGTTGCTTTTCCAAAGGCACACTTGTTGGGTTTGTGAATTGTGTTTTGCCTACCCTCCTTTCCCTACTGTTACTCTTATGATTTAATAAGCTTAACAAATTATTCACTGATGGCAAAGATAATAAAATAATTAGATATTTTTAAATTAAATTGGGATGAAAGTAAAAAAAATAGTCAAAACTAATGAAAAAAAATTAGGCTATTATTATTATTATAATAGTTTTCATTATTATTATTATTATTATTATTATTATTATTATTATCATTATCATTATTATTATAATTATAATAATAATAATAATAATAATATGATGATGATGTGACAGCAAATAGTGAAAACGTTTCAGAGCAACAAACAGCAAAAAAGTTGCTAACAAAGGAGCAGCACAGCAAATAAGGAAAGAAAAATGGGAACAGAAAAAACTATATTGAGAATTCAGAAGACATACAAAATGTTGCTGACGAGATATCATGGACATAACTATGCAAAGGAAACCTGAAGAGAGAAACAGGATCGCTCATCATGGTAGCCCCAAAACAAATGCATCAGGACAAATTATATCAAGGTGAAAAAGACAGAACCCAAACAAACAGCAGATGCTGCCTACGTGGACAAAAAGATGAAACCATAAACCACAAACCACATAACCAGTGAATGTGGTCTACTAGCCCAGATACAGTATAAAAACAGACATGACAGGGCAGCAACAGTGATACACTGGGAACTGAGCAAATAAATGGGATTCAACAGTTTGGACAAATGGAAAATGGAAGCCACACATTACTCTTGGACTTGGATATCTAAACTGACCACCCCATTCAAGCAAGAAAACCAGATCTGGTAGTTGTGGAGAAGGGAAGGAGAACCTGCCAAATAATAGATGTGGCTATGCCTGAGGATCACTGCGTAAATACGAAAGAGAGTGAAAATCTGGGGAAAAACCAGGACCTGACAAAGGTTCTGAAGAAGGTAGGCAACATGAAAGTCAAGGTAGTATCTATCAGTAATGGTATGTGCACTTGGAACCGTACCAAAGACACTGAAAATATGATAGGAGGAACTGGAGATAAGAGGATAGACTGAGACTATACGAACCAATGCACTACTGGAGACTGCACAAATATTGAGGCGAGTACTGGGAATACGAGACCTACCCCCCCCCCCCCCAGCTGGTAGCAGTGACCGAACAGCCAAGAAAAAGGCATGGTGAAGACAGTACAAATCACAGTACTGCTGTGATGGGTGAGGACAAGAGAGCTGGAGACCTGAGGAGATTTACTGTCACTCAGCCTCCAGTGATAGCCAGCAGGTAACTGGTGTGAAACTGTAATCCATTGCACTACGATAGATTGTGAGAGTGTGAAGAGGAGGGCTGGAAACTTGCTGTCACTCAGTCTCCAGTGGTGATCACCAGGCAACTGGTGTGAAAATGCTGCTCCTACTGATGATGATGATGATGATGGCAGTAGTGGTAATGGTTGTAGTTATTATCATTATCAACTACAATGACATTTCATATTTCAAATTCTAATTATTTCGTTGTCACCAGTATTTTCATCATTTACTGTACAATAATTTGTTTTGTCATTCATTTTTTGTGAGCCTGCAACGAAGAAGGCAGCAAGACTTCACGACAATGCATCCGTACTTGGAAAATCCTGGTCCAAGGGAGACAACTCAAATTATTATTTTTTTCTTGCCCGAGCACGTCGGTACAAGGGAGACAACCACTCTTACAAGCTGCAATATAAAAAAAAAAAATAATAAAAATAAATTAAAAAAATAATGATAATAACAACAACAACAACAACAACTTTTCTTGGAAATTTTAATATTTATACACTCTCGTCTCCTCCCAGTTTATGAATCCTTTCACTGTTTTTTTTTTATATTACTTCATTCTAACTTGACGAAGACAGTTGTTTGAAAGATTTTAAAAGGCCCAGCTATTAGAAAGAGTTGAAATTAAAAGATGTAATCAGTTAGAAATGTTTTTAAATGTAATTTATAAGAGAGGGATTCACCCCTCTGAACAATGAAACATTCAATGTCCCTAACTAGAAAATCATTGAAACCGGGCAGAAGTTTGTCTCTAGTTAATAAGATCCACCCATTTCTTGTATTAGATCATTTCATCTCTGGAATTACAATTTTGAAATCAGACATCCAGTCCACCGGGAGATTGTAACCAAGGCAAAGATCCATCACGATTATCACTGGAAGATGCCCGCTGTGGTTAATACTTTCAATACCACTTGATGATTGTCTTTTGCCAAAGAAATTTTTTAAAATTTACTAATTTAATTCACCTGAAATGATAAAAATCAGGGGTGTTTATTAGGTTTTACAATGTTTATTATAAGATAAAAATTATTCTTAAAGAATTACTAAAATGTAATAAAAACAGAATTCATTACAAAAAAAATATATATGAGAAATAACCATGGTTGCATAATTATCCTTTAATGAAGATTTTCAAATATTTTTTGTGACCTGACTCCCGGAGCAGTCTGGATCTTTGCTCAAGTTGCTTTAATCTGGTACGGAACATGCAGTCCCATTGTATATTGTCTCTGATGCATATGTTCACTCTATGGCTTAGTTTAAGGCAATATAAATATATCTACAGCAACACGCTAGTCTCAGTTTGTGCCTTGTTGCACTGAGCAGAGAATGTCTTTATATTGTTCTAATGTCTGTTGCATTACCCAAGGTAGCTGTGAACGTGTTAAGAAACAGTTAACAGGTTATGGGTCAATTTTTTATATATCTTTTTTTATATGACTGTTTCATAATCAATTATTGTAATCTTTCAACTATTATTCATTTAATATATTCAAATAATATTACTACTAGAGTGCGAGTTAGTTTTAAGACTCAAATAGATTCTAGAATCACTTCTTATTGGGTGAGAATTAGTAAAAAAAAAAAACCTCAAAAAACCCCTATAACACGTACCATAAATTGTGCTGTATAAGTTGATTGCTTCGAAATTTGATAGTTTTTACCACGAAAAACTACCAAAAATTGAGATGAAATGGCAACAGGGATTGGTGATATCATTGACTCTGTAAGAAAACTCAAGTGGCAATGGGCTGGTCATGTTGCGCAAATGTCAGACAACTGCTGGACATCATGACTCATGGTACAGATACCCAGAAATCACATTCAACGTTGTGACTGATAAAAAAGAAAAGATGAGACAAACTAGTCAAAAAAGAATTATCATAGTTGATGATGTTTCATCTCATAAAAATTTGAGATGATATTACTAAAAATATGCATTTACTTATGAATATATTAGTGAGAAACGCCATACCATTTCTCTGTCTATCTGTCATGGTATGGAAACCACTTCAACATGGCTGCAGCTCAACCAAATTTGGTATGCATACTCAATGGATCTAAGGGACTAAGGGAAGATTTTCAAGTTAAAAGGACTTAGAGAGGGATTCCATTTACAATTTTACTAATACTAAACTAAACCCTTACTTTCCATTCAATATACATATATACAGATACATATCTTATTTTATGTTTGGATATAATTCTTCAAGAAGACAAAAGTGGAGGCATACTTTTCTCTCCTGAAGGTGTCAGAAGAGAAAGTTTATACACCTTCAAGCGGCCAAAAGGAAGGAACTTTTTCTCTTTTTTATGATATTAAAAGTGGAAGCCTCAGTTCTTTTTTATTCTCCCTTCATGCTTTACATCACATGGAGAGATAACAAAATGACAACAGGGATCAGAGTTATTGAAACTGTAAGAAAACCCAAGTGGCAATGGGTTCGGAGATCATATGCGAAGTTGTGGCCAATTAAAAAGAAATAAGTGTGACATACAAGTTTAGAAAGTACTGGTTCTAAAACCCCAAGATAGAGAGGTCTGGCAAATCTTGGGGATGGGCTATTTCCAATAATAGCCTGTTGAGAGGCTGATCATGAATGAGGTCAGTACTTCAGCTAGTGCTGAATATGAGGTCAGTTGGGAAAATGACCCGTTTTTGTAAACCGGATGTAGCTTGATATGTTGCCTGTTTACGCAACATACTCATGTCAATAGGGGGATATTTTTTTCCTCAAAAATTGACTGCTGGGTAGTAACGATAGAGGAAAATGCGTCAAAAAAGGAAGTGTTCATAGAATTTCCTGTTGATAATTGGACTGAGTCTTGAGGTTTGGGGGGGATTATAAAATCCTGACATTTCAAAAGTAATCCTCGCAAAGCCTTTTTTTATTTTCATGGGTTTATTTATTTTTCTAGAATTGAAGGGACCTGACAATCTTGTTCATGCATCTCCTTGTAACCCTCTTCCCTAATTGAGACAAAAGGAACAGTTGTCTAATATAGGGATATGTACCTACTTATTGCTTGAGTCCTCTCACCAAAATGACTCTCATTTATCTTCTCTTTTAATGCTGGGAATTCTAGGGTTTTTTTAGATTACAATAACCGGCTGATAATATTAAAAAAATATTCATGGATATGTTCGAATTTCTTTGGAATGATTATCTTTCTATTTTTTATTTATTTTTTTTTATTCTAGAAAAATAACACCTGAATTTGTTTCATTGGAATACTCCGTTGTTTCAAATGGTGGGAAGGAGATTTTTCATTTATTGGCAAAATTATTACCTTTAAGTGAAAGAGTCCCTTGTTACGGATAGCGAAACAGAAAAATACACACACTTCGTTGATTAAGTTTGTTATGTTATTAAATTCATTATTTGTTAACAGCTTTTTAAGGATTTTGATAATAATAATTAAAAACAAATCTGGCTGTGGAAGGGTCAAATTTCTTTTCCAATAGAAGATGATTACTGCTACTTTTTTATCGTTTCTACATTATAAGTTACTAATGTATGTATGCATATGCGTTTATACTCCAAGATGTCGCAAACTGCGCATCACAGAACAAAGGCATGTGTAAAATCTGCAGGTTTAGTCATCTACACATCTCAAGGTTGAATTTTGCAAAAAGAAAATAGTCAATTTTTATGGCATCTCCATTCATGGTGTCAGAAAACAAGTCTGTCCGAAAAAATTTCCTTAGTGCTTTTCTTTCATTCGCTATTTGTCTGAAAAACTATTGAAGTTAGATCTATAAAATCAAATTATATTTATATATTTTGAATTTGCATCATCCTGGATGTTTTTTTACTCCATTTATTTGAAGCTACTTACATGCGAGATGGGTTCAATGCTATTTTGAAAATTTCTTTTGAGGCAGTAATTCTCAGGTTCAAAGTCATGGTGGTACAATAGCCAAGTGATTAAAGCCTCAGCAGATAGAATTGGTCGACTGAGTTCAAACTCCAACTGGAAAAGTTATCTTTTTCCTTCCAATTTTACATCTTTTCAAACTATTTGACCTTTGAACCTTATGGAAATAATTTCTTTAAGGTTTTAGAGCAGGGGTTCTATTTACAATGTGGTTATAATGCTAAACTGGACCCTCATCTTTGGTATATTCAAAATCAGCTGCTCTGAATTTGCCTACAGCTTACATTTTACAAAAAGCAAGTTTGTGGATTTCTATGGGATCTGCGTTCGCTCTCAGAAAAGTCTGTTGAAAAAATTTTTCCTTTGTGTTTTGTTTCTATCTAAAAAAAAAAACTATTTGAGTTAGATCTATGAAATCAAAATATATGTATGTTTTGAATCAGCTCATCTGGGGAGTTTTTCCTTCATTATTCATTTGAATGTACTCACTTGTGAGGGTGTTCAATGCTTTGAAAAATTGAGCGGTAGAGAAGTAATTTGTCGTTTAAAAGTCATGATGGTGCAATAGCTGAGTGGTTGAGTTCTTGGAAAATAGGCATATCCAAAATCAGCAGATCACAGTTCGCCTGCAGCATACATTTCAAGGTTGAATTCTATAGAAACATATTCAGTGTTTTGAAGATTGGTATAATATAATCATTCTGCTGCAACTGGAGGGGATGCTAGTGATCCTTCAGTAAGAAAACGAACCTGTGCTGATGAGAAAGCCCTTCAGGAAAGAGGGTGACAAGATCATTATAAAGGTCAATTTTGAAGATATGGGTGCAGTTCCTACAGTTCCTCAAAAACAGATGCTGCTAGATGAGGTATGACTTAATCCAATACAGATTGTAATAAGAGATTTAACTTTGTTGGGGTAAAATAGCAGAATCATAGTATGCTTTTCTTCTAGTTCACCTAAGCTTTTGAACTGATATTGTAAGTTGCAAGATAGTGGTCACCAGGAGATACGTTGTTAAATTCTGAGCTTCAGATGTCAAAATTAGTGAGGGACTCTTGTGAAACCTGGTTTGATGTTTATCATGAATCCCCAAGAAAATTTTCAATGGATGATAGAGTAGAGTTTTCTAATGAGATGTTCAGAGAGATGAATAAAAAACTGAGCATTGAATCCACTATAGTCACTTCTGAGTCACCATTTAGTAATAGTATTGTGGAGTGTCACAATCTCATGTTAGCAGAAGTAATGAAGTATACTCCTGAAGTTGTTCTGGCTTGGGCAGTACATGCCAAAAATACACTTCAAAAGGGGCTTTTGGTCCCGGTCAGTTAGATTTTGCTGATAACACAAACACTACTTTAGTCTTGACAGACCATCCTCAAGCACTGAATTCCATTACCTCATCTGATATGATTAGAATTAATATGGACGTTATGCAGGGTGCAAGAAAAAAATCAAATAGATGCTGAGTCTAGTGCTTTCATTTGGAGCACATTGAGATATAAAGGCAGAATCTATATTGCATGAGAACAAGGTGTGCTATTGGTACAAGAGTATTAAAAGCAGGAAGGGAACCTGCAGTTGTTCTCGGTCAAGAAAGACAGTTTGTTCTCCTCATGGTGGTACATCCTGTAGTCCATCCTTATCATTTTATGAAAATGAAACGGAACTAAGATAACAGAATTTATAGTGATGTGATGGTTGTAACTAAAGCTCCTGAAGAAGATATTAGAAATTACTCTGACCACCCTGATAAACTCTAACAATGAAGTACTGATAGAAATGGGAGGTGTAGTTGGTGCTGATGACAGTGCACTTTTCTTGTGGCATGATAATAATTGAGACTTGAGAGGAATATTGGTGTTGCTTGTACACAATTTTGTGTTCAGTAGCAATCAACATTTTCAAAGTGGAGTTATTGGTGGACTCAGAAAAAGGTTCCTTGTTAACACATAACAATAGAACTTTCAAATGTGTGGGTATAGATATCACTCCAAGCTCAGGGGGTATTTCAGTGGAACAAGATGACTGTATTGATAGGGTTATACCATGTATTTCTTGACCCAGAAGTAATGTGAGAAAAGAACCACTTACTGTGGAGGAAAGTGCAGATCTAAAGAGACTTAGTTGGCAAATGTTTTGGGTTACTTTATAGACTAGACCTGATCTGTGTTATGAGACATATGTGATGATTAACACTTGGAAAACAACCAAGAATCAAAAAGGTGCTGGAGGCACTCTAAAAGCAACCTAATTGATCTGATCAGTGTTGGATTGAGAGTAAGCATCAGGTAGCGCATCAACTGCAGGACTAATGGAAGTACTCCATCCATCATTCTTGTGGAAGAAAATAGACAAGCAGTTTCAGAAGAGACCAGGAATGTTAGTTGTCTCCCTTACATCAGAATAACTCATTTACCTTGCCCACAACAATTATGTATATCATGTGAGAACAACAGGTTGGCACACTTTTGGAATAATGTGTATGTATCAATTAGTTAATACAATAGTATTGACCCAGGTTGTTGGCATAAAAAAGAACACTAATAAGATGAAGAAAAACTAGTAGTTGAATAATAGTAATTATGGGAAGTGTATTGATCCAGAGCGTTATAATAAAAATTACCAGTACTAAGATGCAGTAAAACTAGTAATAAAATAGTCATGATAATGTATTGACCCAGGTTTTTATAAAAAGAAACAATAATAAGATGGAGTAAAACTAGTAAGAGAATAATAAGGTAAGTTGGTAGTTTCTTTTTTTTTTCTTTTTATTTCTATACATCCTTCTATTTCTATGGTTTTTTTTTCCCTTTCTTCATGAAATCCATTTTAGTTCATACTTGTGACCCGCAATTAAAAGGGAAGTTCATATTGATTAGCTGCTTGCTTAGTTAGATGAAATACAATCAATAGAAAACACTAGCTAACTTGTTTTCCATACCTGCAAATATACCTGCAAAAATTATTGGAATTTACTAAGCATTGCTTAGATCATCCTTCCTAAGTATATCGATGTATATACAGAGGAGTAGCAAGAGGAGTCAGTTACTCCCGGGTGCAGGTGTGGAAGGAGTGTAAAATTTCCTCTGGCCAAAAATGTCTGTTGATGAATAACTATACATCCCTTGTAGGTTATAGTGCAACTGCCCCTGGATGTTGTCTTTGCCCCTGGATGCTAAATACCCTTCTTATGCCTCTGCATACATACATACATACATACATACATACATACAGGTTGTACTGGTTGGGTGAGAATTAACTTCCTATTATAAATTATGGCCCGTATGAAGCCCTGACCTTACGTCCTGTGTGCTTGGGCAAAGGTTGAGATGTATGGCACCAAACCACAAACTCTGGATGAACTGCAGGAGTGCATTTGACATAGTATGACCAACATACCATCAGACTTTTTGCAAAGGTCTATTGAGGCCATACTGAAATTGGTAGACTACGCCAGTGCCTATGTTGAATTTCAAGACCAATTCTACCATTATGTGGACCATATCAGAGCTGGTTTGACTACAATCGACCAAATGAAGTTGTTACTGATTTCCAATAGGATGTTTCTTTTCATTGACTCTCTCTCTCTCTCTCTCTCTCTCTCTCTCTCTCTCTCTCTCTCTCTCTCTCTGTCTCATATATATATATAATCATCATCAGTCTTTCAACGTCCGTCGTTGGACACAGACCTTCCCCAGGATTTGCCACTATTCTCTATCATGGGCATCACGGAGCCAGTACTTTATGAATGTCTAGCTCGTCTCTCCATTTAATATTCTGCCTGCCTTGGTTGCATATGTGATCTCGGGGGATCCATGTCGTGAGTTGCGATGTCCATTGGTTGTCTGCCATTCTTGCAACATGGCCAGCCCACTGCCATTTGAGTTTTTTTAATGGATTCTATAATGTCTCTGACTCTTGTCTTTTTCCGGATGTACTGTAGTGTCTCGTAGTCTTCCCATGTGAGGCCCAGCATAATTCTTTCTTGTGCACGTTGCATGGTTCTCAATTTGTGGATCTGTGTCTTGGTTAGGTAGGTTGTTATGTATGAAATTTTGTTTTTTAAGTAGTAAGATAACGGATGATATAAAATAGGTCTTCTAAAAGTAGGGATTGGGAACCCTTTGGGGGTCATGTGAAGATTATTGGAGGTCACAGGAATTTTTGTAAATCTTTTTTTAAGAATAATTATGCAATTACTGTTTTTCTTTTTATCTCTAAACAAAAATGTTCTGGTATTTATAGTAAAATTGAGCCATTTTTCACTTTACTGTAAAATGAATCAAGAAATTAATAAATGCAGTCCAATTCCAGTCGAAGGAGTTGACTTTGTTTCCCCCCTTAATAACAACAAGAACGATCTTCTCCTAATTTCAGGCAGTGATCTCTTGACTGTTTGTCTATTATATCACAACCAAGCTATTAGATTACGATTATACCTATTGCTCTAAAAACAGTAAGTGAGGTGTTACGAAAAACTTTAACCTATGAAAAAAAGTTTCAGAAGCCCTGAAAACAGCAACAAAAAAAAAGTAAATATTCAATCAAAATATTTGAAGCAATAACTTTCTTCTGGTGGTTCTCTGATGATATAATGATCTTATATATTTTTTTCAGAATGTTAGAACCTGAATACTCGGAAATTTCCAGTGATTCCAGTTATGAGAAGGTGAATCCAGAAATAGTCCAGAAAGTAAAGGTGGTCACTGTTGGCGACATATCAGTTGGAAAGTCATCACTTGCAATGCGATTCACGAAAGGAATATTTGAGGATCAGTACAAACCTACAGTTGGAGGTAAGTCAGAGGTAAGAAATATTCTCAAGTTTGAACTTCGATGGGAGAACATTTCCTCCACCTAACTATGTTATATGAATTAGCATCTATCAGTTTGCATTTACGTACTCTTAGCTTTGGAGGTGCAGGTGGCCTACTGTGTGGGTAACTATTGAGGTCCACGTGGGGGTCAAATGGGGCATTTGATCAGAACTTTTTACTTAGGGTTTGGGATTTCGAAAGTTGGAACCTCATAGCCATTAAAGGATAATGGTGCTGTACAATAATTTCATGTAACCTCAACTTGATCTATTTGTATAAAAAGTTGGTATTATTCTTTGTTGGTAATAGGGTTGCTGATAAGATAGGATATATCTTTTAGTGGAAGTTTCAATTTACAATGCGTGTATCATAAATGGGTCCTTAATTCCGAGCCTGGCAACGTTCAAGCTTACTTTTATAAAATTCTTACTTCTTACTGATCACTGCCTAACATTAGGTGAGAGAAGTAACTTATTCATTGATCATCCCCAACTAGGCATGCTGCCAAAAGACGTTGGTCACATTTCTATCGAGTGACCAACCAGACCTGTTTACAATTAATTATCTACTGTTTTTTTTCCATAAAACAGCTTTTTTAAAGTGTCAGATATTGCAAGGATACATGACTTCATGAAATATCGAACTTTACCAGTAAATTTTCAAATTAGGTTCATGATAAAATCAAATGGTCATAATGATATAAGATATCCGTACTTGGATGAGTACCAAAACTAATTATCTAAAAAAAATCATCTAAAAAAAAATATCAGCACAAGATTTGGCCATTGTTGGTCCAAAATGACCATAGAGATCCAAAAGATGCTCTTTTGGAAAATCAAAAAAAAAAAAAAAAAAATGCTTTTAGATGGTGCCTAGTGGTGTACGCAAGCAGATTTTCAAGGTAGTAGCCCCACACATGTGCTTTGGAGCACTCAGTGACAATCAGACAGACACATAAACACATAGATGAGCAAAAGGAAGAATCTGTAGCTCACTTGGCTGGTTGGTTGGGTGGGCCATTTGTGGGTCCTCAGTTTTTATCCACACCTGTTTCTATTCTGGTTACTTTATCTACTTATATAATAAACCAGGTGATCTATATTTTCTGTTTGTAACATTTGTCAAGGGGGATAGCTATTAAATGCTCATTGTAGAGTAGCCTCCCTTATCTATTTTTTTTTTTTTTGGCCTGACAAATCGACCAACTAACTGGCCAGCCGAGTGGGCTGCAGATTTTTCTCTCTTTACTCGTCTGTCTCTGGGCCATCCTGGTTATATTTCCGGGGCTTTGACTTCGAAAATTAGCCTGCTTGCACCATCTAAAAATGTTATTTTGTTTTTAAAAAAATGTGCATTTTTTGGTCTTCACGGTCATTTTGAAGTAACTAGACCTGAATCTTGTGCTGGTATTTTTTGGTTATCTCAGATAGAAGATCTAAATTTGGGAAAATTTTAGATAATTTTCTTGATAATTTGTCCACATGCATGCTATGGTGATTCATATGTACAAGATATAGGTATTTTGGATATTTTTGAAGTACAGTGCAGTTGAAAATTATTCGAATACCACCATCATATTTTGAGAGTACAGGTAAACTAATAAATTCACCCGACAAAATAATTTCAATAATTCCTTTTTGTGTCTTGCAGCAGTTTTTGTGTTTCGGACAATCAATTATGGTCGACGGCGTATTATATTCCAAGTTTGGGATACTGCTGGGCAAGAGAGATTTAAAAGCTTGGTGCCTATGTATTTAAGAGATGCTAAATTGGCTCTGTTGGTATATGACATCACTGATATGGTAAGCGTTATACTCTTTGCATTTTGAGTTTAGAAAATTGGAAAAGTATTCAAACAGGATTGAACATTATCTTGTACAAAAATCAGAAATCTTTGGTCATAATTCTGTAAATTTTGAAGATAAGTATGTCGAAATAACCTTTTTAAGATATGTTTGATACTTTACGCACTCACTGTATTGTATTGGGTGGCTACACATAAAATGTCCTTTTTATAAAAAAAATAATGTGAAAAATGGTAGACTTACTGAGGTAGTTTCTTTCTTTTTTTTTTTTCTCCAGATTCAGTGTAAAAAGAGATATGCAGTAGATTCTGGTTAATAGGATTTGCTGCTCCGATTAACTGAACAACTTAATTCTCTTTCATACACAAAATACCCTTAAGTTTTTTAAATGCAAGGGGAACAACTAGCATAAGAACCACAACAACTTGGGTCCCTTTTCCAGCAACTTTTTTTCTAAATTTTGAAGTATCAGATTTAACTTCAGTCACCAGCTAAAAATATTTAAAGGATAATTTTTGTGAGATGATTACATAGGTTTGAATCGGTTCTTATAGAATTAGTCCAGAATTTACTGAAGTACATTAGTATTAGAGGTTTTCAATTTCTTAACAGCAATAGTATCAACCCAAGAATTTAGGTTAATTTTCAAATATGATTTCAAATTAGTACATAATGCTGCTGATGACCTCAAAAAACCATTCCTACTGTGCGAACTGTTAAGCATTGGTTCAATAGGTTTAGATCTGGAAGTATGGATGCCTGTAATAAACTTTGAAAGAAGTCCAAACTTACACTTAATGATGAAGAATTATTGACAGTAGTGGACAACTACCCACAAACAATGGTTCGAGCACTTTCTGAAGTCTTTAGGACTTCAACAGTGACCCTATCCTGCCAGCTCCAGGCAATAAGAAAGGTTGGGAAAGTTGGAAAAGATGGGTCCCACAAAATTAAATGCTATATGACACTTCCAGAACCCACAACTCTTGGCTGACTGTGATGAAGCTCAGAGAATCAGGGTATCAAGTCATCTTTTTGAAAATTTTGAACTTTATATCCTTGACAAAAAGATGAAATATTTACTGCTTGTTGTTTATACAATCCTTTATATTTAAATCTCATACGTAACAATTTCATATAATGACCACAATTTTAAGGAAAGTACTGTGACCATTCTAATTGCTAATTCTACGCTAAACTTGATATAAGTAGTGACAACCCAGAGCTGGATTTAGACCCGGGGCACTTCAGGTTTGTTGGGCCCCACATACACTTTGCTCTATTTTTGTAACCTGCACACCATTTATTGTAGACCTGAATTACGAACAGTAATTGTATCAATTTATTTAAAAAACTGTTGTAAGTTATAATGAAATGAATTCCCAGCAGTAATTATTAATTCATTTCTCATTAAAGAAACTAATTTTCTAATTTTCATATTTTGTATGGGGATGGGGGTGGACAGTTGCCCCTTTTATCCCCTGATAAATTTGTTATCTGGTTTGAGTGTATATTGACTTTTTGTTCTGTTCTGGTTTCCAGAAAAGTTTTGAAGCCATTCCCTCTTGGTTGCGGTATGTTCATAAATATGCTCCACCTGATATCCAAATTGCTCTTGTGGCCAACAAAATAGACCTGGTACACATGCAGGGTGTTGATCCTTTGGTGAGTGTAAGAACATTTTGAAATTCAAAAAAAGATTATAGCTGACAGTCATGGAGTTAAAGAGAACAAAGCTACTCCATTGATCTATGTTAATCCATTAAGATAGAATCTTGAAAATGTATCATTATATCAGCGAATTGGACTAAGAAACTAATTTGCCAATCATGTGGCCATCATCATCATGAATCTAATAGTGTCTGTTGTTGGATGTAGACCTTAATCAAGATTTGCCAGACCTCTCTATCATGGGCATCGCGGAGCCATTACTTCCTAAATTTATCTCGCTTGTCACGCCATCTCACTTTCTGTCATCCATAGCCTCTCACCTGATCTCTGGCGATCAATGCTGTGAGACGTGATGTCCAGCGGTTGTCTGTCATTCTTGTAACATGTCCAGCCCATTGCCATTTGAGTTTTCTGAGAGTTCCTTTCTGGATCCTATAGATGACAAGTTTCTAAAAATTGATTGAATTGAAAAAGATAGAATCTCACTTTACGCTTGATGATGTCACCTCATTTATCAGTAGTCTTACAAATATAAGCAAATACAATTTTGTTTTATGAAGATTTAGTACAAAAAAATAAAATGCGAAGTTGTAACATATTTTACCTCACGGATAATTTTTTTAAAAACTGAATTGGATTTTTCTATCAAATGCATTTATTTAAAGTTCTTATAATTTTGAAAACCCCCAAATACAGTTTGGTTTTACAAAGAATTACTATGAAATGAAATGCAAAGTTTTCAAAACAATTGTTGGTGGTTTAAACTATGTAACAACTTTGCATTTTATTTCATTGTAATAAATTTCGTAAAATCAAATCGCATTTGTTTATTTTTGTGAGACTGCTTGCCATGATGCAACATCATTTGGTGCAGAGTGATGATCTGTCCTTTTCAATTTGATCAATTCTGGGGTGCCTGTTGTCTATATGATCTGCTTTTCTCAACATTCTCAGACTAGAAGAACCCTTAAAATAACTTTCATATCTCACGACATCTGTGCATAGATATAACATTTGTATAGCTAATGTCCTTAGTAAATTCTGTTTGGGCTAAAATGCTGAAGGATGCTTTGAAATGTCATCATGATTTTCTGTTGGGATTCTTGTAATTGATCCATTTTTCATTGCCGGTGACTGTCTTGTCTAAAAATGACCATTGCTTTTGTTCGAAAAGGAGAGAAGGACTCGTGTGTAGTTTTGAGAAGGGTTACTAACATTCAAAAAGTTTTTCAAATGATTAAACTGCTTGCTGTTTATGTTGTTAACATGACATTTCGTCCGATCTATTCTATGACCTTCTTCAGGTGAACTATCCGATTTTATATCTGAGAGAGGGCATAGAATTGATCACCCAAAAAACTCTTTCAAAGAAATGCATAGTGTTTGTTTTGGTAATTCACATGGAACCCATTTTCCTAGCCTCAAAATTTTTTCTCAGGGTTATGAATGATATACTATAGTCGAGTGAAAAAACAAGTAATGAAAAAATCTTTAGAGACACTTCAAAGACTTCCCCAACTTTGAGCAGAAGATGACATGAGGAATATTTACATCAGTCTTATGATTCTTGAAAAAATTACTTTTAGATAAACAATCCACATTCACACATGATAATTAGCAACATGCTTTTGTATTCTTTCATACTAAGATATGCAACTGATGAAATAAAATAGAATTTTATGTTCTGATAATGTAATAAAAATGCTGAATTTACAGAACAAAATGAGAAAACTAAAAAATTAGAGATAAAAAGTTATAAAAATTGATAAAAGTCAGTTTGTGGTCAACAGGATGCTATTTTCCAAGTTCACTGCGATGCAAATCTCTATTATCCATGCATGTAAAATGCAATGAGTATATTTATATTGCTCAGGCATCTACCAACCATGGAGATTTCACACCCTGAGGTATAAAAACCCAGGTGTGCCATACTGTAGGAATACTCTTGCAAAAAGGTGGCAGACCCCCATAGATAGATCGGGTATCTGGCAGAAAGAAACTCCTGTAAAACCTACTACGTAGAAGCCTTGCTACTATTCATACTACCTTGGTATACAAACCCTTGATTTAAAGGGTTGAATAATCGGTGCACGTACCATTCTTCACCTTAAAAATCCATTGTACAGACCCTTGGGCTATTCATATACAGGCCCTGCTAATTCAAGACCTGAAAAAACATAGGAAACCCCTCAGGTCTCAGTTCATGGAGCCAAGCTATTATATCCAGATATTTCATGTCTGCCATCATTTTTGACTGCACAGGTAAACCAGTCTTAAAATGATTTGGAAACTTTTATTTCCAGGTCGCAAAGAAATATGCTAGTGAAAATGGTGCAATTTTCGAAGAAGTATCAGCCAAAACTGGCACAAATGTTGATCGTCTCTTTACAAGATTAGGTGAGTATCTTGACACGTTATCAAGGATTTTAACATTTATTAGTGTTGAAGTATCTTTTATAGAGAATACAGGGAGATACAGGGTGGTAACTAATGGCATGGATAATGAAAATTCCAGCTGGGACATCTTCTGTTCATTTTGCACTAATGCCTTTGGAGAAAGCATGAATCCATCTCTTCATCCCTAACTGTGGGTAAAATAGTGCTGGGTAAAGTGAATGATCCCACTTCGGATGGTTGTCATCTCAAAGTCTATTCCACATAAGCAGAGATGGCTGAATCAGTAGCTAGCATAAGGGTACTACCTACTTTATAGAGAATACAAGAACAACCTTTTTCTCTTTGTATTTATCAGCTCTAAACAAAATGCAGATAATGAAAATGATAATTTATTCTAAGTTAAGCACAAGGGTTGAAGAGATGGATTCATCCCATTCCCAAGGGTATTAATATAAAACTGAATGCTGTTTAGTCTATGTAAATATCTTAAAAACTGTCTACAGGTTGTCATACTGGCTGCATCAATGGTACTAGAGGGCTGAAAATCTAAACGTTTACTCCTTATGTCTTGGAAAATGTTATCAGTTTTTTTGATAATTCTTTTCGTAAGTAGGTTTTCAGGGATGAGGGGTTTCAATTTGCAATGTAAATTTATGCTAAATTGATCCCTTTGTATGACACTAGTTTTTTGAAAATTCAGACTTTTTAGTGATCACTGCCCTACAAAAGACAAGAGAAGTAACTCATCCATTGATCACCCCCTTTTCCAATTTTTTAATTCATCAGCCCTAACATGTCATGCAACCAAAAGACATTGGTCACATGACCTTTCTTATTGAGTGACCAAGCTGACCTGTTCGGTTTCTTTTCTACAAATATCATCTTGTACAGATTCAAATCTGAATTTCTGTGGGTAACGATATTTATGTTTACGTACAGTAATGTGGTACAAAATTGGCTGCAGTTCATATGTGAATATGTATTTTTTTGATCTCACTCAAATATACCAACTTCATTTATCAGTTACAAATGCACTGATTTTCTTTGTCATTTTTCAGCCAAGACCGTTCCAGTTGAAGAACCAGATAAGTTCCCTGCAAAGAAGAAAATACCTGTAAATCCTAAATTATATTTAAATGATGATGAATCAATATCATTTGCCAAATGCTGCAAGATTAGATGATATTCTAATCTTTCTCTGTTGATCTGTGTTCCCTGCCTATTTTTAAAACGATCTTTTGCTCTCTCTCATTCGCATTGGAATTTTGTTTTTTACCTTTTTACACCTTAGCTCGTTTTTAAAATAAGAAAAAAGTTGTTTTTACTTTTTGTAAAATAAAAAGAAAAAAATTAATTTTTTTGTATGCGTGTGTAGTTCTTATTTGGTGGAGATATAATACAAGAAGCAACAGGAGGCAATGTGAAGCAAATGGAATGCAATCTGAAATTTTATGCAGAAGTTTGTGGTAATTAATTAGTTTAGATATAGTTATTCATTGGTTACAGCTATTGTTACAGGTAATAAATGATATCTCTACTTCATTTCTCATTGCATCCTGTTGCGGTTTATAATGATAGAAATGTAATTTTAAAAAAGCTTTAATACAAAGGTTTGTGGTGATAACCATAAATTGTGGCATACAAGTTGACCTGGTGTATAAGTCTATCTCAAGATTTTTTGCTCAAAATTCTGGTTTAGGCTTATACATTGTACAGACATTTTACACTTACTGCAGAAGTTGACCCCATAGTTTTCAAAAGATTTTTTCAGGCTTGGAAGTTTGACTTGTATGAGGTGCTATACAAAAGTTCCAGGAATTTGAACATTTGGAAATAACTTATTCTAGTGCTTAGTTCCAAATGTTGTCTTCGGAGTAGTCCCCTTGAGCATGTTAATAGTGGTCCCAGCATTTTCTCCATAATTACATGCATCATGCTTGATCTTGAGTATCTCTCACTATTCTTTTTGGATCTTCTCAATCAAATCAAAATGGTGGGTGGGGAATGACTACCATGTTATTGCAAGCCAGGACCTCCCAGACAACTTGGCAGTCTTGGGACAAATTTTTCAGCATGGTGTCTCATGTCAAACACATCTGACTAAATTGAACACTCCTGTATGACAGTCCTGATATCAGAAATGACATGGATAGTTTGTGTAAGATCTACAAAGATAGCCTAGTGCACTTTTTCAACCTTTCTTGGTATTGTGCTCACCATTGGTTGTCTAGGGCAGTTACATTTTTGATGGACATTCATCATTCCTTGAAACAACTGGACACAAAAAAACCCCACTCTGCTTTGGGACATAGCATTGTCACCAAAAGCTTCCGAAACTGAACTACCTAAACAAGGTGTAACAAAAAAAGGTGTAACTTGGTATTATATCAAATTACGCTCTTGGCCGTTGACACAATGATGCACAACAAGTACTGCTGACTTTACCTGTCGACAAAAAGCCAAACTGTATATGATTTGCTCCTACAGTTCAAATTCCAGACTATACTATATCAGATGCCTTCACTTGGGAGCATTGATTACCAAGCTAGTCTTACACACCATTAATTAATACAGTGAGTTTGTCCCTTAGTAAATAGTTAATTACAAGAGTTATTTTAACAATGAATTTTTTGGCTTTCTTTGCAAATGAATTACCAAAAAGTGAAATCAATGGTTTACAGCAAGGAATCTTGCAATTTTCTAATTCGAGACCCATTTTGATTGGGCCAATTTTTATCTTACCGAAGCAAACTTTTTCATGACCTTTCACTCCTTATTATAGTCGTAACCTAACAGAAATGTATAAAGATTATGAAAAGTTGTCAAAAATTGCAATGTATTTATAATTGAATAAGTTTGGAAAAATTAATTGCTAAAATGTATCAAAAACTACTTATTATTTGAGAACAATAGATGAACAGCTTTGAGCCATTCTATAATAAGCACCCGAGAGAGTACATTTTTGTATGGAGGTAAGAGAAGAAACAACTGTGGTTGTATAATTATTCTTTAAAATATTTTTGAAATATTTCTGCTACCTCCAATAATCTTTATGTAATCAATGGAAGAGTCTTGACCAATACATGAAGAAGCCCTGTTAACAAATGTTATGCTTGGATTTTATCATATTTCTTATATCAACTACTAATACTAACTAATGGATGCAGAAATAACACCAGGGTCAATTTCACTTTCATTTTCATGCAAGACAGTTATTGTTTTCATTGAAGTGAGAGATGTCTCGCCAACCACTGCAAAACAATGGTAGCTTTCACTGTCTTCATCACAATCTATGAATTGTCCTTAATCTGATTAACTGCCAGAGTACGATGACCTGGGAAGAAGAAAATTTTAGAGATATCTTGTTGGCTGCTATAAAAATAATGGTTGCTTTCACTACTTTCATCACCATCTTTGAATTGTCTTGAATCATTATCTAATTCATTACCTGAGTGAGAAATGCTTTTAATAATAAATATCAGAGAGTGCTTGATTCATGTTGAGGGTTCCAGAATTGGCTGAATCCAATAGTTAGTTAAATCAAATAATGGGTTTTCATTGTAGAAATGTAATATTGCTGACCAAATGGAGGTTAAGAAGAGAAAACAAAGGGAATAATGAGATTGATTTAGCCAAAGAAAGAACACATCTTTATTTACAAATTTACAAAATCCAACAACCAATCACATTGTGTAGTGTAAAGAGAACTTTATTTGAAGGATTTTCGCAACATTTTGTTCACCCATTCAATTATCATTTACCAAAGAATGTTACTGTATGTACTGGTATAAAAGTTGAAATTTCTCTGTCCACCTTCCAGGAATTATCCTCAATTGTTATCCAATTCATTTTCCAGAAGAATGATGGATCAACATTCAGACTAAAGGTACAGGTATCTCGAGGTTTCTGAAAGTTTGCTTTACGCTTTTACGAAAAAAGGCAAAAAGCCTTCAGCATTCAGTTTTTGTGTAAAGAGGTAGCATGTGCCCTCTTTCTCTCCTATGTTTCAAGTCTGGTGTACTTCCCTACCAACACAACTTCTGGTAACTCAGCTTTTTATATTCTTATCCAGAGGCTGGCAAACTTTTTGGTAGCCAGGCTACATTAGAAATATTTTCATGTCTCGTAGGCCAAGGCCAATAAAAATAATATATGTTAAAAGATTTGATAGTACCTATTGTGGCACAGTGTTTAGTAGGTTTGTTTCACAGACTGATTTGTTAGTATAGTGCTTTATCCCCACTGGGTGTCCCATGATACATGATTTATGTTTTTAGAAAACGTGTCAGCAAACTATGGCCTCCGGGCCATATCTGGCTGACGGCTTTATTTCATCCAGCCATTGACTTCACAGAATATATAACATAACAAAAATCATTTTTTTTATTCATTAATCTTGGTCAGCAAACAATAAAGTCCAGTATGAAAAACTTGAAAGTCTCATTCTTGCTGTGGCCTCAAAGGGATCAATGTTTTACAGCTAAATTTTAAAAAATTCTTTACACTTCTGTTGTTCTATCAATATACTTAGCTAGATTTGAACAAAACTTTGCCAATACATCGTGCAAAAAAAATTATCCTTGCTCATATTGATAGATAGTAGGCAGAAGTTTGTGTGAGTATATGCTCCTATAATAAAAAGCATTGAAAAATTATTCAATGCTTTTCATTATTTTATTGAAAAAAAAAAAAAAAAAATTATTGAAAGAACGAAAACAAACTGTTTCTGTGGCCTTGTATGATCATTACTTCAATTTTTATTGGCATTTGCCCACTAGACACAAAAATATTTCTCATGTGGCCCACCCCCCAAAAAGTTTTCTGGTTTCTGGATAAGGATATAAAAAGTAAGTGTAATGATTATTAGTGATGTAGTCTGATATTCTCCAACGAGTTTCTCCAATGATTTCTTTGATTCATTCATATATTGCATCTAAAATTCAAAATCAACTTTTACTCCCATATACATGCTATTTTGAATGAATATACAATCGGAATAACAGGCACATTGTGACCCTTTATTACTAGCATTTTCTTTCATCTTAATTTTTTTCAGAATTCCTACAACTCTCCCCAAAAGAGTGCAATTCTTCAAGCATATATTTTGGTTTCAGGGTAACAACTTCACTAACCTGATTTATTTATAAATTGCTAACAGTCAAGATTGAAAATCCACATTTAAAGCTGTTTTCAAGAACCGAAGAAGTTCTCATATACCAGGTAGTCCATTAATCACTGACATATTCCAATTACGTATACCTTCAATAATATCTTCCCAATTCTGATAAGACTTTTACATGTTAGAAGTATTAATAAAGGAGCTTTTTATTGAACTTTGTTAACTTCATTCTTTAAGGTTTTTATGTGATCAATCACTAGATTCTGTCTCTCTTTGTATTCTGAAATAATCTTTCATCTCATTTCCACTGTTGTTTCTTCAAAACTTATCTAATCTGAATTTTCTGAAAAATTGAAGATTGATAAAACCTTCTTATATCTATGTATAACACACTGTTTCATCTAAGTCAAATATCATTGAATGTATTAGTAATTGAAGAGTGAAGAATGATCACGTGGTATATGTAGTGAAAAGCAGCAATATTGGACCATATAACTGAGTGTTCAAGTTCCAAACTTGTGGATGTCTTTGATTAGTGACACATGCAACACACACACACACATATGTACGTATTAAAATGTGATCATAGTGGGGATACTTTATTTCTGGGTATTGTTTTTTGGTTTGGGGCTGATGTGATTTTCACATTTGATGAAGATTCTCTTGCACTTTCATTTTTGTTTGTTTCTGCCGGGGAAATGCTGTTCACGTGTAATTGTCCCTGTTCGTCGTGTTGGCTTTCCAATCCAGGATCATCGTGCTGGTCATCAATGATTATTCGAACCTCTGGAAAATCAGAGGATTTACTGTTTTCTTTCTGTTCAATACCAGAATCAGCACTGCTACTTGAAGTCGAAGTGACCTCGGTGACCACACTGCTACGACTGCTCAACCAGAAATAGGGCTCCTGCAAAGAAAACCATGATTAATATATATGAATATCATGTACATGGGTACATCAATGAGTTCGTTGTCTAATGATGAAAAAAGTATCTATTTCAAATAAATATTCATTCTTCAACAAAATCTACTTTCTTGTTAATGCACTTAATTCAGTGGTGAGTTTTAATTATATAGATTGAACATAATACAGTGAAACATCTATGATCACAATTCAGCTAATAACTGCCAAACTGCATATACCTTTAGGGTGTGCAAAAAGAATATTATATATCTTATTTGTAAGGTCCATATCAGACAAGCTATTCAAAGTAAATATTTGGTTGATGTGTTAGTAGGCCTTCTAAGGATAGGAGAGGTAGTGATTGACCTGTTTATGCTTCGCCTATGCATTGGCCTTGTGCCAGACTACTGGGAAAGAACCGTGATAAAAAGAATAAAAAAACTATTTGCCTAAATAGAAAACTACAATATTCAAAGAGTTCTTTGGGCAATTGAACTCTTATTGTTTATGTTGTTAACACAAGTCAGACAAGCGTTGAATTCAACTCAATATGGTTTCCGCTACTCGACAAGGACAAGGTATGTAAATCGAGGCCTAACGATGAAAAGAAAGGAAAACAGCTGAATTCTACATTACGAGCATTGCTGCCATCGGAGAGAAATTTTCCGTTTACTGCCATTATATTCGGATAGTAAACCTGAAGAAGGACGTAGAATGGATCGGCTGAAACGTCATGTCAACAACACAACAAAAAAAGGATTCCAAACATCTGAACAACTCTTTGGATGTTAATGACCCATCTCTTAATAGAGATGATGCTGTGTTATATTTTCAAATTTTGCTATTGGGTTTCTGGTATAGTGGAAGTTTTTCAAGAATTATTACGTGGGTTTATAATTATGGTAGATGATTCTGAAAAGTGAATAAAAATGAATCTACTAAGATGTAATCTGTGAACCAAGGCTAAATTTTGACATGGTTACTGGATTCGTAATCACGTCGATGTAAATTTTTCATCAAAAGTCATTGGCCTGATTCCCCAGTGATGAAATGAATTAGGAGTGTTTGTGATATTTAGTCACAATCAACGCATACATTTAGCAATATGTTTTTGTACTCTGTCAAGGGACACAACTCATATATGATGGCGTAAATCTATCGTCTAATGACAGAGTAAAAATGCTGAATTTTAATAATATTGATAAGAAGTAGTTATAACAACAACAAAAAATGATGGATATCCTTTTGTGATCAACAGAAGGCTATACTTTAAGCACACTGCAATGCTAAACTCTATTATCCACGTATATAAAATGTAATGTGTAGCAATGTATTTCACATATGCCATCGTTTTTGACGACCTCAGGTAAATTAGTACTCAAATAATCACTAACCTTTGAATCGCTCCCAAAACCGCTGAGTATTTCGAATGATTTCTCTGCAGATAGAATGTCTTTCACTTGTTGTGATATTCTGATCTGGAAAGACTTCCCGCCACACAAGAGCCTCTTAGTTTCATTTAAGCCATGTCCTAGAATGTAGATAGCGTTCGGGGATACCACGTGACTAGCTTGTATGTTCCCTATATGTAAGGCCGATCTCAGCTGTAGGCCGTACAACTCACCCTGGTCGATCAGTAGGTTTTCCTGACAATCCAATGCCAAGTTAGCCAAAGTCACTGTATTCTGAACTGAATCCGAAGCTTTAGGATCAAAGCCTGCAATATACATCCAGGTACCAGTCTCCGCCGCTACTTGGTACACCTGCCGCCGTTCTACGTTTGTCTCTATGAGTGTGTGGACCTTTTGCAAGATGGAGACGACCCTGTCCGACGTGTTGGTCGATATAAACCGCTGAAAGTCATGCAGTTCCGTGGCGAGAATACAGTTGTTGTTGTAATTTCTAAACCAGATTTCTCTGCTGCCGACTAGATTCGGAACTAAGGGTTTGGGAATGAAACGGCTCAGCTGTTCGTCCATTGTTTGCTTTGCCAAATTGAGTTCGTTCGTTCTCTCCTCAATTCTGTCTTCCAAATGGACTGTATATTCCTCCATTGCATCCATCATACTGTCCAACACGCTTTTACGCGATGGCTTTGCATGTTTGAGCATCTTAAGAATCTGGTCGAAAGACGGTCGACTGGCCGGAATATCTGACCAGGCGATCTCCATGGTCTGTCGGACGCTGAGCGGCAGATCATCATGTGGCTGAGGGCGGAGGTTGTGGAACTGAATGGCGTTGAGTACTTCGTTGGGGTTCATTGTATCAGCGTGTTCCACGTATGGGTCATCCCTTGTAAAAATCTCCTGTAAGATTATCGCGAAGCTGTACACATCGCAACTGTAGGTTGGGAACTTGGTAAAAGAGGATTTCAAAATTTCTGGGGCGGTCCAAAAGTCTCTGAATGCGGAAGCGTATTCCCCAATCTCATTGGAATCTTTCCGTATCCAGAGGATAGGGTTTTTCGTTGGGTGGATGACCGAATAGAGGCGACAATACTCCCAATCGGCTATCTTGACCACCCAGCGACTGTCGAGCATGCAACAGGATGAGCGAAGATTTCCATGGGTTATCCCCACAGTATGGAGAAAGCTCATGCCGCTTGCAATGTCAACCGACAAGGAAAATTTAAAGTCGTCAGTCAGATTGAACTTTTCGTCTTGGAGAATATCGAGGAGCGGTCCTTTTGATGAATACTCACTGACTACGTATTTATCATCGACATCCACTTCGGTGAGACCGTAGAAACGAAGCACGTTTGGATGGATCACCTGATCCCTCATCCATATCAATTCCCCTTTCGTCCGTCGATCTATGTTATTGAACCCCTTCAAATTCAGGAGCCGGATTCCAATCTGGTGGGCTTTCCATCGGCCGGGCCATTGTAAAATCTGGGATAATATCAAATCTCCGTCTGGAATATCGTCTAGCGATTTCATAGACTTGATAGATTTATTGTACACCATTCGAGATTTGGAATTGGCCCATTTCTCTTCAAAATAGAACAGGATATCTTCGATATTGATATTCCACTCATCGTTATTAATCATCTTCATCAATTTCAATCTCTGATGTATAATGTAACTGAGAAGGGCTATTATCACGAGAATGACAAAAGGTGCTGTAGCTGCCACTGGCGTCCTCCATGTTTCCGCTAAATATTTTTCCCTGGCCTTGTCTTCTTCGACCATGTTCCACACAGACGCGCTATTACAAGTTATCTTCTTAAGCACATCCCTCTTTATCTGCTGAGCAAAATCATTGGTAATTGGAACCATTCCTTGCTCAACACAAAGATTTTTGGCATCAGGTGATGTGGTGAACCACTCAATAAACCGCACAAGTTCTTTAATGGGTAAACACGATCCAGTTACTTTGAGACGAAGGAGCATATACGTAAACCCGGCTATCGGGTAGGTATCATTGCCGGGTAAGTCTAAAAGGGAACCTGTTACGGATTTGGTGAGCATTAAGTGTTCCTCCATGGCATTCTGAATGGCGGTTTTCTTGCTTGACAATATAAAAAAGCCAGCTTTATTCTTGATGTTTGCCAGAAGCAATTGATTCACTTTCGATTCACTGACAGACATATAGCCAATTGAATACTTGAACGATGCCACAATGCCCGCCAGTCCACTGCTATGTTTTCCGTAATACTTGATCGTCGTCTCGTTCCATTTGTAGGGGATCTCTGTACTTTCGTTAATTCCTACGAGGAACTCGCCATATTGATTTTTCCATGATTGGCTGAAGGCACTGAGGGCAGCTGTGAACATGCCCGTCGTTCCCGATTTCCCTCGACGGACGACAACAATTATTTTCTTGTCGGGCATCCGCACATTTGGGTTAGAAATTTGGAAAGTGGTATCATTCCAATAACTGTACGTTCCATTAAAGATGCCGACTACTTGTTCCCGGGTAAGATTCAGAATCCGTTCTTTTAGTTCGGGGAGGTTGTACGCCAATGCGATCGCCCTGTGAAGAAAAAAAGGTTATTTCCAACGACTTTAACACAATCATAATATTATAATGTCCTTATAGTAAAGCAGTGCACTATGTACAATTATATATATAGAGAGAGATAGAGAGATATTCATTGTTTTTTTTGTGACTGGTCAGTTTCTTACCATTACGCACGAGCCGAAGTGGTGTAAAACATAGAAGTAATTACCATTAATTTGTATGGAAATTTTTTTTTAGTGTCCCGAGACCCCCAACAATAACTTTTGTTTTCCTATTTTTGTTATATCTACCAGTTATACGCTAAGCGTAACACCCTTGAGGACCCTCCTGGGCTTTTCTGATACTCTGAGCCATATCTAGCTTGCGGGTGCACAAAATAAATCATGATAAAACACAGATGCTCATACAATGTTCAGAGACATACCTGTTAGAGGGCGTTGGTAAAAGTGAATTGGCGTTTAATGAACTTTCGTAAAGCGAGGTTGCCTGCATTCTACCCCTTCTCTTTGAAGTGTGGGGTATCGGCGAATCAAGCTAGAATTTCGGCTGAGGTTGCGTATTTTGACTTTACCCTCCCTTGGGTTAAGCATGAATTCACCTCTCCCTATGGTCTGATATCTTGAAAAATATATATTTTCATTGGCTTGCCACTATAGCTGGCGAAGAAGAGAGTGAGTGAGTGAGTGAGTGAGTGAGTGAGCGAGCACTTTCCCATGAATATCTTACCTGTTAAAGCAGTAGTAGCAAGAAAGCTGATAATCCCATAGTCAACCTCGACAGGTGCCGATAAAATTTTTAGCATAAGTGATGAAATATGCACCTGGTTGTCACTTTTTCCTGCTAAAATGCAGGATGACCAAACAGCAGTTTCCCTTGCTTATATTAACCCTATACAGTTTTTAAATCATATAATTTTCCCGCCTTTTACTATCTTCAAAGCTGCAATCGGTTAATAGAATTAAATAAATCTAACAAATGGATTGTGTGTGCACGTCGGGCTCATGGCATTGTTTGGCTAAGGAGAGAAAATGGCAAATGAGTTTTAAGATAATTTAAATTTTACGGAGTTGGGATACAGAAGTTCTTCGGAGTGGCATGCCTAATATAGAGAAAAAAGAAGATGGCTGGCGAGTAAAAGAGTAGAGGGAGAAGACGTGAATTGAGAGAAAGACATTTTCATTACGGGAATAGCGGTATTTATTTTAGTTTATTTGGAAAGTTGAAAGGAGATGGATCTTGGAATATTTTCGTTCAACATTTTTGTTCTTTCGAAAGATAGAAAGTCACGATGATTGTTAGGAAAACATATCACGTAAATTGAGAGAATTCTTCATTCACACAACACCTGTCTTGATCGATTTATTTTACAAGCACAAGAATGCAAATATGGTTTTGTCCACATTTACACCGACGGAGAATTATGCAACTGTAAACAACACCAAAGGGTATGCTCACTTCCAGCTTCTACACTCATTCCTTTCTCTCATCCCATCTTGTCAGACTTTTGTTCCCAATTCAAAGCTTTCGGAGTCTTTTCCCTCCTTGTTTTCCTTGTACATCACTAGGATATCGCAACAATGTCCCTGGAGTTTCATATGTATAATATCAGGCCTGGGAACGTGAAGGTCAGGGTAGTGCCAATAGTAGTGTGCGTAATGGGGAAAAACTGACGATAATTAACAATGTCTAAGCTAATAGATTTGGACAAATTAACATCAATACATATGCAGAGGAAGCAACTCTCTTGTCCATTGAATGACAATAACGCGGTTGCAATGAAGAGCAACAGAAATAAAATGAAAGAAAAACTTCTAAAAAATTTAAAAGCCTTTATATGAGGATGCATTGCAAAATGTAACCAAAAAAATTCTGAGAAGACTTGAATCCAAGAGAAAACATTTGAAACGTTTGTTTTTTTCTTAGATAATTATGATGATACTTCAATTGGGGTATCTTAGAAGCCATAATGAAAAGAACAAACCTGTCTGCAGACCACTCCTATTCTGACTGAAGGTGATTATTGCAATTTAAATACCAGTGTGAGCGCGAATGCATTTTAAGGATACCTCTATTCATGAACTCAATAATGATAACAATTCTCCCTTTGGGAGGAAAAGAACAGATCTCCATTGTCTTTAATATATATATATATATATATATTTGCGTGTGTTTGAGAGAGAGAGAGAGAGAGAGAGAGAGAGAGAGAGAGGATAAAAAGAAAGAAAGGAAAGAATGATAGAAGACAACCGTTGAAAATAAATTTACTCCATTATGCGTAGATTGATTTTTTCGTACATCTTGCATGATAATGATTCATCTATTTGTTCCAGTTCAGCTGGAAAAATAAAAATGGACTGAGGGAAATAATGTTGATAGCTTCAGGGCTTCGTTTTTCGTACGGAGGACCACAATATACAACTGGATACATATGCTCGATTCTACTGCAAAATACCAACAAAACGGGACGAATTACGTCCCTTGAATCACTTCCATTCATTGTGGTTCCATCACTCTTGTTGGTATGCTTATGTATGTAACGGGCCCCCCGTAGCCAGTCTTTGCAGTCTTTGCCGGTCGATCAACTGCAACGCTGGTCAGGCTGCACTTGACTGGTCACTGTATCTCTGCCTCAAGTCGCCCCTACCTTGCCTACATTGTGTCCAGATCCGAGGTGGGTGCGGCTGTCAACGAAAAGACTCCGCAGCGCTGGAACAAAGACCCTCGGAGGCGTCACAAGTTGAAAAGGAACAATCAACACTGGGTGTAAATATGCAACAAGATTTATGTCAATATCATTATCGGTTGACTCGTCAAGATATACGATGATGTGAGTGAGAACACAATGGAATGACTATCACCCTGTCTTTCGGGTTATCCACTTGATATCTCTTCGTATGTCTGTTGATTTCTTCCCTTCTCAGCTGCTCGCAAATATTGAAATCATGCTAGCCTAAACAATCTTCATTCTGATCTCTCCAAATTTGGGAATCTATAATTTTCCCGTTTGAAACATGCGTACGCGATAGACGGGGCTAAATCCCCTGAAAATCAATCTACCTGCCCGGAGACTAGAGATATTTTCCTAACAAAGGCAATTAATAATCAAACATCTATAATCTGTCCAGGGGACTTGCTTGCCCGACACTTGAGTGCAAAAATATTTTCTTAACTCCGGGATTTTAGACATCTCAAATAAAGGCTATTTATCATACATCTGTATTCAGTCAAGGCCTTGCTCGTCGGACAGTTAGAGCAAAATTATTTTTCCAACTCAGGGTTCAATCTTAACTGCTTTACAGTTTGGGATTTTTATCCGTTTCTTATCCATCTGGCTTCCCCCGGAAACCTGATTTGATAAGCGTTTTTTTTTGTAAGTACACTCAACCTCGCAAAGTCACCTTATTCCACGCTCAGATTTTTCCAATTGACCCTCCATTTTCCTTTTTCAAATCAACCCTTCCATTCCATTGTGTTACATCACTCCCCTACCTTTTTGTCATTTACAAGTAAATGACATCGATACTCTGCTTATCTTCACCGAGAAACATGCAACATCTTTCCTAGCCAAAGTCTTTCTGTTTTCCTTCATTATTCGATTTTTCCATGACTTTCCTTCTAGGCATGCAGCAAGGATTAAACATTTCTCCACCTTCTTTTGTTATGATTCTCCTACTCAACACGCAGTAGAGATTAAAAAGAAATCTTTTCATTTTTTTCTCTTGATTCAGGAGGTCAGCAGCACCTCTTACAATTTGAAATATCATTATCACCACCAGTTCTTTTAATTCTCAAACAAGGCGATCCTCTCCTTCTCTTCTTCGCGCACTAGTTTCAGTTCACCCTTCTTCCTTGGTCTGGGTTCTGGCGCTGATACATTCAATCTGCTTTGGCAAGGAACACTTGATGATATCCCTTTTTTTTGTCATCAAGCACACTTGCTAGTTTTTCTTTTTATATATCTCCTCCATACCCATAGTACGGAAGCTATCATCACTAGAATCTCGATAATGCCAAATATTATGGACCAACTTATTGTGGCCGTGTTTTTATTATTCCAAGTCTCGTCGTCTTTCCCTAAGTCTCTGAATTTCGACTTTAACTATTCCAAATCATTCGATTTCACAGGTCTTAAAAGCTCAAGTGACTTCTTCAAAGTTACCCCTAGGAACTCCTTTACTATTGGCTCCCAGAGCTCTGCGCTATTACTGAAACTAGCTTTAATCAACTTCATTAATTAATTTTTTTCTTTGTATTTCTCTTCGGCCTGGTAATATGGTGTTGGGGGGGGGGATATCGATACCCCTAATACAGAATATTCCTTATTCCTTCCTAAATATCTGGAAACAATTCCAGAAAACACAGCTTGCGAGCTCCAGCAATATAGTTCGGGCTTTCAGACGTACAAGTCCAGAGGTCATTGGTTTTACATTTCTCGGCCAGCCTTTTAGTCAACATCATAAATTTTGTTCGGGCCGAATTCGGTATTATGAATTCCGTCTCCTAATACCTATCCACTGTCCTAAATTTCTGTTCTACCCCCAGATTCAACATCTGATATACTTCTTAAGTGCTACCAATATTATTACCAATAACCTGTCATCTTCCAACAAGATGACCCATCCTGAAGAGTTATAATATTTCCATAGCCCCTCAGTTGGATCTACAAGCAATCTTAAATGAGATGATTCGGCTTGTATTCCTACCAGTGAATCCCCCAGATGGCTCAGGGTTACTATTCGGGATAAATGCCCCAACGATAACATATCTAACTGAGCTCTAACATCCTCGAACAGGATTGTTAGGGACTGACTTATCCGTCGTACGTTGTTTGTTATCATTATTAGTCGTAGTTACAGTTGCACGAAGTAGTACAATTCTGTAGAGATATTCTCTGACACACTACCAATTTCTTGTACCAACTCATGCCTATAATTGATCAAATTGTTTATAGCTAATCTATTTTTAGACGCATCTAACCTTGTCACATTCAAAATGGAGACACTTTCTCTTGCCATCTGTGCTAAGACCCATTGATTCTTTCTCGCCTGCTGTAATTTCCGTCTCATCATCTTCATGTCCCTCTCTGACACCGTCCCAAACAATACACTTGGCGCCTTTCCCACTATAGGTACTACTGCTCGTTTATCTCTGGTTTGCAATGATTCCACCTCTCTCAAATAATTTTTCATATTCTTCCATAGTAATTGCATTATTGTGGTCTCTTGATCTAAGGGATACAATAACCTCAAATATTTTCCATCCTGCGCATAATGCTTGGTCACATGCGATCTGGTCGAATCCAACTTAGGTACCTCTCTCCGTAATCTATTCAACAATAAATCATATAGCTTCATATCGATCACGAAGGTGATCAACCACTTTGATCTAGTTATAATCAATTCACTCGTCCTTTTGAAAACCGTGCTTGATTGTGCTTCCACGCCCCTGCTGAAACCATTAGTAGTATCACTATTAATGCAGCTCTTCTGTCCATCCCAACAATGAATGCAAGCATCATTATTCAATTTTTCATAAAGGGAAATCCTTTCCATACTCTGTCTTTCGTTTCTTTACTAATCGCATCATTATGCTTTGGGTCGCTAATTGAATCTTTTCTCCTTATGAACGAGACACTGGTATCAACACCAGAGAGCCTCATCTCCACAGCCGTAGCATCAAACAGGCACGGGAACTCTTCCGCTCGCATCCAGCACCACTTTGGCAGAAACAGTTACTCTCCTGCATATCAACCGCCCTCTGTTTCTCTCACCTCTTACTCCGAGTTTTGGGGGAGTTTTGCCCCCCGGGGCCTGTTTTTTTTAACGGTACTTCTGGCTGACCCTCCATCTTTTCACTTCCTCATCGAGAATATCCATTTCAGGGGTCTGGACATCATCCACTGAGTCCCATTCTTTAGCCCTTTCGGCAAAATGCCCCCTTCTGATTTGGAACTTCCCTGTCTCGAATTGATTTGGTGTTTCTATTATTATCTCTCTGCCTGACTCTCTTTCCATTTCCAATTCTTCTGGGTCAGCCAGAGTCACCCTTCCTGTCTTTTTCATTTTCTCACTTGGCTTGGTCCCTTTCCATCCTTCTACCTTGGCGATTTTCAGATCATTTGTGCGAGCCCTCTCCATCCTCGCCGTTATCTGGTTCCATATTTGAAATGTCACGGGTCCTGTTTACTCAACTAATCGATAGAGGAGTTTCCACCTCTGATCCAACTTCCCCTCCCGTAAGTGATTTCTATGAGACACTGGGTCTCCTACCTCAAGATCTTCCTCTTTTCTTTTCCTATTTATTTTCTTATTCCTCATTTTCTTTGCCCTTCTTGTTCTTCTCTGACCTTGGGCAAAGTTTTTATGTTGCTATTCTGATATCAATTTATAGTGGTTCTCCCCCATATACTTTTTACGGGGTCTTACTACGTTATCCCCAGGCTATCACGTCATCTGTTCCTTATCAACCTGCTCTCCCTCGGAAACCCGGTTTGGTAAGCATTTTTCTTTGTAATTAACTCAACCTCGCAAGGTTATCTTATTTCCACTTTCAGATTTTTCCAATTAACTCTTCATTTTTATCGTATCAGTATCCTAACTTGCCCTTCAATTCCATATATATATATATATATATATATATATATATATATATATATATATATATATATATATATATATACATACATATATATACTATTATTATTAGGAAATGGATATAAGATCCGACAGAATGATTATAAATTGCGTTATATAATATTGGAGCTCTATTTGAAATGATCTCCTGTTATATCTCGGTGAAGGTACAATTTGATCTTGACAACGTAAACAGAATAAACAACAAAAGAAAATGGGACTATCTGTATATAATGATTTGGCTCCACGAATAAATGTTCCTTGGAGGGGTTCCCCAAAGCAGTGGGACAATAGACGGTGAGGCCTGTGGGTGGAGTAACCCCCGAGCCGGAGCAATGGAGTTTCAAGGTAGAGCGCAAATATATATATATATATATATTTTTTTTTTCTTCAAATAATGTTTATTTTCCTCTTAAGCATATTTCGTTGAAAACGACAGACAAAATAGTTAAAATTTCTTGTTTTTGTATGGGGGAACGCATGTATCTATTAGGTTGATGCCTAAACATTTGCAGTTTTTATTTTAAACTTTGATGCTTATTTTCGGATAAACAATCATGTAACTCTGCTCATAGAATATAACATTTTAAAGCGTTCTATTTATCTACACTAGACATTCTCTTTTCATTGCCTATTCAGGTTAATTTTTAATCAAAGATTGTAAAAAAGTCAAATTCAAGCAATATTGTCGTATGAATTCAAAATGGGAAGGAAAGCAGCGGAAACTTGTTAATATCAACCAAGCATTCGGCCAGGGGACAGTCAATGGACGTACAACCCAATATTGGTTTAAAAAATATCGGAATGGAGAGGAGAGCCTCAAAGATGAGGACGGACGTGCTTCTGGGATTGACGACATTCAGTTGAGTGCCATTATAGAGGCAGACCCACGCAAAACAACTCGAGAGGTTACAAAGGAACTAAACTAACGCTTGACAAATGAGTGCCCCACGAGCCGAACGGAAATAAAATAAAATCTGCGTCACTAAGTCCGCCCTGTGCTTCTTCTGCGCAACAAAATCATTTCTTGATCGCATTGAGATGGAAAAAATAGATTCTGTACAACAATCGACAGCTTTCCACGCAGTGGTTTGGCTGAGGTGAAGCAACAAAACGCTTCCTCAAACTTGCATCGAAAGGAGATTAAGGTCTTTGTTTGGTTGTCGGTAAGTGGAATCATCCACAACAACTTCTTGAATCCTGGCGGGACCATCACAACAAAGAAGTATTGCCAGAAAAGCGAAAAGATGTACCAAGAACTGTAACGGTTACGTGCTAATTGGTCAATCGAAAAGGATTAATCCAACTCCATTGCAACATCCAACTGCATATCACGCGAATGACTCTGTAGAAATCGAACGAATACTACCACAACCAGTTTACTATGTTAACCACGAAACTCTATCTCACCCAGCTTACTCATCAGATCCCTCTGCAACAGACTATCACTTTTTAGAGCATTTTCGGAACTTTATCCAAGGGAAGGTCTTTAACAATCCAGCAGCAGCTCAAAAGCCCGTTGCAGAATTCATTAGTTCCAGGAACTCAAAATTCTATGCCACCGGGATAAATGAACGTATTTCTAGTTGGCAAAAACGTGTAGATTCCGTTGGTACTTTTTTCGATTAATAACCTTTATTCTATGCTGAAATATACTGCTTCAAAGTGAAAAACCACATTCATTTTTGCACCAATCTAATATCAGTTATTAAATGCATTTAAACTTCAAGTTTTCAAACTTATTGGGTTTTGTGTCTCTTGATTTTATAATAACGACTTCAAGAATCTGAAAACTTAATTTTCAATTAACGTTGTATAGTATATGCTTGTTAAAAGTTTTTGCCGATTACTGATAGAAATATCAGTGCTTAGCGGTGTAAGTTTATCAATATGAGCAATAATGACACTTTTGAAGACAAATAGAGCATCGTAAGGGACACAACCTTTCAACGGATGACATTAGCATCGTTCAAAGAAGATTTTTGAAGGTAAGCATTATTAGTAAGGATAATATTAGATTTTTTAAATTTTTTTCCAGATTACTAATCTGATTTAAATTCTGCTGTATTCGGTCCAAATAGGTTTACTGTTTTAGAAACCGTCAACCAAAGTTGTCACCAAAATTGTCAACAAGAGATTAACTCCTTATTACGTCTAGAAAAATCTATGACCCGACAGAATGTTTTCTTGAAAACCCCCTCCTCAATAAATAGTGTTTTAGAAGGGTTCAGTTTTTCAATGTAAGTTTACGCTAAATTGACCGCTTAGTTTGTTTTCGGCGGTATTCACGCTTGTTTTTTGAAATTCGAACTTTAGTGATCATTTAATGTAGTTTGGGTGGCAGGAATTTAAACTTGTATTCTTTATACATAAAAAGGTGGTAAGTATATCGTTATTAGAGAACTAGAACGTCTTGTAAAGAGATTCTGTTTTAAATATTAACATTTGTAAATAAAATGAAGGACCAAACTATTTTTGAAGTCAGCTTCTGATTTTCAAATTTTCGTCAAGGCTATTTGCCAGGATGAAAATATCATTAATATCTCTGATGTAAAGTTTTGTTTGTAAAAAACATTTTTTCTAGGAGAGGCTTGAAAATTTGTAAATGTTGGCCCAGTGGAAGACTCCATAGCGATGCCATTAGTCTGTAAATAGATGTTGGCATTGTAATGATAGATATGAACTTCAGTCGTGCAGGCTACCAAAAGCTTAACGAGATTAGTTTTAGTGGAACTTTTGGAGGCGCGTGGGAAGAATCATATTAATAGTACATTTTACTGGTGAGAAGTGAAAATAAAAGCGTGCGTAATTGCAGCAGTAAACTATTTTAATGATCACTAGGAACTTACATTTTCGACTGAATTAGTTCTTGAGCTGCAGCGAATGCTTATGATAATCTATCAACAACGATGTGTTATCTCCCACTTGTCTACCATGGTTCGGTTGGAAAGCCACGAGAAAGAAATTTCAAACAGCATTTTTTTTACATACAAGAGCATTGTTACTAGGCAAGAAAAAGCCAAATCCAGGAAACTTAATGCAAGTCTCAATGGAGAGCTTTTATTACTACACACGATGAGTTGAATTAATTTGTTAACTTTACCTGAGCTAATTGATATTCTTAAAGCAAAAGTATCATTATTTTACAATAACTTATCATTCTTGTTTAAATTTTATTAGATAGAGGTGTATCAATGATTGTGTATAATATAACATTGTGAGACTTATGAGATGAAATTCAAATTATAGACTAGGAAGCGGTACACATACTTCGTTCAGTCGAACCGATTGGCCAATCGAGCATCAATTTGAATAGCGTGTGTGAACCTCTTATCAAAAATATCATTTCTGGAAGAGTAAACAGGTTGCCTAATAAATCAAAAGCAACTAAGAATTTGACACCGGGACACAATACTGATCAATAAGAATATATATATATATATATATATATATATATATATATATATATATATATATATATATGGTACAGATCAGGCTAGCAGTATAGCATAATTTAATAATATATCAATATTAGCATAATTTAATAATATATTAATAATATAAGCAACTTCTGATATGTGATGGATTTATTTCATAGAGTGCTCGATACATTCAACTTTATACTAAGGAAGTTAAATTGTTTTAGAGTAGAGTTTGGAATAAATAGTAGAATGTGGATTCACTACACAAACTAGCTCATGTTTCTGCCCTCTCCGGGCCTCATCAGGCGAATGATCTTCGTTTGTGTAGCGAATCCACATTCTACTATATATATATATATATATATATATATATATATATATATATATATATATATATATATATATATGTGTGTGTGTGTGTGTGTGTGTGTGTGTGATATGCCAAGTCCAAAACAAGCATGCCTTCTAGGTATTATTTCTCATTCTAGAATCAAGAACAACCGAAGAAGTTCGGAGTGTACATGGCCAATAAATTGCGAACTAACGGTGAAGAAAATAGTCCGGCTATATCATACACAATATTATTTTGCATGAAGTCTTTTTAAAATTTTGCATTAAGTGCATATAGAACACAAATCTACTTAATTAAAGTTCAATAAAATGAGAGTTCTCACGTCTTCCCTCGGGTGTATGTAACTAGAGCAGTCTGTTAGGTTACTCAATCCCCTATCAATATCAATTATACTTGTGACACGTTTCCTTCATGCGTCAGAAGTAACAGGAGTCCCATAACACCAGTGTTTATTTAGGTTGCCTTATTTGTCAGGAATATACAAAACTTCTAGTGTCAGATTAAATTAAACATGTTTCTAACTGTTGAGTAGAATATGATATTTCAAATTGTAAATATAAACGTGCAACCAAAGTGTCCTTTGACTGTATGTCGGCGATCAATCTAAAAAATGGAGAAAGAGGTGATCAACGAATAAGTTTTTTTTTTCTTGCACTGATCAAGGAAAAAGAAAGAATGGATGCTACCGGACACAAAGTAAGTGACCACTTTAGCATTAACTTATAATGCGAACTGACAACCCATTAAACTTTTGGAAAACAGAAATAATAGTATATGTTTGAATTCTCAGCTCTCTAGTTCCATCCGTTGGTGAGGCCTGTGCGCGTGGGACATACATACAGAGCCAGCCAAACCCACCTTTAAAACCGTAGAAACCTATGTTAATGTTGGTGTTGACAGTTTTGGATGACTGTTTCTAATGAATTTTGTGGTTCAAATCATGACTGAGGTTTTTCTTATAATTTTAATGAATACCTGTGATGAACATTTTGTTTGATTGTCAATTATGGCACAACACTGAATACAAAACCACTGTTTGATAAATGAAACCCCGGAAGCCGGTGATATTCTAATGCTGTGTAGAGTACAGGATAGCTTTTGGGAAAACTTACACTCGTCAGTATCCTTATTCAAGTTGTTTTGCCCATTGTATATAATCGAAAAGTCCACTCGTGTTGTGTAATGTTTAGCAGGTCAACTTGGACAGTGTGATAGCATATTTTTCACCCACGCAGAAGGTCCTGGGCTCAATTGCCTGTATGTGTGAAGAGTGTAGAAAATACTTCATCGGGACAAATTTCTCTGTGCCCTCAGCTGCTAATTGAGTACACTCTAAGCTGTGCAATTAGGGTGGGTGAATCCTTTCGATGGACTTACATCCTGTCAATGGGTTGTCCATAAAAATGTATTGGGATACACTGTTAGTCTAAACCAGACTTTGGACTTTGAAGAATCCACTAAGCTGATCCATGCGAACAGGAACCGGGACTTTATCATCGGCCTCATACTCCATCGGGAGTTGTCTCTTTAGAAACTGGATACTTTACCTTCCTTACAGTGCCGGGTGCTGTAACATGCTTTACCTGCCTTATAGTACCGGGTGCTAACGCTGTTTTTTAATACCGACGCTACAGCTCGATGTCTATGTATATCCGGATTGCAATCTAATCCTATAAGACATAAATTACGGTGCTCTATTTTTAGTAGTAAAGACTGTGAAAAAAAATTGATTGAAAAATGTTCTCACACAATCGAGAAATTGTGTTGCAGGTGCAAAATCAAATCCTGATTGCATTACCTACAAGGATATCTATTCGGTTATGTCATTATATTAGATCAGCATTCAATTATTAAATCAGTAAGGACAGTTCTCTCCATATCGGCATGGAAAGGGGTCATGGTGAAGAGTTTGGGGGGAGAACCAATCTTCTTGATTCAAATAGGCCCTTCCTGCTGACCAGATCAAAGGCATTGATGAGGCCCATGAACATCATGTAGAGAGTTTTCTCCAGAGGCTAGTAGAGGGAGAAGATCATGTCAATGGTGGGCTTACCGGCTCTAAAACCACATTGAGGTTCTGGGTACGTACGATCCACGAGTATCTGCAAGCTGTTTAGGAGGATGCAAGAAAAAACCTTGCCAACGATGCTCAGGAGGGAGATCCCTCTGCAATTATTGTAATCACTGCAGTCACCGTTGTTCTTGTTGAGAGTTACAAAGGTGGCGTCGTGGATGTCTTGGGGAACATCCCAGTCAGATCTGTTGTACTACTGAAGGCAGCACCGGAGACTGACGTTCTGCAGGTATAGACTTCTGAATAGTGCTCCACCCATCTGACCATCTGCCTTTTGTTACGGTCAGTGATCTTCTCACCGGCAAGGGATTACAGAGGGGCTATCCCCCTCACAACATGACCGATTATTACGTGAAGTTTTCGTCGGACTTTTGTCCTCATTATGGATCATTTCTTGAACACAACGTTTCGGCCGTTGTACCCTGCGTCCATCTTCAGTGGATTTGTGACCATTGAGACGGGGAGGGTCAGTGATTGCTTGTAATGTGTGCATATCACTGTCTAATTATGGGTGTGGTTGTTTTTTTTTGCCCCCAAACACTGTCGTTGGTCGTAATCAGTGTCAAAATCCGTAATTGTCTGTAGTTGATGACGGGGGGGGGGGGTCATCATCATTGGATTAATGGAAGTATTTGAAAATTACTTTCTTTGCCAAAAGAAAATCGACTTTACAAGGTTAATTCCCCTTTTAGATTTTTCTTGGGAATGAGTGACCAGTCCCTGCTTTTGTACAGAAAATGGCGGCCATTACAAGTTATGGTGTCCGACGTAACAATATTCCCTCATCTAAAAATTCAGGCAGGACCAATGATGTCACTAAATAAGCCACGAACGTTGCCAGACATAATATTTACTTCATTGTAACAAATACATTCACTTGGCTCAAATAAATACTATCATAAAACTAACATTCCCCTTCAGCAATTTCAAATCACGACTTCCGACTGAGTCTACGAATTTATTCTTTATATATACAATTATATGTACAATGCAAAAGTTGTAGTCATCATATTCAGTCGGAATAGAAGTAGGAGTGAACTTTGACCCAGTAGTTGCCTGGTTTGTTGAAAATTCTAATCATGCAAATGATCTCGATGCTTTGAATTATAATTTAGCAGTTGACTGTGAAGGAAATAACAACCGTGTCTCTGTTCAAGGTTAGATAGGTGTAGACCTTATTCAATTTGAGGAGTCCATAAATCTAGTCAAATGTATGCACGGTTCCACTTGGGAGGTTCCGCTTTGCAGGTTCCAACTGGAATAATTCCATTTGGAAATGGAATCCAGTTTTTGTATTCTAATCAAGTAACTCCCGCCAAAGTTAAAAGGGAACATGTTTCCTACCACATGGAAAATACTCATACACAATACGCATATACTATACAACATCATTTGTATAACTGTATGTTCAAAGATGCGTCCACCATCCTTACGTCCATATCTGTGATTTCCGATTTCAAAGGGATTCTAAACGAAGCAGTATTAGCATTACCAATTGTAGCAGTAGCAGGAAGTGGGAGAGGAGGAGAGGAAAGTGAAGATGGTTCTTCCGATATTCTGGTTATTAAAAAACAATTAGTGGGTTTAAATTAAGTACATAATTTAAAAAAAAATTAATAACCTGTTCTGGATTCCTAGTGAATATTTATTTTTTAATGAGTGGGTTTTAAGTGAGAACGTATAACATTTTATTTATAACATTACCTGGCAATTGGAAAGTTTAGCCGATTTTAGCCATTTCTGAAGACAATTTTAGCTGCTGTTAGCAAACAATACTTGGCAACTGTAAAAAACAAACGCTTCATACGTCATCTATTGATTAAAGGAGTTGCTTTTTCAATGACGTCACTCATTTCCCCTTTCCTCTTACTAACGTAAACGGAAGCGAACGACAGACCGCCCGACCGAAAAGCGTCTAATAAAGATATGGAGATAAGTTTCTTTTTTGGAGGGAAGTTTTCTCTTATGGGTACAACACGATCTTCTCAACCTCATTTCTCTCTCTTATTCTACTCTAAGTCTAAGCTGAGCTCAACTAACATTGATAGATATCTATATAGATTGATATAAGTAGACCGAAATAAATAAATAGTAAGAAAACTTGAGTTGGTCCGAAAGTGGGAACTCCAGCATGATAAAAACCTCAAGTACACCTCTAAAAGCACAAACGAATGATTGGAAATTGAAAATGACTGTTTAAACTTGTAAGCAATGAGTACTGAACATTTTTGGAGAGAGCTGAGTCATGGTTTCAGCACGTCCCATACACTGCAGGAACCCTGAAGACATTCAAGAGCTTTAACAAATTGCGAAGAAAGAGTGGGACAAACTACCAGCTGACAGTTGCAAGAGGATTAGCTTTTAGATAGCTACAAGAAACATTCATGGCTACACGCATACGTAGAAAAAATCAAATTTAATTGATAAGCGCTGCAGAACTAGTTTTTCAATTCTTTGTTGAAAGAATCAGGGATTCTATACGGGGGAATTCTGGTAATGTTGAAATCGTTCGTCTCTCTACCTTAAAAGTATTTGCTACAAATATAAGGTTCTGATGATCTGAATAAATGGAAATTTGAAAGGGTTAAATGCATTGAATAGGGATGCTGAGGTGGATCCTCCCAGCCTAACGGTTTGATCTTCAATTTTAATGAGTGTGAGTTTACATCCAGCATAAGGACGAACCTCTTACTGACAAACTCAAGACATTTTTACGAAAAGAAAAGCTCTACTCTCCACTCGTAATTGACAAATATGATCGTGTTTGTAATAGCAGAAACCTGCTAGATTACACTGACAGCACACCAATATCTTATGGGATTGAAATTTGGTTTAGATGTTGAAGTAGGTTCTTCGTTCAGATTATTTCAACAAAGTGGGAGATTTTAAGCAGTGTTATACACGCAGTAGGCTCATATATGTTACCTATCTACGAAATGGTTAAATGCATAGAGATGCTGCGGTAAATCCTTCTAACCTAACGATTTGATCTCACTGAGTGTGAGTTTTTACATTCAGCATAATGACAAACCATAGAAGAGTAGTATTGTAAGAGTTATAGCTATTACCGTTATTTGTATGTAGTATACATTCACATTCTTCTAAAATCAGAACATCCGGTTATCCACGTTTACACACTACTACTTTTGTTTTTACAAGATGCATGTACATGATATGTTTGTATTCACTTGCTCCATTGCCTGATGTGGCTGGAAAGTGAAGTTTGTAAACAATAACAATTAATCTTATAGAAATAGAAAAATTGTCTTAAGTGGTTGTAGTGGCCCTTTTCCCAGAAAATGAGTTTCTTTGCAAAAGATATCTCACTGGGTCAGGTTTTAAACGATATTTGCGAAGATGTTCCATGAATCTGGAACTATCCTAGGAAACTTTCTCGCTGACTGATACGATTTCAATGGATATGGAAAACATTAAATCTAATTGGTGAGAAAATAATAATTATTAGTTATTGAAAAACTACTTCCACGGCTGTTGAAAGAATCTGTGATTCTGGACGCTGGTAATGCTAAAAATTGATCATTTTTCGTTTTCGAGAAATATCAACACATGGAGACAGCACAAGACAGCACAAGTATATTCGGGAAAAAAAATGTCCGAGACACACCATAGAAATCATTGGGGAAACTCAAATAGCTATGGGCTAGTCCTGTTACAAGAATGATAGACAACCGATGGACATCATGACTCACAACATGAACCCCCAGAGATCAAATGTGGAGGCTGGTAGAATATGACATTGTGAGACGAAGTGGAGAGATTCAGAAAATATTGGCCCAGAGATGCCCATGATCGAGAGGCGTGGCGAATCCTGAGGAAGGTCATTGTCCTACGACGAACGATAAAAGACATGATGATGATGATGATGATGATGATGATGATGATGATGATGATGATGATGAAATATGGTAATTCAAAAAAGATTGAAAAAAATACAAAGATTTTTCAAACTTGAACCCACATTGAAATCGAAACCAAAATCCTAAAGTAGATACCATCACACTTGGGACAGATTTAAAATAGTGAAAAAAATTATAAAATAAAACACTCAGAGAGCGAATAAACTCTACCAACGCCATTGTTGGGGGAAGTAATTGGATCCGACAAAATTTAATCACTTCTACTGTAGCTCATTACACCAGTACCACAAAGTTTAATTGAAATTCATAGATAACTTTTGGAAATATAATGATATACTTTTGGAAATATAATGTCCACGTTTGGTGATATTATGTTGTGTGGTCGTATAACTACGACATAGGGGAAGTAATTGCACATGGATCCACCCTAAAATTAATCACTACAGTCTACCCTTCCTCAAAATTTGATGGTAATTCATTGAGAACTTATGGATAATTCGTGTAGACAGTCATAAGATTATAGATGAATGTATGAAAAAAGAAACGGAAAAATATCTCCCGTTCAAAAAAAAGATTTCAGGATTCGACCCGAATTACAATCACTTCTTTCTCACCTCATTGACCACACTTCTGCAAAATTTCGTTGAAATCCATAGAGAATTTTCGGATATATGGTGTGTACATACATACAGACAGGCAGACAGATGGAAAGACAAGCGGACTCGACCGAATACATATACTTCTCCAACTTCGTCTGGCAAGAGTGAAAATGTAAAATTTAACTTCGATAGAAAACCGATATTTATCCTGAGAAAAAAACAAAACAAACAAAAACAAATCCCATTCTAAAACTAAAACAGAAAAATAAAATCCGTTAATGGCAATCGGGTTTCATTATATGTACATTGTAAATGGTAAATCAAACCTTGCCTTAAGTGGTAATTTACCGGATCCCACTTTAAAATTATTTATATGAAAAAAAAAAAAAGTTCCAGAAGAAATGAAGGTCATATTCGATGAAAGCAAATCAAACTACATAGGAAATGTTTTTTTCATAAAAGTTACTCGTTTGCTAAGCCGTCTCTTAATCCCAAATTTTCCGCGGAGTATGGTTTAAATTGTAAAAAACGTTACTCGAGAATAAAAGTACAACCGACCGACCCTTCGATAGAGGACAGTGATACTCCAAAAGTTTCAACCGACGAACTAGTTTTTGCGATACGTAATATGAAAAGCGAAACCCCCCAGGTGGAGATAGCATAATGATAAATCTTTCATGATGCGGGAGAGGTCTATCACAAAGGATTAGTGCAACTATTCACATAATGCTAACGAGAAAGGAAAGTGTCCAAACCCACAGCAAGGAAATTGTGTCCGGGGATAGCGATCCTTCCACAGGATGGAAGACATTGCACAAGTAATCAAGCCACAAAATGGACAGGTGACATAGCGAGAAGAAAGATGAACAGATGGAACCAAAATACAATAAGAGGGACCAGAAATACACAGAAAAGATTGCCGGTAAGAGATTGCAGAGACAAACACAGTCACAGTCGTCATGGAAGGATGGTAAAAACCTTTGTCTAGCTGTAGAGGCTTTACAACGATTGATGGCGATAATAGCAGTTCCTAAGAGACATCTGTGGCTGTTGATATTACAGCTGCCGTAAGAACTTAGGACTTCGTTGCTGAATGGTAAAAATGACCGATTACTGAACGTGCGATCGAATCATGACCAAGGCACCTTAATAACTTTATGTCTGTTTTTTTTTTTGATCGAGTTGTGTGTGCACATATACACACACACACACACACACACACACTCTCTCTCACACACACACACAGACAGTCTGACAGACAACCAAATCTATATTTCTTCATTCCCTTCCTGCTCTCTTATTAAAATACCAAACTTCTCTCACACACTCGATTACTACCTTTTCAGTTAACTAGCAAATTCATTTTCTCCCCCTTCCTCTCTTTCTAATTATGATAAAGAGTATTGCAAATAGAATAAGCAATATTATTGAATTAAAATTATTTAATATATAATAATAAGATAAGTAATATTTCAAATAAAACAAATGATATTTCAATTCATATGATTTATGCAATAAAATAATATTTTTAACAGAATGAATAATGTTTTCATTTATTCAATTTGTAGTGAAAAGATCGTTTTCATCAGAGATTAATCTAGTGTGATAAACCGAAGCATGACCCAATTATTTTTTGCAAACATAATTCTGTGAAGTAACAAAGAAACGGGCAAAGAGAATCCGTTCCACAAAACAAACTTATTCAAATTTCTGCGTTCCAAAAATCTCTCACGTGATTGGTCAATTTTCTAACCAAATGACCACTGAGAGCATCTCGCACGTAAACATATCAAGCGTATGAATAGTATGATGATCATAACAGTATAGTTTCAAATCAATTACGGATTCTATTCAGTTTCTAATTATTATATAGTCTAGATGTATCTCAACCGATATCTTTAGTACTCGTCATCTACGATCAGTAAGGAGATGTTTCCATTGGTTGATTAATATAAAATCTGCGTGCCTCAGTTCAATATTAGGTGATCGAATCTCAGGTACTGTAATCTTAGTTGACTTGAACTAACACGTTCAGTGAGGAAACCAAATGACCAACGAGAGCGTCTCACTCGTAAAGTGACTAGCATAATAATAGTTGTTTTTTATTATTATTATTATTATTATTATTATTATT